>CM055202.1:7509945-7622445 GCA_029224185.1 Karalla daura
GCACACATTCTTCATTTAGGACTGCAGCTCATCAGCCGTTCGTAATGCTGTCTCACTCTTACCTGATTAATGCGCATTAGCTGCATCACAGTTTGTTCCTACCTGACCTCGCTAACCATGCACTGGTGTGCAGTCTCATGATCGCTCCATCCTTTCCTCGTCTGTTTTTCTATCCCGCCTCTCTGTTGTCTTTCCATCTTTACTTCTACATCTCTGTCTCCCTTTGTCTGCTGGATTACTGCAGTTATGTAGCCTGGACCTGTACTATTATGGAATAGATATGAACCCAGGAAATTACTACAATGCAGGAACTGTCCAAAGACTAACTTTAATAATAATAATATTAATAAAAAATCAAGTTGAAAAAAGGTCTTGAAGAAGGTTTGAGCTCCAGGTCAGATCCAGGGCCATCCTGTATGGAGTTTGCATGTTCTCCCTCATGGATGTTTGGGTTTTCTCTGGGTGCTCCAGGTTTCCTCCTACAATCCAAAAACATGCTTGTTTAGGTCAATTGAAGACTCAGACTTGCCCCTGGATGTCTCCTGACTCCTGACAGGTAGGCAAATAGAGGGACCAGCCTGATAACAAAACTTATACAGGCTGTCCTCAATGGCTTAGCAATTAGCTTGAATCCCACTGGCCTCAGAAGCTCACAGTTAAGCTAAATTACCGACCAGTTAACGGTACAACATATATCAATCGTATATTCTGCATAGCTTTGATCTTTTTGTCATTTGGGGGCATGCATCCATGGTTAACCACAAAACAGACTGTGCTCTGCATTAAGTAATTGTGGAAATGCATAAATTGGCTCCGACTGCAGCATCCCTGCCAGGGTTATTCTTTAATATCTGTTCAGAGGCAAAATTAGTCGCTAAATCATTTCATTACAAAAAAGAAAAAGGCTCATGGCACAATACTGTTTCTGTCACTTTGATTTAGATGGGGGGACTTGTTTCACCTGTACAGTACCTCCCATCTTGTTTATTTGTGACATTAGCTTGAACGGGGAGCATTAATTCGGTGTTAAATCAGCCCTAGCACCCTCCACAGGTGGTTCACAGTTGGAGCTTAACACTGTTTATAAAAGGCGTCTTTTAAATCAGCAAATCACTCCGAAACATAAACATTGTAAGGAAAGCAGGTGCAGCTCCAAATGACAAAATGTGTGTGTTTACTTGTGTGTTAGATTTAATTACCCATCAATTTTGTACTTATGCTAACTAGTTCAACTTGGTAATAACATTTTCGACCCACAAACACCTTCCGGAGACCCCCTTTTTTCATTTCCAAATAACGGCCCAAACTGCTCACATTTTAATGGAATACTTACTTAACAAACTCCGGGTAAAATGTAACAATGAAATGTCATCAGGCAAAAAACAACTGCGACTGTAGCATTCTCAAATGCCAGCATACATTCGTCATTGTATCGGCCTGTTTACAAATGAAGCAAGACGCCCCGGTGCTTTGTGTGGCTAATAAAGCCGCAGTTCTCTGTCTTTATGAAAAGCGTTGCACTTTAGGCGGTTCACAAAATTCCAGGCACATGTAATTATTGATTGCCTGGAAATGTCAAGAAAAGGCTATTATGATTACATCCGGTGCCTCAGCGAAATACAAAGAGCCAGTAGCCGAGGTAAAAATACGTAAATAAATAAATAAAAATGGCTGATTTGTTTTATTTTTGTTTAGATTTCGGAGATAGACGTCGATGCCTTCGATTAAGGTGGAGTAGGAGAAGTCCCGGGATACATCCTGAAGAAGTGCACACTAAACATATTGTCTTGTGCTGCTGAACTCCTAGCGATATAACTAAGTTGTACAACTACCGGGTGAGTGAGGCGAAGTTGAAACTTTTCCAAACGCCTGTAATGCATTTCCAATAACAGCTGCTTCACACCTCGTCCTTTCCTGTCTGTTGCGAGGCTCATTAGTAAAATCAACAGCAGATGAGTTGACTCCGAAGGATTTTGACAAGCGCATTCGATTCTGTCTCATAACTGTCTGCGAGCGTTTGTCGAGACCGGCTCAGACTCAAAGTCAAATAAAATGAGTACGAATTCAAAACACGCTGATGCAAATCCAATGGGCTTTTCTGTCCCCTTTAAATCCACTGATCTCAGCAGTTCCAACAATCCAATCCATTATCTAACACGCTTTGTGATATGGGGGATGTGCTAATGTGCATAGATGCAAATGGAGGGACTTGACACGCTGGACAGGTCACCACACACTGTAGGACTACCTCAGGATGGTTTCACAGCACAGGTGGATGATGCAGAGTTTTAGTTGTGGATACTCCAGACTTTCAGGCAGGTATGAAAGCTCACCTGAACTCTGCACCGGACTAAACAAGCCAACTCTTTTAAAATGTGAGTCTAGTGTAGGTCTAGACTTGTTGCCACATCATCATCGTGATTCTGAGGGGTGTGTTCAGGTGCCATTGGAAACCTGAGAATCTGATGGTAATGGCATTTCTTTTAAGCTATGAATCGGGACAAATTGCTATTTGCCCCTTCCCAAACTCTATGTCATTACACTTTTATATAGAAGTATCAAGTGTTTGGTGTTGTCTCGTTGTTTGTTTCTGTGGCGACCAAACCGGCCTAAATCTCCACTGCTGTCACCTCACCAGCTGTGACTTCTTTGTGCTTTTTTTTCTTCCTGATCGTCGCTCGTTTTGGGGAATAACATGCCAAATAGCAGCTGTTGTAACTGTGTGACATCGTTCAGGTGGTTTGCTCCTTCTTTAATAGTGCTTCATAGAGACAGCCCAAACTTTTCACAACTCCTGCTCTTATCAGACCCGAGTCCACAGTGCCCGTAGAGTCTCCAATTCACCTAAACATGCATGTTTTTGGACCGTGTGAGGAAACCAGCCATGCAAATTCAGGTCTTTTCTCTCTGTGTTCTGTACTTGACTGCAAAACGTGGCACATTTTTAATACTTGTGTTCATCTGAGCTCTGTTTTCTACATATGTGCATGTAAATGAGGTTTTGGCAAAGTTTGAGGTTCTAACTTCCTGTCTCCATTGGGGTGAATCTCTGCTATTTCCCTCTCACTCACTCCGTTACCTCCGCTTACCCACATTATCAAAGTCCCTCACATTCCTCGGGCCTGGCATCACCATACATCACCATATTTTATGATGTTATTACTCAGCATCAGGTGGAAAAGTTCTTATGAGTCTTTCGAGTGTACGTCGTTATCCATCCTCCCGACAGATATTTTCTCTCTCTCTCTCTCTCTCTGTCCCAGGCGAGACCAGCGATCAGCGTGATTAATCACTCGGATCGTCTGTACGGTCGTGCCGATCGCAGGCAGACAGATGTACCCGCTTTACCAGACGCGGTTTTGCAAACCTGGTTGCGCCACCACGGCGCCTCTCACGCTCCCAGGAGGAGGAAACTCCTGAGTTTCTGACAGAAAACGTACAGCGAAGAGTGGACCTGGATTAGTGTTCCCCTTATAGGGGAGTCACACACCTAATCTCCTCTGCCCTCCCATGTCGTCTGCCAACCTCTTCTCCTCCACGCTTGCCTCTCTCTCTCTCTCTCTTTCCATCCTTCTCCCTCATTCTCCCTCTTGTCCCCAGTGCTCGTTGCCACATTGAGTTTTCACAGGAATTTGAGCATGAATTAATAATTAGCAACAGCTGCTGTTCTTGTGTCCTTGTGTGTGTTGGGCTGTGTGTTTTCTGTGAGACACTTAATGCATGTGTGTGTGTGTGTGTGTGTGTGTGTGTGTGTGTGTGTGTGTGCTGGATGCTAACTATTCTCTCGGGCTCACTGTCACCTCAATCACAGTTTCACACACCAAGCAGCCTGCCAAACGGCCTACAAACACACACACACACACACTGCTGCACATGTGTGTGCACATGCAGACCTAAGCATCGTAATTCTCATGTACATGCACGCCCACATGAGAGTGCACATGACACTCGCATCCATCACACACACACACACACACACACATAAACACTTGGTATATTTCTCAGCCTCCTTGGCCCTCTTCCTTTTTGTGTTTTTCATCTCTTCCCTTGTTCTCTCTCTCTCTCTCTCTCCATCTTTCTCTCCATCTCTCTGTCTGTCTCCCTCTCGCTCTTTGTCCTCATTTGCTCAGCTGTTGGCTATGAATTATGTATTATATCCTTATGGAGTGAGAAAAGTTAGCTCGGGGCTATCATTCCCCACTTAACGATCATTAGTTGTGTCTTTGCACCAATTAGAGCTCGATGGCACACCGGGTCCTTTTCGCTGCCATGCAACTGCTGCATAATGCAGCCCGTTGCACCTGTTACTGTGGCAGATGACCGGCTGTGACTCTGCTGAAACTTCACTGGTCAGAAGCCCTTTACGAGCCCTCCATAACGACCCGTGTTACTCTGATGCTGCGTTTCACGCTGATATGACTCGAATTTGGTTTCTGTCATCAGAGATCAGGGAGCCAAAGCATCGCTGCAGGTGAAGGTGGTGGTGTGAACAAGTTTAGTTATTGTACAAAAGTATGTATCCCGGCATAAATACCATCACACAAAAGAGCAAGTACCAGTGATGATGATGGCTGTCATCGAGGATCAAACAACTTTTTACTAGAACCATCATTTCCCTTATCAGAAACTCTACAAACGGCTACTAAACAGTTCCAAATATTAAGGTTTCAATTCCTGGTGTGGTGACTTCTTAGCATGAGTCAGATGAGTAGTTTGATATGAATCTCATTTATTTATAGCAAACATGACTCATTCTCTGAGGGTTCGCATTATCTCCTCACATATCTTGACAACAAGTCGACTCATCACCAACCAACGGTTGTCAACACGCACACGCGTGTCCAGGGACAGCTGTTGCTTTGTTTGTCTTCTGAACCCGTCCTCCAGCAAGTCATGCAGCACTTCACGTTGCAGGCCTGGGCTTTTTGCTTTGTGTTTTTTTTCTTTTGGTCGTCTCTGCCGGTCATGTGTGCACAGAGAAATCAGCCGAGTCGAAAGTTGTTCCACTGAGTAACAATAGGCCAAGTCAGCTGTGACATGCTGGGAGTTGGTCAGGCCCAATGATTGCAAAGGTAACTAGAGCAGTTAGTTCCAGCAATGGCTTGTGTTTATTATGCTTTCGATCTTTCGTATGCTACGTATCGTACGCACGAGAAGGAGAACCAGAATGAATGTTTTCCACAGCCGTAGCTGCGTAAACACCGTCACGGACAGGGTTCGAACCTGTGCGGGGAAACCCCATTGGATTTCGAATCCAACGCCTTAACCTCTCGGCCACCGTGACGACACATCTCTGAACTATACACTTATGTTTCTCAGCAAACTGAACTCTAATACAACCGGAGGTGCTACTAGCTCGCCCTGCATGAGAAAAGTCACCCAAATACAACCACATAGACTTGTTAACATGCCAGTACTGTGGTCTTTAGGTTCTGTAATCCACACAAGTTATGCAGGATCATTTTCCTCTCACTGTGTGTGTGTGTGGGTTCACTTGGCAGCAGGTCGAGCTCGTTCGTTTCAGGTGCGTCTTAATGAAATGCACCAAACAAAAGAGACTGCGAGCATATGCGACCGGTCTGCGGCTTCATCTTTCTCATTAGGGAAAGATGTCGACAGAACCTTCTGTGATACTATGTTTGGGGTCCCTGGCTGTGATGGGATCGAGCCTCTCTAACATCTCAGTCAGTTCCTCTAACCTCCATCCCACGATTCCGACTGCGAGAACAGCCTGTTCTCTTTGTCATTAAGCCTTTTTGCAACACTGTACTTTATTTTGTCAGCATATGCCTCCCCTCCGCTCCCAGAATCCTTCCTCCCCGCACCAGACAGCCTCTTTGCCAGGACCGGATTTCATTTTGCTGACTTCAAGGCAATTTGTGGGATAAATGTCATCCTTTCCATTATGCTAACATTGGCGCCCCTCTTGCCTTACTCCGCATAAACACGTACACACACACACTCAGACACACAATCACACAGAGCCTGCTCCCTGTTTGCACTCCAGCCAGATGTACAGTGGGTGTCACGCTGGTGCCATGGTAACACACCGTAAACTCAGACTCCCGTCTTTGCCTGCGTGCTGGTGGAGCACCTCTCTCTTTTGTTGGCTTGCAGAGTTAGAATTTAAAAAATGCTTCCAATCTGTTGAGCATTTGTGAATTTTGTCGAATTTACTTTTCTTTTGCAGCCCATGATTGTGATGGTGATTGTGACACGTTTTGTGTATTTTCACCAAATCCATGAACGTGATGTTTTGTTTTCATTCCTCATGCCTATTGTATAGGAGCCATACATACACTAGGAGGCAAAGGCAATCATATGTGTTTGATTGGACTTCATTTATCATGCTAGCATGCACCAGTTTGGGTGGATGCTCATTTTCCAGCAACCTCAGCATTCAACCATATGGATGTGAGCGTATGGTCCACTTTCCTGAGCGTTATAACACATCTGTATCTGCGTTGTAAGAGTAAGATCGCACAGGAGGAGCTGAGGTGCATAAAAAGAGTCACAGAGGAAATTTTATGTCACTGTCTAGACCCAAATGTGTTAAACTCACACACCAACAATTGCAATGATTTCCTTTTAGAACTTGAATCATAGAGAGACATCATTGCCCTGTCTTTCACCTCCATATAGACGCTTTGGACACACTGTTGCAGCTTGACATATTGCCGCAGCAATGCACAATACTGTAGTTAAACAGTCATCCTGGCATCTCTCCGCGTCCATGCTTTCCTCACTTTGGCTGTGCAGGGTTAGCGACGCGGCCCATTTCACACCCAGCTCCTCACTTCTCCCTCCCGCGGACCGTCACTCCCATCCAGCCAGAGGGAGCGACAGGCGGCGGGGAGGTGGAGGAGCATTTTAACGGAGGGGAGTCGGTGTGGGACTAACAAACGCGGCGAGACAGAGAGGAAAGTTGAAAGGAGTGAGTGACACAGATGCTGTGATCAGAAACGGACGCTCGGGAAGAGAGAGAAATGTGGGGAAGATAATGAGAGAGAGGGAAGAAGAGGGGGAGGAGTAGGAGAGCACTGAAAGCAGATGAGAACAGTCTGAAAGGTCACAGTGAGGCGAGCAACTATTCTCTCCAAAGACAAATGGGAACAAACTCCCTTCAAAGGAACAGACCTGATACTGAAATAACACACAGCCTCTTCTTTCTCCTTTTTACTCAAAGCTTAGGTTACTGACTTTGTTATTGCGTCCCGCCTCTAGGAAAATAAAGATCCCCTTGTTTATCTCTTATCTTTTAACTCGCCTTTTATTTATCTGCTTCCCAATACCCGACTTCTCCCTTTGCGCATTCGATTCCCTTCTCCATCCTCTGGATTTATTTTAGCAGGGATGTAACAGAGTGTTACGAACAGGGAAAGGAACGTCACATCAGTGGAGGAGTGGGCGAAAGAATAATATTTAACGCCGGGCAGGCAGAGTTTAGGGTGGAGATGAAAGGGCAAAGAGAGAGGGAGCCAGAGAAAACTAATAAAGCAGGGGAGCTCTAACAGTGACAGGAGAGGAGAGGAAGAGGAGACGAGGACCACAAGACTTCCTTTGTTCTTTCTAGTAGCATGCACAGGTCACATGGGCGTCCCCCCTCATTACCCCCAGAAATACACAAAATGGAACACAAAGTAATGGAAACCTCATTAATATCTTTAAAACACCTTTACAGTTTCAGACGTGTCAATAAAGAGCATGACACACAAGTATTGGTGACAGCATGAAGACTCAAAGCGGGCAGGACAACGATTGGATGAGTGGAGTCAGATCAGGAGATCAATATTAATCTAGTATCTCAGTTGTGAATGTAATGCTTCTTCAGTACGTCATTCCCAGTGGATTGCACAAGGTACACAAAGTTTTTGCATCACTTTATGTGCAAACTATCTCACTCTCATGACCTCAGAGACTGTTCTTCACAGCCTTGACTGTCTTGGTTAATCTAGGTGAGAGTGCATGCTATGTCTACGTCAAAATCTGAACAGGGCAGGAAAGTGTCCTCACAGATACAGATACCAGTAGCTTCAAGGTCAAATTCTGGCTTTCTTTCTTGAGAGCTATTCTTGAGAGATGTTTTTAACCTCATTTTAAGTCAAGAAATGGCCCGGAAGAGCTCAAAAAAGTCCTGAACATTAAGGAACTAGTTGTTGTTGTGTAACTATCAGATGAGACGGTCATTCTCCAAAGGTTTAAATGCACCATAAGGTATGAAAGGTGCATTAGCATATGTGCATGTTAGTTTTTCCATAAGAATACCAAAAAAAAAGAAATCCATATTTCCTGTATGATGCAATTAATGTGCACCACCATCCACCAAAAAAAAAGAAAAAAGTTGCAGGGGGAAAATGTCAATTCGATTTGCTCTGCAGAAAATATAGTGGGCTGTGCTACCGCGGAGAAGGTTAGAGGGTCAGGCTCAGACCCAAACCCAGAAACACTATCGATCCGAGTGGAGCGGTGACATTCATGCTGACGTCTTTAAAACGCTCCACCTGACAGCGAGGCATCCGCCACCGAGCCGGGGGCCGGGACACGGCCGCATGGGCGGAGAATTACAATGGATGAATAGGACATTTTCTGCTGTAATGATCATCATCCGCCCGTACTCCATTTCTGAGAGCCTGCTCAATGTGACTCATCATCTTTCTCTATCTCTACCTCTTTTTTTTGTCCTCTCTTCCCTCCATTGCCCCCCCCACCCCCCTCCACCCAACACTGTACCTTCGGGTGCGATTTAAGCAAAACGACCCTGAGTTGTAATGAAAGGATAGAAGGAGGAAAGAACAGGTTATCAAAAATGTGGAAAGCTTTGAAAGGTCAGTGTGTGAGTGTGTGTGTGTATATGTGTGAGTGCGTGTGTGAGTGTGTGTGTGTGTGTGTGTGTGTGTGTCAATTGTAACGTCTGCGATCACACTTGAATGTCAAATAAAATAAAAAAAAGGCTTTTCTCTCTCCTCCACCTCACTCTCCGGTCAATACAATATGCTACAAACCCTCTTTTACGCACAATTTCTCCATCTCTCTCCCTCTCTCTCTCTCTCTCTCTCTCTCTGTCTCGCTCTCACACACATTTTCTTTTTTCGCTCTCCCTGTCTCGGCCCTGCGACCTCTTCAAACCAGGGCCTGCTGAAAATTCAATTTAAGAGCGCTGTGATGTCTATTTCCATTCCTGTCCCCACCATTATAAAGCTAAAAAGTCCACTGACCAACCCCCCACTCCACACACACACACACACACACACACACGCACACACACACACACACGCACACACACACACAGACTCAAAACAGAAACTACAGACAGAGAGAGAGAGAAAAGGAAATTTGAAAAAGGAGTGTGAAGGAGAGGGATATGATTTCCTGTGGATTCAGGAGCACCATAGTCTCAGGCCAATCATATATTATTCATTCTGACGAGGCACGCCGCGGTATCTCATACGCCACGGACGTGCGGCTTCTATTTCGCCAAAGTGAACAGTGGAATGGAATTTTATATGAGGGAACTATGAAAATATTGTCCCTAATAAATAGATCTGTTGGTGTTTTCTAGGCGGGCTGTGGCTTTACAGAGCACCGCATGAAGCTGGACATACATCCCTAATACCCTCCCCCTCCCAAAAATAAATAAATAAATAAATAAATAGGTTCACCTCTCACAGTCGAGACTGAATGTTTTCACTTTCTCATCATTCTCTCTCTCTTTCTTTTGGGTTCTGATTCATTCTCCCATCCTCTCTTCTCTCTCCTCTTCTTTCCACTTCCATCACAGTTACACTCCATCATCTCTGTGCGCGGGTCAGACTGTCTTTCACAGTGGGAGAGAGACAGAAAAGTTACAAAAATAACAATAATCTTTACTCTGGCAGTGGCAGGTTTGGGTTGCTCACCTACACACACACACACACACAAGAGAGGAGCATTTAATCACAAATTTCATGGACAAAATATAAACTTCTTAAAGTCAATGTTTTACCCCTGGGAGAGAAAATGAAACTTCTCACAGCAAACTGTAGGGGTGGCACATTGCCATTCATGAAATGTCAATCAGTTCAAAAACTATGATCACCAATTGTGGTACAGTAGAAACCACTTTTACTATGATTGTTGAGGAGGGAGGTGGTGTAGGCGAAGGTGGTGAAGCTGTCGTGAACACACATGAACCATGAACCATCACATGTTATAGCTTGTGACTTTATCAAGTATAGGAGGAGGTATAAAGTGAGATGTATGTACAAAGTATAGTAAGTAAAATAATTTGTAACCACATCTGCAGGAAATTCTGATATCACTATGGTAGATTTCACTGTGGACTTGTCGGTAGTAATATAGTCTAAAAACTGTATATTATGTATTTGATACTCATGACAAATAGTATTCTGCAAGAAAGCAATGGAGATTTTGCGTTTAAGTCATCAATATTATCCATATTGGACAAGTTTAAAGTCTTCAATTGACCTAAACATGTATTTTTGGGACTGTATAGGGGAAATACCCTGAGAAAATCCCATACAGACGACACATAAGGAGATCATGCCAACTCATAAAAAGTTCATTAACTTCATGAATACAGTATACATGGGGATGAATAGAAGCTGATCTACTGTATAGTGGAACAGGTCTACTGTATGTGTCCAGATACCAAAACAGAGAAACCAAACAATGTGTTGATCATTTCCTGTGTACAGTGCTTGTCACACTGAGCTTCACCTTTCACATTCAGTATAAGTATTCAGTTTCCTTCCCTTACACTCTGTGTTTGCCTGTCTCAGTCGCACTGATTTACATGAAATTCATCAGAAAGTAAAGTAGTCGCGGGCAGAGGACGGAGCTGCACTAGCGTGATAATTGTCCATTATAGTTATCACAAAACAGATGTTGAAATGCGGCAAAGTTGTGCTTTTTAGGAACGATATCAGGGATAAGAGTTGGAACCTGGAGGAGACGCAGACTGTACACCCTCTTGTCAGGGAGGCATGACTTGCTTTTTTTTTATTGTGCTGATACTCAGCTATACTCAGATATACACATGAAAGGGAGTGTGTGCCATTTGCATTCAGGAGGCACACAATGGGCCGCTCTTTGCCACTGCTGCCATTACTAAGACAGCTTATGAGTTTGCACACTTACAGTAGGTGGATAGCTCCAAGTGCACATACACATTATGCCACAGCTTAGGGGCACCAAAACATTGCATTCTGTGTAAAATTCTTTGAACTGCTCGGGGATTAATCTAAAGCAAGAGTCTGTGTCAATCTGCGCTATTATTCGCGATGACAATGTTAGGATGAATAAAGCGGGCCAAGACATTTCCAATGAGATGGCGTGTTTAACATAACAAAAGGATGTTTTTGCCAGCTTCTTATTCTGTTTTCCGAAAAACCTTGATTTCATTCATCCAGTCAGTCACTCCGCTATCATCTCCCTTTTTCATCGCCTTGTTGTTTAAGCACCTATAAGCCCCCCATCTTTTTTTTATCTGTCAGAATTCCCTCTCTCTCTGTTTTCCTTGCTGTCTCTCCTCTCGTTGCATTTCCTCCTTACTTTGTGTTTTCCCGTCTCTCTCCGCTTTACCCCCCGTCCTCTCTAAGGATTTGCCCCAGACATAAAATGCATGTATATTCAGTTATTTATTTATTTATTTCTCATTTGCATGAGGTCATGGGGTGTGATAGTGCATGTCTGTATGTGTCTGTAGGTGTGTGTGTGTGTGTGTGTGTGTGCAGTCCGGGATAAGAGAGGTCAAAGTCTGAGGATGATGTAGTTATGGGTTTGCAATTAATGAATTTACATACAGTAATGGGGAATGTTTGGCTGGCAGGATGCTGCTCCCAAATGGAAACAAGTCTGACCTCTGACAAATGGACTGATCGCAGAGGCAGAGAAAGAGGGAGAGAGGGAGAGAGGGAGAGAGGGAGAGAGGGAGAGAGGGAGAGAGGGTGACCTGGGAGAAAACAGAATGATCTCCCACTTAATTTCACAGACACTCATTTACAGACGTTTTCATAAGAGAGAGAGAGAGCCGAGGGAAAGAGATTAAATTGCTTCATGCATTGATAATATCTTATATTTTGTATTAGAGAGAGAGAGAGAGAGAGAGAGAGAGAGAGAGAGAGAGAGAGAGAGAGAGAGAGAGAGAGATGGGACGGAGCCAAAGAAAGAGAGAGGCAGAGAGGGATCGACGGACTGACCAATCTCTGGGCGATCTCCTTAATTTCACAGACGCTCATTTACAGGCGTTTCATACGAGGGAGAGAGATTAAATTGCTTCATGCATTGAAAATGTCATATTTTTTGTAAAAGGGAGAGAAAGGAGATGGAGGGCGTGAACTCGCTGGTCTTTTGGTCTGCTGTTGCTCCGAATCCAATTCTGAGTGCCGCTGCTTCCCATTTCCCTCAGCCTATTCATCAGCTCACATCAAATCCTTATCGCTCTGAAAAGACAAATATAACCACCCGTATTGATGTAAAGGACCCGGCGGGTGATATTCAACATTTTTCTTGTGGCCATTGAATCCCATGAAAAGCTCCGAACCAACAATGAATCAAGTCTGCGGGTCTTTGCCTTGTGTGGCATATGTGCAGCTCATTTCTCTCGTGAAGCCACAGAGCTTCACTAAACGCCAAAAAGAAACAAAAAAAAACAAAAAAAAAACGATTAAATTCACATCAATGAGCCGCAACACTACACTGGGTGACTTGTTCCTCCGTCACAATGAATGTGATCCCGAGTCGATCCCACACACACGTCCTCCTGCTGTTGTGCATTATTCCACAGCTGAAATGAGTTCCACAACGAGGGCACAATTTGCTAAAAAGCGAAGCCGCCCGGCTCTGTGAAGGAAAACGGCCGAGCCTCGAGGATAATAATGCACATTTTTTAAAAATCCATTTCAAAAGACTTGCATCGTCTGGAAACCTGTCACATCGAGCCGCACGTCAATGGACTCGAGGACGAGGAACAAGCACACTGTTGTCTTTTCTTGGGATCTATAGAAAGCATAGAAATTCTGCAATAATGTGATTATGTGGCCTTTTATAGTCATATTCAATATGTTAGTGCTGGTAGTATATCAGTTTATATTCAATGGATGGTAGTGAGGTAGGGTAGGTAGGTATGTAGTTGGATCCATGTGGGTAATGAATGCACTCATGATGGATGAATGGGTGGATGATGGATAGATAGGTAGGTGGATGGATGGATGGATAGATAGAAGGGTGGATGGATGAAATTCGCAATTTTGAAGATCAAATTAAGAGTCTTCTCAACATATACTTCTGTCTCTATACATGTACAAAACCTTAAATTTGTTCATTTGTTTCACAGTCATGTTATGGAGTTTGTTCTTAAACTAAAAAAATGATTAAAAAAAGTGAACCAATTAAGTATTTGCAAGTGTTTTCAGGTGTAATATGCATGAGTACGTATGTAGATGGATAGATGGAGGGATGGATTGATAGATGGAGGGATGGGTAGTTAAGCATTTTTAGTTTCCCCATATTGCTAAATACTAATGTATTTTCACATTGAATTACATTCAAGCCAGGTTGCCTCCATAAAAAGCCTTAAAACGCATTCAGTCCACTAGTTTCCCACTCGATTGTAGAATCAAATGCAATTTTTTTTTAACTAATGACTCAAAAAATAATAAAATTAAACACGCACCAGTTTCTAAGGTTTCTAACCCTAACCCTAACCCACATTTCACCTTGATGCGTGTCAACTTCCTGTGACATCAGCACTGAGAGGAGAGGTCACATGGTAGGATAGACACACACACACACACGCACACACACACGCACACATACACACACACACACACACACAAACGCACACATACACACACACAGACACACACACACACACACACACACACACACACACACACACACACACACACACACACCTCTTGGTCCCCACAGCTAATAGGTTTCAGGAGCTGTCGGAATAATTCTCTGCTTGTTATACACACATAATTAGTTTTCAAAGTAGCTTTTCCGTGAATATAGTATCAATTACTGCCTCTCTCGCCGTTATCCTCCATCGAGACGTGTGGATTTAGCCGGCTCGCATTCTCTGACGTGACAGTGTGTTAATTGAGCCATTAGCCGGGAGTGTACGTGTGCACACATGTGACAGAGGGGGCACAGGCTCAAAGGTGTGTTCGGGTTCAGTTCACAGTCAGTGCAGGTGTGTTTGCATTTTTGCCATATCATCCGTCTTTCTTCCCTAATGAACTGCTGCTACAGATACCAAACTGATAGGTGTGAGATCCTTTTTTTTTTTTTTTTTCATAAGAACTATTCCTGGATCTGCGGGTAAAGGGAGATTTTCTCTGTTTGAACTGACAGAGATTGATGAAATGTTCTTTAAATTAGAAAGTGATATGAACGTGTTGAAAGCCCTCCGAAATGTCAGCTGTGAATTAACAAAACAAACTCTAGCTGTAAATATCACGTCCTATCATTGCCAGAAGAATGAGGAATCACTTTTAACAATAAAGCAGAGTAAAATGATGAGAACCTGTTGGTTTGCTTACTATTTCCCTGCATGTTGTTGTCCAGATGAGGCACATGGTAGCTTAGTGGTTAGCTCTGTCACTGGTTCAAATCCCATTCGGATCGAAGGCCTCTCTGTGTGGACTCGGCTTGTTCGCACCATATCTTTTCTCTGGGTTATCCTGTTTCCCCTACAGTCCACAAACATGCATTTCAATATTGATTGCAGACTAAATCTGACCTCCCTTCACTCTATGTGAGCTGGAGATAGGTACTTGCAGACCCCTGGGACACCATTGGCTATTACAGTGGGTAAAATAATGGATGGATTAGGGTTAGGATTAGGGTTAGGATGGGTTCGAATTTGGGTCAGGGTTAGGGTTTTCTAGGATGTCTGACCTAAACACAACCTCGTTCGTGTGAGGTGTGGATGTTCACACTATAGGCTGTCCATAAGATGTAAATGTAAGAGTTTTGTTCTCAGGGGTTTGAAGTCATCACTGGTAGGGAGTTTCGTCTTATTCAGCATGTTGTAGCGTTCTCACACATTCTCTGTGGTGTCCGCGCCAAGAAATGTTTGCTCTGTCTCCTTTTCTGTTATTCTTTGCATCATTTTGCTGCCTTCCACTGTGAAACTTCAGTCACTGTTTCATTTCCCCCCATGTGGTTGAAGTCTCTGTGCCAGCCATCTTGTTTTTTTTCCCCATATGATCCCCTTCAAACCTAGTATTTTATCAAGTTGTAGTAGAAGTCGGTAGTAGTCCTTTAAATACGGTGACACTTTGGATCTCAGAATAACATCATCCCTTCAGAGCAAAAAGGTCCCTGGTTCAAATCCGAGGGACTTCCTGTGTGGAGTTTGCATGTTCTCCCAGTGTCTGTATAGATTTTCTGCAGGTACTCTAGTTTCCTTCGACTAACAACTAACTAACATGTTAATGGACTAGAGAGCCGTATTCCATGTCTTTGCCCTATATGAGATGGAAATAGGCACCGGCATTGTTGAGTACAAAGATATTGGATGCATAATCCTTTAAATCTAGCAAAAGGCATAATGTGCTATTGATGAAATACTACTGGCTGTTCCGCAAGTGAAATGCAAGCAGAATTATTTCTCCGACGCTACAGATTTATCAAAACAGAAACCGTTTTAATTGAGTAGCATTAAGTCTGAAAGTCATGGCCCTAAATCACCTCTTGATGGTTTAACCTTTAACCACGGCACTAACTCACTCACAATAAATTGTCCGAGACTGTCACATCAAAACTAAACAAATGGCTGCTTGAAATGTAATGAAATCCAGAAGCTGCAGCGTGGAAAATGGAGGCAAATATATTTTTCCCATTTCAAACACTCATCTATCCATTCGTCCGTCTATCCATCGAGCCGTTCATCAATTCATCTATCTATCCACACAATAAGCCCAGGATTCCCACTGGTGCTGTAAATGGTTTTTACTCTGGCCCGGATGGTAGGAAGGCCACTGCGTGACACATCGAAGATCTTTGCAGGGGCCAAGGGATGATCGACGGGGCTTCTATTACGACTGTGTGTGTATGTGTGTGTGTGTCTGAGCTTGTAGTGGAAGGGTCTATTGACAGCCTGCTATTCTTTTCACTGTGCAGTGGGCTATGGGGCGTGACTGTCTGCATGTGTGTGTGTGTGTGTGTGTGTGTATGGGTGGCTGAGGGTTTAGGGGTGTGGACTGATCGAAGTCTCCCTGCTGACAAGTCCTAGTATCGATCCGTCTGTATCTGTGGTCCACACACACACACACACACACACACACACACACACACACACACACACACACACAGAGTCTGCAGGATATAGGGAAAATCTTTCAGCAACATATAACACGTGGAGCATCGGGCTGTGTCATTCTGTCTGGGATGGATTTATTTTGTTAATATAATTTATTGATAAGCCGTGGAGGATTTAGCATGCGACAGGGAGCAGGCAGAGTAATGTGAGCAGAATGAAGACAAACAAAAAAAAGAAAAGCACCACACAAATAAAAGTGTCGAGATGAACAGGACATTACTGAGGGTGGTGATGTATGCACAGCGCATTCTTCTTTACCGCACAAAAATCTCATTTACAATAGAAGTTTATTCTTTTGTCAACCATTATTCAGCGTATCCTATTAACATAATGGATTCTTGTGCCATGAAGACTGAAGGAGCCTGTGGGTCACACGCTCACAATGGAAGGCAGGAAGGTGAGACTTTTTATCAGTGGGACTGTTTGATCACGTTGATAAGCTTTGAGGTCTTTTTGTCTGGTTTCTGGCGTCTATGGTGTCACAGTGCAACAACATTAAAAAGAAAGGAAGACTAATAATGATTTATTTTCAATATTAGACTTAAATGCAGATATATATCAGATAGACCGACAGACAGACAGACAGAGAGATAGATAGATGGATTTGGTGTGTGTGTGTGTGTGTGTGTGTGGGCAATGCAACAAACTGTAAAAACAGGGATGTGAAATCATCTTTCAAATGTTGGCCGACACTGCTGAACACAGACCGCTTTTCCCTCTTTAGTCCCCTAAGGATCCCAATGATTACATTATAATAAATTATATTAAAAAAAAAACCCAAACATGTGCCAGAAAAATACAACAACGCAATGCGGAAACTCTTATGCCTACACACTCTTTTGTATACGCCGTAACAGTGTCAGGATGATATTTTCATCCCTTATTTCTTTTCCAAATGTCGGATCCATTATTATGTCCATTATGTTTCTATATCCAAATGTCCTTTTCTGCTCGGCTGGAACCCACAGAGAGGCTTTGTGGTCAAATTCAAGCCTCAAATATGGGAGTCCATTACATCGACATTAAGCCAAATGGTTGCCTTGGAATTAAAGATGGAGAATGAGTGTTTGTGGGTATTGCTGTGCATGTGCCCCCCTGCTGTCTCATGCCAGATGTGCCTCTCTCTACTTCTCACCTCCAAATGCCGTATAATAATACATCTGATGTGAAGTTGCTTGGGGGTAATTTGGAAGCATGATGGATGGGGCATGAGGAAATCAAAGCGCGTGATCTGGGCCATTATTATCCCGTTATTTCATTGGTAGAGTGGGGGAAAGTATGAAAGACAAAGGATGAAGAATCTATGTAATTAAGTGCTTTTTATGTACAGTATGCACTTCACGTCTAACCCAGTATGTGTGTGTGTGTCTGTGCTTCCATACTGTGTGGGTCACGACAGTCTGTTATAGTGCTCACCTCCTCCCATGCTGTGCACTTAAATCTTTCTTCTCTTTTTTTTTCTTCGGCAGAGCATGTTCTTCCACACATATTGATTTGTTTGTCAGGGTCTGGATGCACCTGGCCCAGCAGCAGGGGAGCATTCACGTTCCTGGCATGTTCACTGTGGTTCGTAACAGTTCATAATGGAAGAGACGCAGCGCAGAACACCGCTGGGGTGAAGATTTTACCATATGGGGTTCAGGAGAGGGAATGAACAACCATATGGATCAACCGGGCCAGGTTGGAATACGTGTGTGTGTGTGTGTGTGTGTGTGTGTGTGTGTGTGTGTCTGGAGAGGTAGGAGCTTATTACACCAGCTGGGTAAAGATTAGCTGTAGGGGTCGGCTGAAGCCCGTGCCAACAAATACTGAACTAAATAACGCTGTTTAAAATCATAGCATGCTTAATGGTCTTTGCATTCTTAATTCAAATCACATTCGATCTTTCAACCCAAACAGGTTATTGTTATGATCTTATTGTGTTTTCACTATACTGTCCTAGAGTAGGCCATGACTGTGCATCAGATGTGTAGCTACATATGTCTGCATGCTGGCTGTACCCCAAGGTGACTGACTTGATTTGTTTCCATACCAAACTAAGTTGTTCCACCTTTTGGCAGTCAATTGTAATGTTCTTAAAAGGGACACACAGCTGCTGCCTTCTATCCAATATGGACTGGAAAATGGACAAACGAGAGCTTCATCTTCCCAGAACTTATACTGTATGTGTTTGCTGCTGGTTATGCCATATGTCCCGTACTGTCATTAAGTAATTATTATTAAGTAATCATCTATCCATTATCCTTCCAGCTTTGTGACCAGTTGAGCCTATCTCCAGGGCACATTTGGTGAAAGTAGGGAATACACCCTGAACAGGTTGCCAGTGCATGCACACACCCACACACCCACACACACACACACACACACACACACACTCAAACCATTCACATTCACACTGAGGGGCAATTTAGAGTCTCTAATCGACCTAAACATGCACATTTTGGAAGAATCCCACATGCACACATGGAACTAACATGCAAACCCCACACACTATGGCCCTTGATCCGACCAGTACTCAAATCCAGGTCCCTCTTGCTGTGAGGTGCACTGAGTCGCCCCTTAAGTAATTATATTTTATTCTATTTGGTTTAATTATGTTTCCTCCTCAGTTAGCCCCATTTTCTTGGTTTGAAAACCTCTACCCCCCTTAAATTGGACACAATCTGTCCCCCATTGTGTGGACAGGGCCTCAGCCGTAGGCCTTGTTCACCACTGACAGTTACCCGGGTCACTAGCAGGACTAACAATGGCCTTACACCATTCAAATCCTGGTAATGCGAGCTTGTATGGACAGTGTTAGCACTACCGTGCCAAACCAGTTGAAATGCAAATGAGCCCAAAATAGCCTTATCATTTGCATTTCAGCTTTGATGTGACTTCTTTATCTGTTATCTTTGCCTTTTGCCAGGGCTGGAAAATTTCCACGTAAGAGAAGGTTAACAAAGACAGCAATACGGTTCATATTGACAAATCATATAATGAAAAACAGCTGAGAATCTGCAGAAACAGATAAAAATGTTGTCATAAATACTTTTCTGTTATTTTTAAGTTCTATTTCAAAAACATGAATTTCCTACAAGGGGAAAAACAAGATTTTCCCTTTCATGCAACTCTGCAACTTCACAGTAAATTCGAACATTCTGCAATTTCTGATTCTAAATGATTATTCAAGTGTACATCCAATTCTCAAACTTTCACCAAAGAAAGAAAGAAAGAAGAAGGGAAAAAGAAATGCACGCATGCACAATGCTCCACCTCCCCTGGGGTTCATTAGAAGCAATGGAATTCAGTGACCCAGAAACTAAACCTAGCCCAAATCAATTAGCAGACATAGGCTACACATGCATGCATTTGAGCTGCTAATTACAAAGCCAAACTCCACCTCGTGGGGAGGGATTTCCTCTTTGAAGATGAACCAAACTGTGAGAAGTCAAAATGTTTTGCAAACACACTATTTTTGTCGGCACCGACAGTGAGGCTATGATGCTGGGCCGTTGTCAGATTTTCAAAGGGTTTGATTAAGTTTCGAGACCTGTGAGATGCAAATCTGACTGTGTGCCGTATTAATGTGGAGCCCTTAATATGAAAGCTTTGACATTTAATTATACCCGCAAAATTAAAAAAAAAAACTCTTGCTTGCTTGGCAACTCCACATACTTCACAAGAAGAACAGTTTTTCCCTTTTAAGTTATTTACAATAATATTATATAATACTCTATCTGCACTGCATGCACCATGTCTATTTTTAGAGCTTATATTTTATTGATTAACCCTTCCACAATAATAAGACAGACAATAACAGAGGCTTCAAAAAACATTAAGCACGCAATATAAATGAGTCAGCACCCACAACATCAGAGGTGTGAAAGTGGAGCAGCTCAGCGGTATTCAGTTATCGTTTGTTTTGTTATTTACAGCAGTTATTTTCTGTCTATTACTAAAAATACTGAATAATTCACAAAATGTTGAGCGTCAGTGTTTGCAGAGGGAAGTAATTTCTGAGGAAATGGCTTAAAACTGAGACAGGTGTTTGGATGAAGGCTTGGACGTTTTGATGGCTGTTTTTCTGCTCGTTTGGTATTTTTTAATAAAACTTTTCTTCATCTAACTGCCAGTATGTCATTTGTGAAAAGGTATTAAAATATATTTTGTGATCTTTGTGATTTTTATATTGCTTAAAGTCAACCACTCTAAAGCTCCACTAATCAATACTTTTGTCAATAACAGATTCATAATACTACAATAATAGTCCTTCCTTGCACTGTCTTGGACTGTATTATATTCACATTGCTCACTTTTTACATCACCTCCACATACACCTGCAAAATTGTTTATCTTGCAAAAATCTTTGCACCATTTACTTAATTCTCCACTTGTTTACATTAATTGTTTATTGTTCGTAATTTGCACTTCCTCCCACTTTTCCCTCTTAATAACACAGAGTCACGCGTGAGTTTGGATCAGAAACAAGGATGCTTAAATTTTCCCTTGGGAATAAATTAAGCACTGAATGAACAGAATATACTTTTAAGTCTACAATTAAGTAGAAAGCCAGTGGATTGGATATTCTCTGTCTAATTTAACAATGTAGTATTGCCGTTTTTGTTTGTTTTGCTAATTCCAGCAGAGTGTAACACATAACTACTAATAAGTGAAGACCTTTTTATTCACACTTCTCTTCAGTGACTTCAGTTCCTCCTGTGTACAACTGTTGACCCATCAGTAGAAGTGAATTGAGTTTTTGAATCTGCCAGTAGAAGTGACCTGAGTTTGAGAACCCACCAGTAGAAGTGCCTGGAGTTTGTGGACTCCCCAGTAGAAGTGATTTGAGGTTGTGGACCAGTAGACTAGTAGAAGTGACTTGTGTTTGTTTTACTGTACATACCAGTAGAGGTGACAGGAACTTGTGGACCCACCAGTAAAAGTGACTGGACCCAGGAGCAGAAGTGACTGGAAGCCAGCGCTAAATGGTGTACTGTCCCTTTAAGACAGTGACAGCGCTCGAGGAGCTGGTCAGGAACTGGTCCGGAGCGGAGCGGACTCCACACTGAAGGAATCTCCAAACTTCTGACAACTTTTCAACTTTTCACTCCATTTTACCGATCCGACCTCTCCTCCAGCTTCGCAGCCACCCTGGACGACCTCTGACCTCCTTCCCGGCGCGGGCGTCTGCGTGTGGGTCGGCGGTGATGAAGCGGATGCTCCTCTGGAAGAAGGAAAACTTTAGGAGCGAGAGGAGAAAACTTGTGGAGTGATGCCTGAGAGACTGCATCCCTCCCTCCCTCCAGAGTTCAGCTAAGGTGGCTAACGGTGCTAGCCGCAGCACAGGAGGAGGAAGAGGAGGAGGAGAAGATATTTACCTAAATGTCCGACGATCGCGCTAACTATCGGTGGCGGAGTGAAAGTCTTCATCCCGGGGCTGGCTGTCCCGGGTTAACAGCACCGAGCTAAGTGTTTGTAGCCGATCCGAGCTAACGGAGATACACCGAGGAGCTAACTAAGTTAGCGAGATGGCCTGACACACACACATACACCCGCACTCAGGACTTCAAAAGTTTATAGACTTGTTAATAGACGCTTATAGATGGGGCCCAGGTGAAGAGCATCGACTTTTAGCGGATGTCGAGTCACTTGAGGGTGAGAGAGATAACCCTGCCTGTCTCATCCAGCAGCTCTGGAGTGTAAACCCTTAATTACCACTGTACAGGAGCAGTAAATGTTACAGGTACTACAAAGTTTTAAGAGGATCCTTCACTTGGGGGTGAGAGTGATGTAATTTTTCCTCTTATCTCCTCAGCTTTCGTCCCCCCAGGCCATCAGTGAGTGTGTATGTGTGTGCCATCTCCCCATCTTCATAACCAGTTGTGTTTTTTTCACTCCTTCATTGGGACAATTTGGGACTGTTGCTCAGTACGTTCATCCTGAGGGACCGCGTCTTGGATGAAGAGGAGCACGCTATGATGAAGGTGACGGTGACCTTTGGGCAGACAGGTGTGGTGGTGCCCTGTAAGGAGGGCTGGACGGTGAGGGACCTCATCCAACAAGCCACGCAGAGATACAGGAAACTACTGGAGCAGGTAACCGGCCGTAGGTGCACCTGTCTGTGCAGACTACCAGGGCTGCACAGAAATTCAGGATCCTGAACTGAAAATGCTCTTGAATTTGAATTGTGATGCGAAATTTCAATACATAAATGAGGATTACAAGTGATACAAAGAGATCCATATGCATCAATTAGGGGTAGTGTATAGCTGTGGTAGTGGTATTACATGATGTAAAACATAGTTATAAATGTCCAAATGTTCTAAACATGCCTGGTTTTGGACTGTGGGAACAAACCGGAATACCAGGAGGGAAAACCTATCCACCCTTGCAAACACACAATTTGAAAGGACTTTGATAGGTCTGTGGATTTGAACCAGGGGAGCTCCATGCTGTAAGACAACACCATTAACCACTGTGCACCACTGTAGCACTGACATGCAAACTATCATGCAGGGTTATTTGAATAACTTTGTTTCTCCTAAGATATTAGTTTCTGGACAGATCAGTGTGTGACTCATCCTCTTGCAACACACCTACCGTGCTCGCTCACCTGACACCTGACCTGCAAGCTAAAAGGTTGGGAGAGCACTGCAGCTGTAGATTAATGTTCAGATCTCACTGAAGCTGATTAAGTCAGCATGAGCAAACGTTATTAGACCCCGGTCTGAGCCCGTTTGACATTTGAGCCATCAGTCAGCCAACGTTGCTCGTTTGTCAGAAGCAGTTTTCTTCTAAGAACGTGTGAAGATTTCCACCAACTCCTGAAAGACCCCCGATAACTTTTTATGAAACGGCGCTTTTCATAACATCTGAGGGTTTTCCCCACAGTCATAAAAGAATAATCGAGAGCTCTGTCATTTTTTTTTTTTACTCCATGAAAGGGCCATATGATTTTCATATCCCAAAGTCTTGGGAAATTAGACAAAGCCACGGAGGTCCGGCTCTCCATAATTGCGGCATGAAAAATTTAAAAAGCATATCTGATGTGAACTGCGACGGCGCGGGCAGGAGAGAGGCCTCGTCGACTCGTTTCCACTTAAGTTGTGAGTGTAAAATGCAAATGAGTCCTTCTGGTGGCTCCTTCATGGCCGCTGTTGATTCCCCAGTGTTGCTCCCGGACCAGGAACCCCGTGACCCCCATCAGACGCCCAAATCGTCTCAGTGACCGGCCTCATATTGGTTCTATTATTCAGAGAGCACAGCAGGCGTGTGGACTGATAGCCTGGCCTGTGATTGAGGGACAGATCAGTGTTACTGTGTGTGTGTGTGTGTTTAGGAGATGCACCCGTTTTTTTTACCTTGTTCCACTTTCTCCACCTCCTCTGGTCGCATTTAATCCGTTTTTTCTCCAGCCGCTCGCCTCCCAACGTCGCTCGCCACATCACAGCAAACTTCTCACTTCTCCTTTGTCTGAACACTTCCTCCTTCACCTCCGTCCCTGTTCCTCCCAGAAGCAAACATCAATAGCAATCTGAAATTATTCACATCTCCAAAACTCAATGTCAGGAGCGATACGAGTTCAGGTTCAAACTTACAATTCCTCACACATTTTGTTTTGAGTGTAAAGAAATGTAAACCCCGACAAACACAGCCTCTGCTTTGATCTTGTGGCGTTTTCCTTTGACTGACATCTGAAGGCCTGCGTTTTCACAGCACACCTTTTGCAGCAGGGGAAAACTCGACAGGGGCGATTGATGACATTACGCTAGGTGTACATTCCATTCAGGTGAGCTGGTTCCAGGGTCTTGTTGTTGTTGTTTGCATAGCGGCCCACTGGGATGGCTCACTTCTACCTTCAATGGAGGCTTTTCACTCCAGCTCGCCTTCTTGTTCACTGCATCGCCTGCTGAGCCTTTGTATGCTTTGTGCACGTGTTGGAACAGTGTTGTTGGTGTCCCATCTCCAGCTTCAAATAGAAGCCGAATGCAAAACTTCAGTGCAAAAATTCAATGCAGAAAGCGCAGTGAATTCCATACTTTATCCTGTCAACTAGGAAATGATGTATCAGAACTGCAAAATACACAGAAAATAAGGCCAAAACTGTGCAGCTTAAGCAATAATCACAGTAAGAATTAAGTTGTAACTGTTTTATCATTTTGAAAGATATTTTACTTTGGAAAATCTTTTATTTTGAAAATATCTGGATCTGTGGTAGTAGTAATAGAAACATTTCAAGATGCTTAATTTCCTTCGGGATCAATAAAGTATCTCTATCTATCTCTATCTATCTGAAAAGATGACCTCAAGCTATCAGACTGTAAAGCAATGAGACGCTGCTATTAATTAAAACTTTAACGATAATCTTCAGTGTTTATATCACCGTTTACTGTGACACTGGTTATTACGTCCCTACACACACCCTGGGGCAATGTAGGCTCTCCAGTCGACCTAAACGACAGCGAAAACCCCTGAAAACATGGAAACCATCCTAAGAATACAAGTCGATGTTATTAGAACAGGCAAACTCGGTCGGGATCGGGATTCAAACCCTCTACCTTCTTTACTTTGAGGTGCTGTTGCTATACAGTTAGCAACCCTCGACTGACTTGCTTAATCTTATAAAATCAAACGTTTAAAGACGTCCTGTGGCTGCGCAGGTTGTCCCAGGGCTCCCAGGAGACGCTAAAACGAGACATGTTAGGCGGGCTGAGCCTCGTGAGCAGAGTGAGTGCTCCAGGTGTGTTTTCCTGCAGCTGTGATGTGTGTAACGACGCGCCTCCCCGTTTTATCGATCGGGCCTGCGAGCGTTTTAAATCCTGTGGATAAAACGCCGTGTTAAGCACAGGCACCCCTTCTCTCTCTCTCTCTCTCTCTCTCTCTCTACTCTCTCCTCCTCCCCCGTCAGCACTTCCCAGTCTCCCCCCTCTGTAATTTCTGTCGCTACTTCTCCTTCCGCCGTCACTCTTCCCACTTTCTGATGGCTTTCGCCTCTTTCTCTTCTCCTTTTTTTTTCTCTTGTTTGACATTTCAAATAGTCTCCCTTTTGTTTGTGTTCGCTCTTTTGCATACACCCCCCCCCCCCCCCCCCCTCCTCCTCCCTCCCTCCACCTCCTCTGCCCTCCTCTTCCCCCCCTGGGATGGAGAATGTGCATTCTACCTTAATTGTTTCATCTCTCCCTCCCTCTGTATTTATTTCTGTGTATTTTTCTTGCTCTCATACCCATCGCTCAATTTCCCTGGAACCCTAATCTGTCGTAGCTGTGTAATCACGACTGTTAGTGCGTTCCAGGATCTAAAAACCCAGGATGTGTGTGTGTGTGTGTGTGTGTGTGTGTGTGTGTGTGTGTGTGTGTGTGTGTGTATGGAGAGGTCCAGTTGCTAATCCGGCCTCCCAGTGCCCTGCAAATCATGTTTTTAAATTGTCACAGGGACGGCTCGCTCTCTCCTCCTCCTCCTCCTCCTCCTCCTCCTCCTCCTCTTCCTCCCCTCCAAACGGCTCCATCGTACCCAGGAAGTGTTTTTCGCTCGTATTGAAAGCATTTTTAATCTAGCGAGCTCCTACGGGCGCCCACTGGCTCTTATCAGCCGCTTTGTTAGCCCTCCGTTCCTCAGTAGTGCTCGAGAGCGGCTAACGCTCTTGAAGCTCGGTTTTCAGAGGGGATCCTCAAGGTTTAGTCTCAGATTGGGTCGTATGAAGGATTTATTTAGCGTTTCGGTTGTTTGGTCGCCGTATTATTTAGATTTAACTAAAAGGAGATGGAAGAGCCAACTGGGATAAGACATTATCCCAGCCTGAGTCTGAGTAATTTAATATATTATTGATAGCGATTCCCTTTAAAGTTTGTACCTATAATCAGTGCTTTTTATTGTGTCCTTATTAGTCAAATGCGGAGGATAAAAAACCCTATGCACGCTCAGCTCGACATACAAAATAGAGTTGTAAAAATATACGATAAACTGACTATAAAACAGAGCACCTATTGCATTTTTAACACAGAGAGTGAAGGCAGAATGATACTAGACCTTGGTATCGAACCTTGATACTTGGATGGCAGAGACAAATTGCCTCCATCACAGAAGTGCGTCGACATTTTTCGACGCCAAGGGAGTAAATTTCATCAGCATCAAGGAGCCAATAACCCAGAGTCACATTGCATTATGCAGACTAGACGTTCACCTGCTACAGCTGCTTCAGCTGTGCTATTGTTCATGTTTCTTTTGACAGAGATTTCTCTGTATTTCATATGTGGTTCAGAAGCTCCAGCAGGGTCTTTGCTCCCTACTGTAGGTTCCTTTTGAAGTGAATAATTGTACTGTGATATGTAATTTTGTCTTTACGGTAGTTACATGGATTTTTATGAAAGGTGACACTGTTTGTGTGTGTCGCCTCAAAGGTAGATGGCACCTGGGCGGACTGAGGGCCTCTCTGTGATTAGTATGCTAGTTCTCGATATGTCTATGTGTGTTTCCCCAGGTACACCTCTAACATGCATGTTTAGGCCAATTCTATACTCTAAATTAACCCGAAGAGTGAGAGGGAATGGTGTCTGAGTGAGCAGCGATGTGAGTCCTGCTCTTTCATCCAGGATGACACCCAGCTGGATTTTGTTTAAGTATAGTACCTTTCAAAACAAACTTACAAAGTACTTCCATAGATAAGGTTAAAAGGCTGTAAACTGGTTGACAAACTAGACTAAATAGGTCCAGGTAGAATCAGGTTAATCTGCGCTCTCCCATAAAGGTGCGTATGTCAACAACTTGGAAAAACACACTTTCCCATTAACTTGAATGAGAAAGTGCGGCCAGACTTTTGACTTCCTTGGGCAAAGCTTTCGCTGCTCAATGCTAAAGCTCTGATCCTTTTCTTTTACTCTCCTCGAGCTATGTCCGGGCTAATTTTGGACCTCAAAGCCTCTGAAGGGCTTTTAATGTGAGTATTTGGCGTTAGCAGCCGCTCCAAGGGCTCCAGACCTCCCATGTTAATAAACACACGTCAGGCTGAATGTTGTCGCTGGAGCGAGAAGCTGTCTTCCCGGATGAGTCAGTCAACAGCCCGTCACTCAGCATGGTGGCGTGATTACCAGGTTAATTGTCATTCACCTCGCTCAGTACATCGGGGAGCGAAGTGCACCGTGATCTGTAATTATTTGTTATAAAACCAGGAGGCAAAAACAGCTTGCCGACAGCTCTAATATGTGGCCGTCGCTCCTTGATGGATGAGCACGGAGGCAGAGAGCGGAGTCAGGGGAACGAGGAGGCCGAGAGACTGAGTAAACCAATCGTACGCGGGGTTCTGGTAGGGGTGGCAGCGAGGAGCGGGATAAACCCTTCGGAGCTATCGGAGCAGAGATGATGAATGTGGAGAGGGAGGTGCTGGGCGTACCAGGCTGTAGAGGAAGCGTGGATCCAGAGAGAGGAGGGGCGGGGCAGGAAAGCAGAGGTCTCTTTTGGCGGGGAGTTGTCAGGAAGTTATCAGCCTGTTGCCAGGCGTCTTAATTACCGTTGGCCAAACATGCAAGCGTGTGGTTGCGTGTTTATGGATCTCTGTTCACGTAGCCTCAGTTTCACCCCTCGCTGCAGTCTGTCCGGTCTCAAATATGACAATTACAACACTGTATTGGTACACAGATCGTTTTCAGTCCGGTTCTAGGGCCCACGTGTGGTCCAAATACAGGCACGGATGTGGAAACAAACCGTGGAAATAGTTCCTTTTGTAGTGTAAGACGATGCCGTGTGTGTGTATACACACGCGTGTGTGTGTGTGTGTGCTTACACTTGTGCAAATAGATGTGAATGAAAGGGTTCCTGGCCATGTGGGTGTGTGTGCTGTACTTTCATTAGCCGGGGCTAAGGAATGCTGATGAGGCGTCACCAAACAAGCTGATAAGATGGTAGAAAAACGCGGCGGCTCCGTGCCAGAACGCAGGCAATTATTTCTCCCTGGGGAGGGGACGGGAGGAGACGCACGCCCGCCTCCTCTGCCTCCGCAGACACGCTGCAGGAATGTGTCGATCCGGCACGACTTTTATCCTGTTCTGTCAGGTTCGACTCTACGCGTTAGTGTCAGACAGTTTATAGTGTGTCAGGAGAGACTTTCGAGGGAGAAAGACATTCAGATTCACTTCCAAACTTCAAACTTTCTCACACTTAAGCCACTTCAAGACAATCTATATTTTTCCAGTGTTTCCCTGTTTCCTCCCACAGTCTGGAAACCTGCATGTTAAGGTGGATTGTAGACAGCTCAGTGATGCTGTTGTTGTCCATGCTAACCCACATGACTTAGCAGGACTTCGAGTCATTGTAAAGTCATTGTAAAGTCATTGTAAGGGTACTTTGTCAGCCAAACCGTCCTTGGTAAACATGGCCTGTGACACTGGCCAAATAGAGTGCCGTTTAAGGTGTGTAAACCACAAGGTGGAAGAAAAAAAAGCAAAACAAATGTATTAAAAGCTAACTGAGAAAGTAACATTATCAAAATAGAGCAAAATATAAAGGCGTGGTGGGTAAGTTATGTTCTCCCCATCTTTCCATGGGTTTTCTCCGGGCACCCCTTCTTTCTTTCCACAGTCCAGAAACATACATACTCAGGTCGCCTGAGGCCTCTGGTGACCTGTCCAGGGTTGATTCCCTTCCTTTGTTCAGTGCAACTGGAGACAGACAAGAGCTGACACCTGCAAAACTGGTTAGGTATGACGAGGGTAAGATAATATTACCCTCAAGACTCATTCTGGGTTTTTCATTCATCAAATAGTGTACGTAGATGTCACTGTAGTGCTGAAATTCCTGATCAGAAAACTTCTCTTAAAGTTTGATTTGACATTTGTCTTTACTGATGGTTTCTAAAAGCAAAAATCTCTTGGAAGTGGCCTTGAAGGGACGAAAGCTAGACGTGCAGCTACTTTACAAGTACTTTTACAGTACTTTTACTGTGTTTTATAGTTTTGGGATTATTTTTGCGTCCTTGTTTGTGGTGTGCTGGAAATGGCCACTCCATGGTTGGATTAATGGGCGTACGGATGTTGTTTCCAGTCCAAAACACTCCTATTGACAAATTCCATCCAGTCATTCAGATGCTTAATGAAATCTTGATTTTTCTTTTTTTTCAACATGGAGATACGCGTGGCTCTGTCCGGTTGGACGAGCGAACAATAACCTTTTGAAGCGTCTAAATGTGCAACAGCTGAGATGCTAACATGTTGAGTAGTGGTTTCCATGACATTTCCACCAGCAGCTCTCCTGCTTTGCCGCTTCACACAAGACAGCTTTGTTACTGTATGGTCACAAGACGGGTCAAGAGACAATCTAACTTCGGTTTGCTTATTTTTCCACGTACTTGCAGTACTCACAATACTTTACACTGCTCATACAGTACAACTGACCTCCTGGTGATACTGTGGTAATTAGGGCCCTTGACTTTTTTGAAGCTGCATGTGTGTTGACATCATGAGCTCCTAACTCTACTTCTACTTCTCCCACCAGCACGCATACCAAAACTCTTGTGTCAAGCGGCTAAAAGCGTTCAGAGATAAAGAACGGGCGGACAGGAGAGGGTCTAACTTCACCTGACATGCTAAACAACCCACTGTGTTCTCACTCTGCCGGGATCCAAGTTGATCACGATTTCTAGTTTGTAGTCAAGTCCCTAAAACCTCTAATCTGTAATAGTATCAAGCAAAAACACTGCATTAAGCGCTAATCCCCTTGATTTTTAGATTAGATCAGCGTGTTTACAGCTCTTATCTGGAGTCCTACAATATCTGAAGCGTCCCTCTAGGTTTTCAAGCTGACAGACTTGGAGGTGCAGGGTTTTCACAGTTTGGAAAAAAATATGTTTCACATTATCCATGCGCTACCCGCCCCCCCCCTCTCCACAGAGTATCAGATTAGATTAGTGTGCTAACAGCTCTTATCTCGCTACCCCTTCAGTGTCTGCATGGCTTTCCTACTGTAACAAGAGATTAAAGGGGGTTGTTGACCTAAAAACACAGCTCCAGTTTTTCTCCTCTAATGATAAATCCTATAATTTGATTGCGGGTTTTCTGTCCCCAGGAGGTTTACAAGGATGTCCCAAAAGCTGGAAATGAAGTGATTGGGTCCTAACAGGCTAATATTGGGACATTTTTATAACAACTCTACCAAGTATAGAGATCTGAATGACACGTAAGCCGCTTTCAGAGCTGTAGCTGAAAGTCTGGGCTCATTTTTTTAGCCCCTAATCAGATTCATATCAGTCAATAAGAATAACTCGTTTCCTTTATAGTGTGACTATAAAGCGAAGAGGCAAAAGAAACCCTTTTGAAGCCCCAGTATTAAACCGACCAACAGCCTCTCCATCTATTTCCAGGGTTGTTCCGCGTCGACTACGTAAGGGAAGAAAATGAATGTCACGCAATATGCTTAACAGGAGTAAATAGGAACTAAATCAGGATCACAACTCACTGTTGTGTCAGTCACCGCTTGGAAATCATGAAACCGGCGCTACGACATCTGAGAAATACATTTCAAAAGATAGATGCGCAAGACGGGGTGTCCCTGTCGCTCAAGACGATCATCTAAATGAGCCTGGGCGACAGATCAGTAATCCAGGCTGAGCGAGAACAAAAAACTTTTCTTCCTCTGCTGTCATAACATGTTCGACTCACCGCTGCCAGACATGGCGCAGACAGCTCCATCCAGCGATCTGCTGTCACGTCTTAACGAAGCCGAAATGAAACGGTAATGGAGATAGATAGATACTTCATTGATCCCTTAGGGGAGCTTCCCTCGTGGAAATACAAGTACACCACCACAAGTTAGCGGAAAAAGCGAGGAAAACAGGCTATTAGTGCAAATAGCAGGTGATCAATGTGCAGGGAAAGTGAAAGTAGCGGTAGTAGTAGTTGAATATTACATGAGATAGTTGTCTCAAAAGTAGCAGTCCTTTAGTTAGTCACTTTATTGCCCATAATATATGATTCCCTTGGTATTGAAATGTAACCCACAATGTCAGGTGAAGTCAGGTTCAGCCAGTGCCTTGCGGCTTAGGATCTCGACCTGCGATCCACCATCCCAGGTTCAGATCCCACTGCGGCCAAAGTGCCCTCAAGCATGAACTTTCTCACCGAGGACTAATGAATAAAATGTCTATTATTATTAGATTATGGCTACAATAGCAAAATAATAACATTAAATGGCAAAACCAAGCGTCTTCTGAACTACAAATGACTAATAGGGGGGGAACAAAATAACAGCTGCTCAGAGGCTGTAGTGTTGAAAATTCGCCACATCTCACACAAACCGCAACGCTGCACAGTGCAGGATTACAGAAACGCGTGCTGAGTGAGGAGACCGGCCCCGGGGCCACGGGTCTCCCGGCCCCCCCCCCCCCCCCCCCCCAGAGCTCCGTGTTTACGACGTGTCGAACGGCCTGTTGCGATTTGACGAATCGCTAATTTGTGCGGGACTGCGGACCTCTGGAGGCGCAGCATTACAGCCAAGCGAAAATGTGCAGCGTGTATAGTATAGACGCTGTGCGGGTCGTAGAATAACATGTTTTCCTTTCTTCGCTCCTCATCACGCTCTGTAGTGGAAACAGTCCGGCATGTGGCGTTTGACCGACCGCTACGCTCTCGTTGCATCTGTTATCGGTGTGTAAGGATGTCCCCTGCTGACCGTTCACCACTGGACCGCGAGGAACCCTGTGACCGGTTACACGGGTCGGTCAATGGGTTAATTTGCATAGCCACACGCGCGGTGTCATGTACAACAGTGTGAGGCCGTGACCCATTTAGTGTAATCGAGTGTGGTCAGTGTGGTGGAGGGAGCCCGGTCTGTGAATGCAACTCAGGCTAAAAGGAGAGAGATGAGCTGAAAGCAAAGCCAAGGTAAATCACAGCCATCTAGAATCTGTAGAATCAGAAGTTTAAGCTAAAATAATGCAAAGATTAGTGGTGGAAACTTCTTTTTCGTGTCTGAAATGGTGAAATCGCACTTTGGAAAGTCAAACCAGGAATGTTTTAGCAGGTTTTCTCGTTTGGGTCGAGTCTCGAGTCGAACGGGAGTGTCTTGTTCAGGGTTGTTTTAGCGTTTTTTGCAGTGACTTGTGTGTTGTCCCAGACTTAATATGTCCCCAAAGCCCTGATTAGCAGCTCCCAGGGAAGACAAATGTCCTGCGAGAAGCAGAAATAAATGATTGTAACCACAAACAAATCTCTCCCGCTCTCTCATACATCTGGCCTGCTTGGTGACCAAATCACCGTTACAATAGACCCGTACAATCAACTCCAGCAGGAAAGGGAGGGATGGGGGGGAAGATGGAGAGACAATTTACCAGTATAAATAGCCGCTGTGCTGGAGACGCGGGCTAAGAGAATGCTGGCTAGTTTACCGACACAATAGAGACAGAAATTGTTTTCGCGTACGCGGGCTGTATTTAACTTTGGAGTAAGCAAACACGAGCTTGTTTTGACGCGCTCTTACGTACAGTATCGGCCGCAGCAGGTGCCAGTGAGGAAGGACATACACAGAGAAGGTAAATAAGAAGGCGATAATTCAGCCTGTTTTAAACAGTATTAGTGCCATCAGTGTTATGTCTCACCTTGGCCGAGACTGGGATTGCATCTGTATGGCAACAACATTCAGTTGTGGTTAAAAAAACTTTGCATTTTTCTACCCAGACTTGATAATTATTAACCATTGAGATCATTCAGAGACCTGTGTCTCTTATACGGGCTTTCACACTCCACTAGTATGAAGCGTAACATCTGATTATGAGTTTTATTCTCAGATATTCAAAAACAGCCTCGACATGGTGGGTCAGTGGCTGGGGCTATTGCCTCACAGCCAGAAGGGTCCCAGTTTGCATCCTGGTCCCAGCCATCCAGGAACTGGTACCAACAGTGAGGCTTGCAGTGATAGCTACACCATGCTGGGAGTTTCTGAAAAGCACCGTCAGGCGCCCGGACCCTGACAGAGTGATTTAATGGAGCAGGAACCTGTAACTTTTTGAATCATACCTTTCCTCAGGCTGTTTGTGATTTTTTTTTTTTCTTTTTCTTTTTTTTTTTTTTTTTTGGCTTGTGCACATGGATGTGTGTTGTCTCAATATGTTGTTCAACAACCAGCTCTGTGTAGTCGGCTGTCCAGAGCAGTGTCTGTGTCATTAATCACAGAGCCAATGCAGCAGAGAGAGAGGGAGAGAGAGAGAGGGAGGGAGGGAGGGAGGGAGGGAGGGAGGGAGGGAGGGAGGGAGGGAGTGGGGAGAAAAGGCCAGGCTGGAGTTGTAAACTGGATGGAAAGGCTCCCAGGCAAAGATGTGAAAGATGCAGGAAGGAAACAGAAAAAGGGAGAGGTAGCGAGAGAGTCCAGTTGCTGTGATAAATGATAATAAGATGCCGTGAAATAAAGACAGAGGTCGTTCCAAGTTAAAAGAGAGAACGATAAAAACAAATGAATTCTGACAGGACAGCCTGTCATCTTACCTTTATCCTTTATATATTGGGTTTGATGGAAATGTAACAATAAATGTTTGTGTAAACAAAGCTGTAAACAAAGCTGTAATTCTACTCCTGCACCATTAAAACCTGAGCATCCTCAGAAAGGTGTTTCTGATGTTTGTCTCTCTTCAACTGCCCAAAGTCATTGTCAAGGCCTCAAAATATGTGTTAAAACTCTTAAGATGTGTGTGTGGGTTTTCTCCCGTTTCCAATTTCATGCATGCGTAGGCTGATTGGAGAATACTGTCTACTGTCGATGAGAGAGAGACTGGTGTGTCCGACAGAATGTACTGGAGACTTTTCCAGGGTGTGTTATGCAGATGCAGAACCCCCCCAAGACACCGTTAAGATGCAAAATGTCTGTGAAGGTTCTTTGCTGAGGTCAAAGAATCCAAGGAGCTGTAAGACATGACAACTGGACTCTTGAAGATCCCTTCCTGAGGAGGTCTAAAACCCTTCACACTGCACTATGAGAACAAATGAGAACCAACATCAGTTGATCCTAATGGCTCTCAATGGTGGCTTGGAACACACAATGGCAATGGCAGTGACTTTTAAGAGGTTCAATGGTGGGCTTCCCCACCAATCTCGGGCTTTCCCGCCAATCTTGGGCTTCCCCACCAGTTCTGGAGCCTCTTGGGTTATGGTGAAACATCTTCAAGAATCTACAATGGTTGCCATGACTCTACAACTCACCCTGTTAGGTTTAGGTGAGATAAAGGATGGTATAACTTTATCTACGTATTAACACTTGTGTCTTTTTCCCACAGGAGGGGGATTTCCTTGTCCGGACTCACCACGTTGAATACGATGGGGGGATTCTTGATCCGGATGACATCCTCAGTGATCTGGTCGAAGACAAGGACAAGGTAAGAGGCAGAGACAGGCAGTCCACAACACCTGTGTTTAAGACCACCATCTCTACTCCCTCACACCTTTTAAATAATAAACCCAGTGCTTTTGATTTATACCTATTAATTAGTCACACACTATAAGCCTGTGTGTGTGTGTGTGTGTGTGTGTGGGCGCGGTATGAAATTTTGAGTGGGGTATCCGTGCTTGGTATTTTGTGTGTGTGTGTGTGTTCTCACTCTGGAGTATTGAGCTGCGGTGGGCTGTAAGCCACTCCTTTGGAGAGAATATTGCCTCACAAGCAAAATTCAAAGGGAAAAGGTTTTAACTCGCCTTCAGCGATAGGCACTATCATTAGCTATTCGCTTTTGGAGACTTTGCAAACTCAATCCATATATTTCCCGTTTTTCTTATTCTTCCCCTGAGGAATCTGTCATTTCTCATTTTACCCCCCCTTGGAAAGTCTAGTTCTTTTACACAGCATCTGCTAAGCTCCAGAATTATTAGAATGTGATGAACGGCCGAGAATAAGGCACTTTTTGAACCGCGACTTTAGGACCTTAAATGAATCTCTAAAACCTTTTTCTTGGTGCCTGGGCACATTAAAACAGTATCAACATGTTTTAATGAGCTCGTCTCCTATGGTGAACTGAATTTTTCATTTAGGTCACAACTTAAGAAAAAAAAAAAAAAGTTGAAGAACCTGCTGGCTACTAGCGTTATGTACAGCACATTTCCCTGTCCTCGGCTAATACTCGGAGCCCTGAGGGATGTATAAACTCTGCAGGATCGGTTTGGAGGTTCTCTGAACTAATTAAGAACAAAGTTGCATTAGTTGGGAATTGCTCTCAGGGCTACAAAAACCTTTGGAAAGATCTGAAGCCTTGTTTCTCCCAGGTCAGGAATCAAGCTTGTGTTTATGTCAATACCATACTGTGGCTGGTTTTCAGCTCTTGTGAATAGAAATGTTAAATTTTCCCACTTTTTTTTTTCTTTTTGAGGTGTTAAGAGAGAAAGAGAGCGACACAGCGAAGAGATATTTCCACCGTTTCTCAGAACTCTTTCATAACCTGGAAGTTTTCTGGTGATGAGGTCTCAGAGTGTAAGGGTGGTTACGTGTCACTAAGCTGCAGTCCGGCCTCAGTGACGGGAGCAATAACGGCGCCAGGAGACCAGCAACCCGACCTAAAGGGATTACTCTTATGAGAGACTGTTGCCATGGTGTTGGAGACGTGGAGCGCAGCATGCGCCGGTCCTGCAGCCGCCGAGCTGTCACTGGGCCTGTGTCGCTCCGAGGCTCCACAATAGAAGGAAAAAAGCGGCGTAAGAAGCATTTAGGCGCCGCTTTCTGCGTTTTATAAGTGCAAATTAAGACCAGAGCGAGGTGGCACACTTAGCTTCAGAGGTTTCCCGGGCTGTTTGGCCACATTTGGCCTGGTTTACGTTGTTATTATGGATCGTTAAATCAAATTTGGTTCGGTGCATCGTGGCGCACTTTCTGTAAGGGGACGAGTTTTTAAATGGTTGAACAGAGTTGAAACTTTGCTGATTTGACTCGCATTACGCGACGTGGGACTTTCCACAGTTCCTGAACGTGAACTTTGGCCAAAAGTTCCCCCTTTTATATGTGTTTGCTGCACAATAGTTAACCATCTTTTTTAAGGCCAACAGGCTCCAACAGGAAGTGTGTGACATAAGTAAGTTCTTTTACACTCCCAGGGACTTTTTGTGGTTCCTGAGAGTTTTGGTGAGAAGTCTCACAGTTTGCACTGTGAAATTTGTGGAACTACGTAGTTCCTTTCAGGGAGTATTCTTACCTGCTGCTCAGGTACAGGTACTTTCGAGCAGAGAGGGTTAGGAACAATGTGTGATGGAACCCTAACCCTAACCCCTAACCCTAACCCCTAACCCTAACCCCTAACCCTAACCCTAACCCCTAACCCTCTTGACCCTAACCCTAACCCTAACCCTAACCCTAACCCTAAACCTAACCCTAAACCCGAGCCCCTAACCCTCTTAACCCTCACTCTAACCCTAACCCTAACTACTCACAGTGAAAAATGAAGCAAAATGATAAAACAAACAACCAGAGGACTAGCAGTTGGGCCGACACTCTCATTCCTACCTAGAGAGCTGCTGATGCCAGTAACATGGCCACTAAAGACGGGTATCACATGTATAATTCACACTTTTTCTTAGAAATTATTCTTATATCGTTGTATATTGCCCAGCTGTTTCATGAACACGATAGTGGGTAGTTTCTGGAAGAAGTTGTAGATAAAGCAGCTCTTGAGTCACATACAACGCAATTGATGGCTTTTAAATAAGACAACAAAAAAAGTCAAAACGAGGATGGGTAGTTCCTGGAAACATTGCCATTCAGATAACAAGCACATAAGAATCACATACAATACAGTTTTACATAGATTGACGGTCGATACTTCCAGTTGAGTCGCTAACGAGTTGCTCATCTTCAGGTTGCTACAGTGTCGCTGCTTCCGCTTCCCGCTAATACACCTTTAGGGAGGAAGTAAGATCAGCTGAGCTCGCTGCTAAAAGTTACTTTTGATCAGCGACAATGGAGATTTTTGCATGGACGTTTCCCTCTGAAGATTTGTTGAGGAAGTGTCGAGTTTGTTAGTTAATGAGCCGGAGAGGGAAGTCCGTCCGTCCGTCCAGAGAGAAGTTCAGTGATTCAATAGAGGAAGGACCGTTTCGTTTCATTCACTGGTTATTAAGAGTCCAAGCCGGTTCGGAGGTCTGAAAGTTTTTGCGAGCCTCTCGATCTCTCCAGACTCACTGTAGAGTAAATCGTAATTCTTCGTGTTAATATCCCCTGAATGCATCATAGCTGTGCCGTGCTAAAGACGCCATTACGGCGCTGTGTTTGAAAAGCACGGCGTGTGTGTACTCCAAAACACACTTTTCAATACCGGGATCGAATAAAGTGCCACGCGCTAATTCCCCAAACGTGCACACGTGCGGCGAGAGGCAGCGGCACAAACAGAGAAGCGACGATACCGAGCAGCGCAGGCGTCTGAGCGGCTGAGATTGCGCGTGAAACGAAAGCGTGAAATATCCGTCGCCGTCTGAAGCGCGGCTCTCGTGGTATTACCGAGCCCAGATTAATAAATGGCCCGTAATCCCAGATGAGTGTTTCACTGTCGGCTGACTCAAACTGCCGGGCTTTAGGTCCGTACAAAGCACAAAGAGAACAGAGATGAGAGAAAAATCCATGAAATAAAGATGTGTTTAAAGTGGACTCGACCCGTGTGAATGTTGAAGCTGATGTTTTTGTTGAGTGCATTTGACTGTATTTACCTGATTGTGTTTCACCGCTTTACGCCTCAATACGTACGCGTCGTCCTCAAAAAACCTGGAAAACTAGGGACCAATTCTTCAGTCATGGAAAACAGAAAAAAGTAATGTGTCCTTGAAAAACATTTTACTTTTGGATGGATGGAGTTTCTTCATAGAGGACACACACACACCATTAATACTCACTTTCATATCTAGAGGCAAACTATAGTCTTCAGTAACAGTCACTTGATAACTTGTTTGTTATTCTGTAGTAACTTGAAAATGTGCTGAACTATAACACAAGACTAGGTACCTCATTCACGGAGCAGCACTTTAGTATATATACATTTAATAATTTGTTTGCACAATGCAAACTTTATAAGGAAGTACAGCCACGCAGCATTTTAGAGAACGCAGATGTTTTATGATGTTGGTCTTTGCTTATCTTTGTTTTAGAAATATAAACATGTAAATGGTTGTAAATGAGTATTTTCATTGTAAGTTAATCTATTGATTACGTTCTCTGTTTGATTAGTTGTTTTGTTCATAAAACGATGCAAAAACATTATGTTTCCTAACAGTCAATTGGACTTTAATGGACCTTAATGCCTAAAGTGTTTCTCAAAGTGTTTTTTTTCTTAAATCGATGTATAGATTATTAAAACAAGTTCAGTTATTTCATCTTTCCGTTAACAGTCGATTACTCTGTCAGTTGTTGCAGCTCTCGGGTTACCTTTGTTTTTATTTAGTATGTGGTAGAGATGAATTGTCAGCGAGCTGTTTAGTTTGGCTCAGTGTCTCTTGAATCTTGTTCAGCACACTCTTTACATCACCCCACTCCTACCTAAAGGAGAATAACACAACTACAGCAGGTGAGACATAATGCAGGGAAAGTAGGGAACATTTGTTTCCCTCTATGTGTGTGTGTGTGTGTGTGTGTGTGTTGTGGTAGTGGTGCAATTTTACCTCTGGAACCACCGTCCCACCCCCGCCTTTTTTTTTCTCCATTACCCTAATGTCTCCCTCGCACGTTGTTTTTCAAGCTCACTCACAGCTTTATGCCAAAGAAAATGAAAAGTAAGCAGGAAGTATGGATTCCCATCAGCATTTTCTGTGTAGCTGGATGTGTAATTCCTAATGTATCCCCCCCCCCCCCCGCCCGCCATCTTGAAGGCATTGCAGAAACGGCCTTATAGGGACCGGGGGTTTGTGTAAAAGGTTAGCTGGTAATGGAGAGAGAGGGAGAGAGAGAGAGAGGGGGGGGGCCACTGTCGGCGTGTATGATATTGATGTTTGTCGTGGGACATTAATAACTCTTGATCAAACATACGCAGCAGCGGCCCCTTCGCACATATCAGCGTTGAGCATAAATATCCTCTGTTTCTCCAGGGCGAGTCATTTACAACACCTCTCTCTTGTCGTCGACCGGTTCACACATCCCGGGCTAGGCTAGGAGCGTAGCCGCGTAGCTGTATGTGCGCTTACTTTACTCATTACGTTGAGTAGGTGAGTTAAATCATTCCACGCTGCCCAGCAGATTTCAGCTGAATTTGGATCTTTGTAACTGCTGGCTTTGCTCTCCATCCGCAGTTACAGGAACTCAGTTCTAGGAGCTAAACGCCAGGGAGAGATCAGAGGTTTAGAGATCTAGAGAAGACCTTTGGATGATGAGGCGAAAAGTCAAGAAGTGGGATGTCCTATCCTTGCATATCAGTATCCCTTCCACCTGTCTGTTCATCTCCAGCAGCAGCCTGTATCTGTATAACCACATTGTTATGCATGTATGACTCTGAATTGTCTCTACATGCACTGTGCTGGTAACCAACAGACCCTCAAGAAGCATCCAGAAGGAGGATAGAAGCCATTATCCTACCTGTTTTATAGCCACTAGAGTCCCGCTTAAATATGGCAATATCTATGGCAATGGCTTATGGTAGCATACCATTGATGGTACCTTACCTATGGTGAGCTAGTCTGGAAGTAGTAAGAGTGACAGTCTGTGAGCCTGGCATTAATAATGAGTATTTGTGCCCTTTTTTAAATGCATTTAAGGCACAACTGACCAAACATTACAAATGGTTCAACTCGTCTTTTTATTTGTTGTGCTATTCCCGTGATGAGTGAATGTGTTTTGCTCTCTTCAGGGGCATTTTTCTACTGGTCTCTTCCCACAGCATCAATATTCATGACGGACGATGCGGCTCCTATTACGGTTTAAGATATATCTCTATAATAAATACACAAAACGCAGTCTGTGACACTATACTAAATGGGGGAAGGGGGGGGGGTATTCAGAGCCTTAGAAACGTTCATTTATCTGATTTGCACTTGAATAACCTTGTCACAGATTTATCTTAAATGCCAACAAACAGGCATGAAAATCGGAAGAAAGGAGAGGTTGTGAGGACCGTGATATTCCCTGGGCTTCCCCCAGGAATTAGGACGTACTTTCTCCCAGGCCCGAGGACGTCACAGCTGTCACACTTCCCGGGAAATGTGTGTGTAATTTGCCATGTAGGAAAAGTGTTAAAATCCACTTTCATGTCATGGTATCGCAGTGTGCGGACGGCTGAAGAGATCAAACCCACCTGTTGGAAATAGAGGCAGTAGGTCTTAGTTTTAGCAGTATTTCAGTAATACTCCTCAAAATACTACTCAGTACCTTTGACTTTTTAATGTCCTTTAAGAAACTGAGCAAATAAAAGAAAAACAAAGACTCAATCCTTGCCCAAAGTGGAGGAGGATAGAAGTGTATCTTTAAAATTGATGTTATTTATACACTGTAGACATGAGGTATACAAGACAACTTCAGCATCCTGTTCCATTATATATATATATCCCTCCAGTTTGTTGACTTTGTTTAACAACATATAGGTGTTTTCACTTCCTTGTTATTCAACATTTCACTGTAATATTTGGGCTTCGTTCTCACAACACTTCCTCTCTAAAAACTACTGGTTCCCCTCAGATCGTGCTGATTTTCTCCCTCCCATCTGAAACAACTCCTGGATACTGTCGGCAATAATTTATGTTTAGCTTTGTATGTAATTTAGAGAGAGGACATAGTAGTGGTATCAGCAGACCAGTTTGTGGCATCATAGAAACCTAAACGTTCTTTATATTATGATAGACCACTGATGAAAATATCTCATCTTTTTTATCTCTAGACTGTGTTTTAATCAGAAGTCCCCGCTACAAACGTTCTCTTTTTGTCCTCCCAACAAGTCCTTGAAATGGGTAAAACCAGCGGTCCAGACTGGATGATTAAATAGAGTTAGGGCCTCTGCAATCCCGGGATCGTTACCAAAGTTGGCAAAAAAAATCTCTGATATTGAGGAAGTAATTCGCAGGGTGCCTGTTATCGGCCGGCCCGTCCTCCCCTTCTGCGCTCACTAATTCTACGGTTTTTCATGTCCGCGATCATGAAAACTCTGCTGATCAGTGGTGAATAACACAAACTGCTGCTACCAGCAGATGCAGCCCTGTCTAGCTCGCTAATTTATTTCTCTCTCTCTCTCTCTCTGGTCTTCTAACTTATAGCACACACACACACACACATACACACACACAGGCTAATTACTGTGGTTGCCAGACGTGATACTTCTCAATAATGATTAATCAATTAAGGGCTTACAAAAATGTTCATTTAGCGAGTGTAAGTGAGAAATTGATACGTTTAGCTGCTTCACAACCTATTAGGCAAACAAACAGCGGCGTTCATTTGGACTTATGTATTGTCTCGTCGTCTGTAGATTGATGGCTGTCGTCATTGATCGCCCGGACGTATGGAAAGCATTTATACTGGAGCTGAAATAGCAATTGCGTGCCATCGTTTGTCATTACAGAGGATTTAGTTTAACTTTTCATAAGGCAATTAACTGGGGGGACTAATTGCTCTGTTTAGTCGAAAACACATTTTTTAACTTTAAATCCAGACTTTCCTGGAAAATGACTCCAGCTAGTTAATTTGATGCATTGCGAGCTCTCGTATCTCGTTTATAAGCCACCGTGTGCTGCAGTTACACATTCGTACGGAGGAATAAGGGTCGACGGTGGATTTGCAAAGGACGGGAACCGGCCTATCGACTCTCCAGTTGCGACACATCATCATCATAGAAATGGTGCGAAGCCTTTTCCTGCGACTCTGGTGACTCTCAGTCAGCCTCTCGCTGCTCGTTTGTCCTCCCTGAGCATGAAGGCGTGACGGGGCTGCGCTGGCTGGGAGTTAATGGCCGACTCCAGCCGACTGTGCCAGCGCTCTCATCACGTGAAATGAGAATATTTGCTCAGCGCTCGTTTGCATTTGGGTTTTCTCAGTCCATAAAAAAAGCCAAACGTCTCACTGCCGGCGTGAAGTATTCTTCACTGGGTCGTTTCAGGAGTTGAAGGCCGTGTCGTAGACAAAGATATGGGGTCCCCGGTCTAGGAGATGTGGCTCATTGCGTGATTTTTAAGCTCTCCTTGAAGGTGCCCGAGAAGGTGGCCCAGTCTAAAATTCACATTTCTTAGGGTGGCTTTCGTTATTTGCGAGTGAGAACATAAATGCCCAATCAAAACCAAACTACGGATCTCTAAACTTCATACAACAAAAGAACAAAACAAGACAGGATACCGCTCTAAATCCTAACAAAAGAAACAGGAGAAAAATAGTTTAATGTCTGCCATCCAACAATCCCCTTGCAGTTTCCCAGTCACGTGATCTTGCAAGACAAAGAACACACACACACACACACACACACACACTGATTGCAGACACACACACACATTCACAATAACACAACACAGGTCCTAGACCAAAGGTTGTGACAGTCTGACATTGTCTGTAGGTGTGAAAACATGTTCCAACTTGAGTGTTCAAATATGTGTTTGTGTCATGGTTAGATACACAGACACTGAATGGAAAATAGTTTGGTGTTAATTGTTCACTAAATGAGGCATGAGTCCAACCTTCATCTTGCCTTTAACACGCACACACACTGTTCACTCTCATACTCACACCTAGGGGTGATATCACAGTCTGCATTTGACCGTACATTAACATGCATGCGTTTTTGGAGCAAGACAAAAGCCTAGACACTTGAAGAAGTCATGCAGCTATGTATGTGACTGTAGCCGTGACCTTTGGTGCTAAACGGTCTGTAAAGTAGTCGAGTACGTGCAGTGTTTTCTGCATCGTCCCTCTAACAGACGTGAGTCAGAGTAAGAAAACGGTCAGTTATGGGAACTCACATATGACATTAGCTGTATTTTTAGACATCTGGCTCTCTTTCTGGCTTCCATCCTCCATCCTCCTCCATCCTCCTCCTCCTCCCCCCGCTCCGCTGGCTTCTCTTTCTCCATCTCTCTTTTCCCTGCTCCCTCTCTCCTACTCGCCGGCTCCACTGTCATTTACAGAAGCGAGAGCGCGGGCCGGTCAGAATGAGGCAATTATGGCCATGTTGGAAGGGTTATTATGCATAATACCCCATAATCCTCCTCTGCAGTTTTCATCGCAAATGACATGTACATTAAGCCAGAGCACTGTATATGTGCTGGGAAGAGAAACCTCCTCGCACTGTATGAGAAGAGAAGACCACCGGCTTCAGCCGGTATTTCCAAAACGGCACAACGCTGTTCCTAAACCATTGATTAGTAACGATGATGCAGTTGTAATGTGATTATTTATAGCTGCTTACGCTGCGGCGACAAGATAATGCAGACAATAGACTGCAGACAGACAGACGGGCTTTACGTGATTGGATCCCCCTGCACGTTAAGGTAGTTAGCGATAAGGTTCTTACAACATTTTCTATGTGTGTGTGTGTGTGTGTGTGTGTGTGTGTGTGTGTGTTGCTCGTTAACATGTCGACATTAATTGAACCATGACCCAGATGAAAACAATGAGACTTTGGAGGGATTGGATAAAAACAAATAAGTAAATAAAAGCAGACATGTTGAGAAGCTGCAGTTTGTGTGGGTGGCAGTTCAACAAAAGTCTGAGACCTGAACGCATCCAACAAATCTCATTATTCACCTTGAAGCTATGTCTTAAGCCTAATAATCATATTAGCATTGTGGTAAGTATTAAATGATTGATTTTTTTTATTTTTATTTGTAGCTCTGCCAATATTGTTAAGCCGTGCTGCATTTGTCTTCCAACTTGTATGTTAATGGGTGGAATTTCGTATTTACATTTTGTGTTATTTATGTTTTCTGGGTTTATTTCGATACGTATTACTGACTCCGGTTGTCTTACAGATAGACTCAGCTGGCACGCTGCCTTTTAGGTGATTAAATAAGCAAATAGCTAGAGTAGTTAATCCCTGAGGATGTCCTCTGTCATATAATTGTACATCATATAGAATAGGCCATAGAGGAGACAGAGAAACAGACTGTGCCGTTGGTATTGGTTTCAATAGACAAACAGACTTTCTTTAGATTATGACACAACATGCAGGATTTGTCTAGTTCTCAGTGAAAACATTCAATCATGTCTGACATTAGACTGTATTTTAGTCAAAAGTTAGATGCTTCCACTAATTAGACGTAGCCCACACCGAATATACTCACTTATTGTCCTCCGACAAGTCTTGCTCTTCCTTGGTCCTCTACAATCCAAGAACCATTAAGGAAGTTGCCATAACTTTGATATTGATGAAGTTTTTCAGAACAGGTTCCCTGTTATCAGCAGATATGGGAAAAAAAGGAGACATTTTTCAGGGGTTCAACCTGGACAGACACTCTGTCCACTGCAGTGCTAATATACACAGACACACGCACTCCATCGATAAAAGGCCCCTGGTTTAATGATTCATTTTGTTGTTGTTGCTTGTTCATCGTTTGTGCTTTCGTGTTTTACATCTGGTACGAAGCCAGTTCATTATTAATAGATTTAACGAGAGGAAAATGCATTTTTATCAAGTAATTGTGGTCATTGTCGTCAGATCTGGCCCTGAGCGGGCTCCTTTAGGCCTTCGCGTGTGCTCTGTGAATGTTTTAATATCCCTTTCAGATTCGGTCTGTGTTGTTGGTCCCTGGGATCGACCAGGCTTGACCCTGGACTCCAGTCCATCTCTAGAAAAAAGCTTTTCACTCGGACTGTGTATTCAAGTGTGCGCACTGTTGATTATTTTACTTTGGCCTCCACTTTGCTTATAGATTGTAGGCACGATTATAATCTGATGGACAAACCTGTCAATCACCTTGTGGGAATATTTTCACCTTGCTCCTACAACTTGATGTAACTCTATAATAAAGAAAAGAGGCATTATAATAACCATACTCTTCTTTATAAACCTGTAAATTATATAACATTTCCCTGGGCCTATTTATGTAAACGATAAAGATGCATTCTGAATATATAATTTTTCTTTTTAGTTTTGTCAGCCCTTCTCCAGCTTGTATGAATCATATTTATCAATGAATCTTTCAGGGCAACAAGAGTTCACACATATTTTTCCTTCCAAAGTGTGCAAACCTTGCAGCTTTCAAAGGTTAAGTGAATCAGCAGCGAAGACAAACACACACACTCATGTGCTACCCACACACACACACACACACACACACTCACACACTCACACACACACACACACACACAGTATGGTCACGTAATACTAACAGTATTGCGGTCACCTTTGGCCTGTCAGCCCCTCTATATGAAGTGGTGAACACAAGGAGAATAATATTGACCTTCCACTAAGAAAAGCAGCGCTGCTTATTGCTTTCACACGTTGCACTGGTTCTCTGGACAGGGTGGCTCTGTGTGTGTGTGTGTGTGTGTGTGTGTGTGTGTGTGTGTGCGTGTGTGTGTGTGTGTGTGTGTGCAGGCACAGGTTTGAACATGCTGCAGACTGGTGTGTTTCTGTCAGGGTGTGTGTGGGTGGGTGGGTGGACGCTCAAGGGTTTTCCTGCTTTTGTTGCCTTTTTTTTTCATTTAGAGAAACTAAATTGTCTCTTTGTTTTTATTTTAGGAGCAATAGAAACCACTGAGAGCCGGGAAATAATATTATTGCTGCGACTGAAAGAGAATATGAGGTGGAGGTTGGGAAGACGGTTAATCTCTCTCCTAACTTGAAATATTGAAGAATAAAAGTTATGGTTATGGCGACGGTTAATGCCGCGATATATACGAAGAAGGATGTGATGGTATTTTCTTTTTGACCTGCTGTTCAGGTCACCTTTGAATTACATATCAATGTACGTATGTGCTCTTCCCCAGTCCTCCACAAGGGTACAATAGCCATAAAGCCCTCCACCTGTCCACTGTATGAGTGACTCCGGTCTCGTGCCTGTCTCATTGTCTGGCAGGCTTTGTGATATAGTAATGACATGTTTTAGATGTCATCAGTGGACTGTCATGTATGTGTGTGTGTGTGTTTGTGTGTGTGTGTGTGTGTCTGCTAGTCCTTGAGAAGGGTAGAGGGACCATAAACCCGATCTTTCTTCATGAGCTGAGTTATCTCCCATCAGTTGAATTGTGAATTATCCTTGGTGAGGCTATGGCCTCATTCTTAAATTGCACTACTCTGACACATATATCAATCTACGCTGACTCCGCCCACTTTAAACTAAAACCTACTCGGTGGCACCTTCTCACCGCACGCAGTCTTTGTGTACGTATGTAAGCGTGAATGATCGGGCCTCGCTGATGGATGACTCGCTGAGCTTTAGAGCTCTGATTTAGTGTCGGCCCGCGTGGTGGACGTCCTCTGTGTTTTTGATGGGGTGAGAAGGATCCGTCCGTCCATTATCTGACTCGCTTTCCACCTTAACGGTGTCACGGGGGTCTGCAGGAGTCTGCACTTAGGGAGGAGGCGGAGACGGACAGGTTGTTATACACACACACACACACACACACACACTCTCACATTGACTTAACATGTATGGGTTTCTGACCATCAGAGGACACAGGGAGTCGAACCTGGGACCTGCTTGTTGTGAGATGCCTTTTATAAAATCTACAGCTGCTTTATCATCTTATCCACCCCTAACGATCTATATATTGACCAGTACAATAATAGACAACTATTTTAATAGTAAAATTGGGTGTTTTCAGTATAAAAGAAAAAGTAACAATCCTCTGATCTCAGCCTCTTAAATGCAAATGCTCTCTTTAGTCCTTTGTGACCCCTCATGAGAAAATTGAATGTCACTGAGGAAAGAACAAAAGGAAAGCAGTTGAAAGACCTCATCTTGGCCTTTGTGAAACACACATTAGCTGTTTCTTTCCATTTTGTGTCGGAGGGAATAACTCTCGAACCCAGGACCTTGGCTAACCAGCGAGCCACTGTGTGGCCTGGTAAAAGGGATGTATTCATCACCGGTGTTTGAGCAGAGATCCATTATGAAAGACAAATTAATAACCCTGGTTGTGTGTGTGTGTGTGTGTGTGTGTGTGTGTGTGTGTGAGGGTATACAGGTGGTGTGTATCCTGTCAGAAACAGGGTCACTCAGCCGTAATGGGGATTTCTTACCATGTGTGATTAATGTTTGTAGTCGGGCGGTGAGAAATGTATCTATGCCAGCGATTCAGATCAATAGTTGATCAAAATGCTGATGGACAAGAACAACAAAGGCTTAAAACACACTGTTAAATGTTCCACCTCTCGTAAGATGGGTGATACAGGATGAGGGGTGTGGCACGTTCCCCAATTGGTTTCTTTAATGTCCCATTGGTTTGATTGCTTATGACCTGTCTCACATGATGGGTAAGAAACAATAAAGTCAAGAAGAGAGAGAGAGAGAGAGAGAGAGAGAGAGAGAGAGAGAGAGAGAGAGAGAGAGAAACTCAATTAAATGGCATTTTTTTAACGTTGTAATTTAATGGTTTAATTTTAATATCGTTCATTTACGACACGAGCGGTATGCGAGTGGATGGTTTCACAGATACATGGAGATGAAAACACACACACACACACACACACACACACAAACAGACACACTCGCTCACACACACCCACATGCTCTCCCACAGCCCTCGCTCTCTTCAAAAGCAGTGGAGTGGAATAATGGACAAGGCGACGCAATAGTGGGGAGATTTTATCATTCACACTCTCTTAACCACCAGCCATCTGCTAAATGCACACATTGTTGTCACACACACATATATATATAAGAATGAATGAGTCTAATTCCTTTAAGGCTCGGAGACGGCATGTTATGTAGAATTGGCAGATGCAGTTAATTCCTCTGCGTAGTCTCTTATCACAAACGAATTCTCCGTCTCATTTTTCAGTTATTAATTAAAAGGGATGAGAGGAAACGCACAGTATTTACCTGAAACACTTTGATAAAGACGAATAAAGCGGCGCTCCTGATGCAAATGCATGTGACAGCCAGCAGCTGTACAGTAAAGCCGCTAATGGTGTTGATTGGGACTGCTGGGAGTATCACTCCACGCTCCCCATGCCTGTGGGTTCCTATTTGGGAAAACAAAGGACCGACACATCCTGTGAAACCTGGAAAATAACTGACCAATTTTCCAGGCATGGAAAACGTGTGTGAGTGGACAACAAAATAAAAAAAATATATATATATATCTCCATTCCTCTCCACCCTCTGAATAAAAGCAGACACTTAAAAGGTTTGCCTCATGAACGTGAAAAGTGGAGACAACCTGCAATAACCTACAATACGACATATATGTGTAAGTCTGTGACACTCCAGCAACTGGAAAACCTGGAAAAATAGGGGGAAAATTACACTGAGAAAGATGAAAACCAAAACCTGACACCTTGATTCAATTTATAGAGTGAACACATAGAAGTTTTATTCTTATCAAGAATACGTCTCCAGTCCATCACAAGACACATTCATTCCCATTGTCCATGGACAATTTACAGTCAAGTTGACCTAAACATGCATGTTTTTGTATTGCATGGGTACTTGAGAGGAAACCCTCTCATCTCCCCACATGAAGGCCTTCGGTCTGCTTGGGAGTCGAACCAGGGACGTTCCCGGTGTAAGGCGACACCAGCAGCATCCGCCCCGTCACAGTGAAAAGCTCCCACAAGGGTCGCACAGACTCTGTTGATGCGTTTCGTGCATCTCACGTGGAGAGGCCGCTCATTATGAGAGGATAAAGAGGAGAGACGGTGAGGTTTCACCGTAATGAAGCTTAATGCTTCCTCCGCTCCCTCCGCTCCTCCCATCCTCCACCTCAGCACCACCTCGCTCTCAGCAGTTACCCTCTCGCCCCTCACCCCCACTCCCCTCTCTACTCTCTCCTCACAGCTTCTCCCTTTGGATACTGTATATTTTCACCAAACGTTCGCCACGTCCCGAGTCCTCTACCTCCGCCTCCTCCTCCTCCTCTTCCTTTTTACCCTTTCTTCTAATGAATCCAATCGTTTCTCCGTCACACCTCTGTTGGTGTGTGTTGCGCGCAAGTGCGTGTGTGTCTACGCGGACCCCTCATTTGTCAAAGGCACACGCTCGCGGACGTGATCCAGACCCGATACATATGTTGACCCTTAGCCGGCAACCCGGAGCGGGGGGGTTAATTGAGTAATGGTGTCTGTGAGAGAGGCGGCGGATAGTTTTGCGCGAGGGCGAGACAGAGAGAGAGAGAGAGAGAGAGAGAGACGAGGAGAACGAGTGCATTTAGAGAGCGAGACGGATAGGTGCAATTTGCGGGAGCATATGAAAAGAGTGGACGCACAAAGGGTGCCAGAGAGAAAGGGGTTAATTGCCAGAGTGAATAAAATGACGGATAGAGAGGGGCTGGTAATTAAAGAATCGGGGATGAGGTGGCGCTATGGAGACGGATGTGGGGTTAATGGTGACGTCGGGTTGGGCGGGCGCGAGGTGACCGGCGGGAGGCGGGAGGTTGATCTAAAGCGATGGAGAGGAGGTCAGAGGAGTGATTGAGACGAAACAAAGAGAGAGAGAGAGAGAGAGAGGCTCCTGGGGGGGCAGGAGGGAAAGGGTTAATTATGAATGTAATAAACGATGAATCCCGTCGTCTTCATGGACCTCGGCTCTTAATTAAGGGAACTCGGCTGCACCTGGGACCCACCGAGATGGAGACACAGGACCACATAAAGAACCATTTGTGTGTGTGTGTGTGTGTGTTGCTAATTGTTATTGTTATGAAGTCCACCTCCTCATGGAATCATGACGCTAATGAATTATCCTAACGAAGTGGTTTCATGTGGGCTGGATCGGGGGAAGACTGGCTAAATGACCAGAGGACACAAAAAAACAATAATCATGCCATTGTAGAGACTGTGTGCAGGAACACATGATGGACAAATGATGGACAGATCTGTTATTATGGACAAAATTGTGAAGACAAAATATAGAGGACAAATCATTACTGATAGGTTGTTTAGCTTTTCCTTTACTGACATTGAAGTAGGTCCATTACTATGTTTTGCAAAATGAAAGCAATATTTCTCTTAATTTACAATCCCTCTTTGCATGCATTCCCATCATTTTTGTAAAATTTCCCATAAAAGTCCATCAAGGCTCCACTTTGAGGAAGGTGTTTGTCGAAACCCTTTGTGTTTGTAGATATTGTGATTAGATTTAGAGAAAGTTCAGTTTTGCTCCAGACTGCACTGTCTTGTTGGAAGTGAACTGGTCATGTGACCCCCCACCCCCTGTCCATCCCATACAGTGGCGTCCGTAAAACCACTTCCTGAGAGAAAAATGGACCCAACCAACTCCCTCAGGTTGTGCAACCCATCAAATCTGCTGTCGGATCTGAAAAAAATAAGTCAAGTCAAAATCCTTGAGTCGTCGGCATCTTGGAGTTGATGTCGAAACCTCCCTGTGAGACCGTGCAGCCCAGTCTGAAAGTTGGTCCACTTGGGTGGCTTTGATTTTTGCTGGTGTGTAATGCGCATTAAGGTGGATTGTCCCTTTCGAGTAGCCATCATTTAGTGTCGAGATGGATTTGATTCATGGTCCCGTGAATAGGAGATAGGATCTGTTAGGAAGATTAATGTAATCACTCTGTGTTGGCTATGAGTGTCACTCTTCACCTCAATCATAGAAATGTTAGGAGGACCACCTCTCGCTCCAGCCTTTTAGGAAGGAAAGCAAAGCAGTCTGTGTGTGTGTGTGTGTTCAGCAGAGATTTATGTGTGTTTTCGACACACACACACACACACACACACACAAAGCTAGCAGTAGTTAGCAGAAAGATTTACATACATTGACAGAGTAATGCGCTGGGCGGTGAGAGCTTTATAAAGAGTGAACCTGTCCCTGAATGTGTGTGAGTGATGATAACAGGCTCATTTAATTGCCTAACCCCTACACACACACTCTCACACACACTCTCACACACACACACACACACAGATCATGAGTTCCCCGAGTAGGCGTAGCATAATGTCTGTCATTCACCTTGAGGAGGTGGAGGTAAGACATTATGATGAAGGGGTGGGAGAAAGGAAGTGAAAGAGTCGGATTCAGTCACCGTGAGAGAGTAATGGAAGGACGAGCCGAGCTGGGGAGAGGTCAGAGGATGTTAGTTCAGCTCTCGTGCTCGGCGGAAATTCATTTCAATGTGAAATGTGATGTTTACCAGCCAGATCTTGGCAATATGTGTCCAATTTGTAGTTTGGTAGGCCTATATGTCAAAATGGACAGGGAAGAAGAAAGAAATGAGACTAGGTGTCTCATGTTACACCACACCTAATGGGCACACCTCCACACACTGCTGAATAAATAGATTGATGTTTCACAGTCACATTATTGCAAACAGGTAATCCCCATCTGCAGAATGAATATACAAGAAATTGAGTTACTTGTTACACTTCTACATGTGATATTAACCATTATCCTATTTGCTGCACTTCTCAAGGAGCCAGTGCAGTGATGTGGTCTCTTGTGGGGATCAGTAAACTTTTCCTACTCTGATTCTGTTTCTCATGATGGAGCATTAACATATTACACAGTCCATTATGGGTCCGAGATGTCAAAGGAGATGTCAATCTTGGCATCTTTTCCCAGTTCTTTACTCATATGGAAACTGATGCTTTTCGTATTTGGCCCCGATACCTTGATTTTTAGTTGTCTTCATGTGTTTCCTATTCTTCCTTGGGCCGGTGGTGAGGTGACTGGTTGTTGGAGACTGATTTCCCTCCCTTGGTCTTAAACAAGATAAGCTGTCCGTGGGTCAGCGGACAACCTTTTCACAATTAACCCCTTAATCTCCAAAGTGGTTACAGATTGCAAACATGTGCCTGGCCGGGGCAACAATCCGTACCAGACATGGCTGAAGTTCTCAAAACTTGGCACTAAGGAAACCGGGGTCATTAAAGAACAACTTTCACTTGTGAAAATCAAACTTCTCGCGCTCACCATCACATGAAAAGGCAGCGAGTGCTCGAACAAGGCTCAATTTGAGGTCTATGAAACGGGCACTTTTGCCTAATCTTGGCTTCATCGATACTGTTGGCTCCTTGTCCGTGGCTGAATGAAACTTTTGAGGCTGTGGGATGTGTTGCACAAACAAGGGCTGTTTGCTTTCAGAGCTGTCTGGCACCTTAAGGCTTTCTTAAAGCAGTTCTTTACACTTAGGAGAAAATTGCACACTTATCCCTATTGTCTTATTACTATTTTTAAAGGTGCTTCTTTCCAAACTCTGACTACGTTCGTGTGCAGTGCAGTGATCCATATCCTAAACTGTCAGCTGACAGTTATTACTGCTTAGCATTTTGACATTGTAATCCTCAGATAATCACCATCAAAATGCCAGGGGTGCGCAGACGAGAGCAAAGCTGGGTTTTCACGTATGTGTGTGAGAACACGGCATGTGTGTGTGTGTGTGTGCGTGTGTGCGTGTAGCCTAATCAGTCACATCTGACAGACAGCAAATCCTACTTCAAAAGCCACTCAGACATCCATTGTTATGTGGAGAGCCAATTGAACAAGATAAGATGTTGGAAAGAAAGGAGTAGAGAGGGAAGGAAAGCAATGGCGGATAAATGAGCTATCAGAGCGTGCGAGGGATGAAACCTCGACGGCTGTTTGAGCGTTTCCGACTTTTAAAGGTTCCCCTGGTCGGCACGTCGGTTAGCGTCTAGACCTCGCTGTAATTATGCACAGGGGTTGAATCATTTCAGCTGGTCCTCTCTTCAAGGTGACAATGGTTGAATGGAGGATTCATCCTCGTCCTCTGGAGCCGGCGTAGAAGCTATGGAGAACTGGTTCGCTGAGAGTCCTATTTTTAGGTCCGGTCCGTTTCCATTTCAGGTTTGTTCGGTTTCCTGCCACTCACATGAATGATGGCGTGACGTAGTTCAACGGCTCATGTGTAATATCACATTCCCTCTCTGTTCATAGTAGCCCATTTGTCTAGACTGCAAAATGTGGTATATACATGTTATAACATGTTATACATTCAAGATAATGATACAAGCTACACAAAGTTTGATCTAGTATCTACAGTGAAATTGTAGTATAGTTGTAGTATAGTAATTGTAATTGTAATTGTAGTATAGTATCAGTCCAAGTTATGTTGCAAGTCGACTACAGAGTTTTTATTTTTTTACAAATAAATCCAGATTTTCTTTATCAACCTGGAAGATTCTCATATCTCAAACTACCACTACCACCTGAATGAAGACTTGCTAATGATGTGCAAACTGCTACAACTATGCATAGACTGTTATTATTATATAGACTGTTATTATGCAAAAACAGCAATTTTGAACCTTTTTTTCGATCTAATTCTCCATTAAATCTTAGGACAAAACAAAACCACATCAGTCGTGCGTGAACTGTTGTAGTTTGACCCTAAGTGTCATCTGCTACATGACATCCCAACCTCTCTACCAGCTGTCTTATCAAGAAATAAACAAAAAACAAAGAATACCTCCTCTCAATTAGATCAGTGGAGTTCCACAGTTTTCTATAGCATTTCCAGAAAATCAGGTTACTTAGGGCTGGATGCATGTGCATTTACCAGTCTCAGATTCTAATAAATCTTCTCTCTCTCTCTCTCTCTCTCTCTCTCTCTCTCTCTCTCTCTCTGGGTGGGGAAGGTTCAGAGAGTATTTTTCAACAGCGTGACATTATCGCCGGTCACCATCTAAAACCATCTTCAGTGACGGATCGTATCGGCCGCCGCTAAGTAACCTTAATTCAGCGAGTAACGTCCTGATGAGCCAGAATTCAATTTGGCTGTCGACGGCTCTCGGTGGTCTCTCAATCTGACGTCCACTGAGTCTCACACACACACACACACACATGGTATTAACCCAGTCACACACACAGATTGTATCGGGCTCTTCAGAAGCGTACCCACCTTGAAAAATCGGGACCTGACTTTCCTGTTAATGTCGTCCTGCCAGGGGGCGGGGCTTGCCCGTTCTTAGTAGGCCCCCGCGGTTTGTGAACACTGTCGTTCAGACCGCGACCGCCGGATCGCCGAGAGAATATGGCCCGCGCAGAATGTGTCCATCTGTGCCACTGCGTGTCTCCATAATGCCGTTCCATATGGCCAAGTGTGGTCTGCACACAGCCTGGGGGAGCCTGGTGGTGGATGATTAACACGCACACACACACACACACACACACACACACACACAGATATCGCCCCTCATGTACGTGCGTGTAGCAGGCAGACCTTCGTGTTTGCGCGTGCGAAGATGGATGCGGGCGGATAAACACACTTTCTGCATGGCTGCGGAAACAGAAGTTGCCATTATGTTTTGGCGGCGGACGCTGAAGTTCCGCCTGCGTGAAGTTCACAAAGTCACTGAACAGTCGTAGCGCCGGTGCTGATTGGAGGACGTGCGACTCGGTTGGCAGCTCGAGTCGTTCCTGTCAGAACGGCTTTCAGATTTGGTTCTGAATGCGTCTTTATTTCCCTTCGTCTTTATCTCTGATGTCGCCCGTGAGATGCTCAACCGGGTGTATTGATCTTATGTTTCCAACTGAATGATTGTTTCCTTTTGTCCTCAAGACAAGAAGTGAGAAGACAGACTTATCAACTCCCCAGCATCACCTAAAGGGCAGCTAGTGTAATGAAACAACACTTTTAACACCTTGTTAAATAAAAATTGCATGAATGAATTCATTTCGAAAAGAAAGTTGATAAATCTGAACCTTCAAATACAAGCTTGATGCAAATCATAGCACGTTAGAAGATAGATCATTTCCTATAATTTCCTATTTTAGATCATTTCTGCATACTCTCATTTGTTTTGATGTGTGTGTATACTGTATAAAGACTCCATAGCTGCTACTACAAAAAAGTTGCTCATCTCCATTATTTTTCCATTATTACATTCCATCTCCATTACTTTCTCTAGTATATAGATTATTGGTAAGCATTAGTAGATTGGGTAGGACTCTTCATGCATTTTGATGCTTTTTATTGAAAAGGACTCTAATAGCGCTTGGCACTTGCATGTCATCTAGATACAAGAGGATACCTTGTGATCCTCTCTCTTCCTGTCCATCTTTTCCCAAATTTAAAGATTTATTGGCTCGGTAGATAAGAAATCGACATCGCCAAACGACTCCATCTCTCATTTCTGACACTATGATGTCTGCTACTCATCCTGGCAGTGTCTTGGTTCCCCTCGTTCATCTCCCCCCCTCCTCCTGTCTGGATACTGCCAATAGCTAAGGTGACTGGAGATCAATGGAGGGGTCAGCGCACGCACACACACACAGACCAACACAAACACTCAAAAGTGCTGAGCAGCTGGATTTCATTCATCCATATTCTCCATACAGAGACAACAGCGTCCTGATTATCGATTACCATGGCGATGGATCGACTGCAGAGGTCATCCTCGGAGATATGTAGGGTGTGTGTGTGTGTGTGTGTGTGTGTGTGTGTGGAGGGGGGAAATGTTGTTGTCCAGGTCCCTTTGTACGGCATTCATTTATGGTCTATATGTGTCCCTATAATCCCCTTGAGTAATTCTCAATCTCTGCATAAATCTAATGTTGATGTTTCACTCAAGAGATTACAAGAGGGACATTAAATGAGTGGCAGGAGGAGGAGGAGGAGGAGGAGGAGGGGTTAAAAAGAAAAGAAACATTAGGGAATAAAATAGTGAGATTAAGAGTATCAGGACTGAGAGAGTGGGTGCGGGGTGTATCACATTCATGTGTTAATCGATAAGCTCTTTGTTGCTCGGTGGGTGTATCCAATAGAGCAAAGTGCTGGAACATGATGATTTACATTAGCTGATTTGTAAGAAACAGCCACAACTCAGAGGGGAGACGGGGGACCGAGAGGAGGAGGAAGAGGAGGAGGAGGAGGAAGAGAGGGTTCAGGAGAGAGAACAGGAGGAGAAGGGATGCAGCTGGAGTCGAGGCAGAGTGAAGCCAGAGGCTAAAACGAGACTAAGCAGGAATATTTGCTGATGAAAGACGAAAAGGCCAACTTGTACATAGCCTGGCATCGCGGCTCTGACCCGCCTCGGGGTTCATTCAAATTCTCTTTGTGATCCGCACAATTATTTTTATGGCTATCACACAGAAAATGTGCGAGGCCTTTTAAAAAATTACCTCTCGCCCGGGCTTCACTGACGCGCCTGTTTGCCCGCCCGGGCCGACCTTTTCTCGACCGGCCCCCGCTCTCCGCTACTTTTATGGGCCGCTCCACGGATTCAGAAAAAAAAAGATATCACGAGACATTATAAAAAAGAGAGAGAGAGAGAGAGAGAGAGAGCCTCTTTCACACTTTGGCATTACATCAAAAGGGCAGAGAGAGTGTGGACGCGTGGCAGCAGCAGGTTCAGAGCAGAGCTGCAGCGTTCACATACTTCCTGTCTTCATGTCAACCTGCAGACAGACAGGTTTATAGATAGACGGATAATAACCGCTAATTGAAGCCCTTTGTCATCCTCCTCCTTCACTTCTCTCAGCCGCTTCTGTGCTGGGAGGGAGCCCATAGAGGAGACAACACTAGAGTTTCTACCTATTTTCTCTCTATCTATATCTCTATCCCCCCATCCCTCTCTCTCTCTCCTTCCATCCGTCCATGGAGTTTGCTCTGCATTTGTCCGTCTCTCCACCCTTCTTTCCATCTGTCCGCCTGTCCGTTTATCTGTCTATCCATCCGGCCATTTATCCATCTGACTCTGTCTGTCTCCGTCTGTCTATCTATCCATCCTTTGAGCCATCCATCTATCTGTCCATCTCCTCACCCCTCTTTCCAGCTGTTTGTCCAGCTATCCAGCCACGTGTCCACCAGCTATCTATCTCCGTCTTCCCCTCTTCCTGGCTGTCTGTCTTTGTACCTATCTATCTACCCATCCCTCCATCCATCCGTCCGTCTGTCTGTCTGTCTGTCTGCCTACTGTATCTATTTATCTATGTATCTATCTATGTATCTATGTATCTATCTATCTATCTATCTATCTATCTATCTATCTATCTATCTATCTATCTATCTATCTATCTATCTATCTATCTATCTATCTATCTATCTATCTATCTATCTATCTATCTATCTATCTATCTATCTATCTATCTATCTATCTATCTATCTATCTATCTATCTATCTATCTATCTGAGGAGTTGTCAGGCCAGAGGGGTTGTGCCTGTGGCTGCTCAGATGCAGCTTCTGTTGTGTAGAGCTAGGTGGTGCTGTCAGTCTATCCACTGTCACTGTGTGTGTGTGTGTGTGTGTGTGTGTGTGTGTGTGTGTCTGTTTGCTTGTGTGTGTCACTTTTTTTTTATTTTTAACAGAAACGGCGGTATCAGAGTAAAAGCTTTGTGCTTTTGAACCTGGAAGCAACCCGGATTCACTGCTCTATTCAGATCATGCGAGTTCATTAATGAAAAAGCTGAAAAAGCACAATCGGTCCGGCATTTGCATATTTACAGGGAGAGGAACTGGAAAACTGTTATATTTAGTCCATCATTTTGTCTCGCCTCTCAATCCTCTTAATGTATCACGACCAAAACCGACTGAGCCGGTCACAACCAGCCTATTGAAGAATACACACACACACACACACACACACACACACACACACACACACACACACGACACATGATGGACAGGAGGACTCCTATAGCTCACTCCTCCAGCTTATTGTTCAAGGTAAAGTGATGCATTAATCATGGCTAAGGATGTTGCTGACTGCATGAAATGCCCAGGTACACACGTGTGCACATGCACACGCACTTACATGTCATAGATTATCTTTTCCTCATGGTAAGTGGTCATGAGTGGAAATCAAAGCTCTGCAGACTGAGCTTGAGCATATTTAAAGATCGTTTTGTTTGCGCGTGTGAGAGGAAGAGGATTGTGTGCGTGCCGTTTCCCCCCCGTGTGAGCGCTGATGCATTTGGCTGATTGTTGCATTTTATTGATCCACTCCAAACTAATCAATCAGGCTCTAATCGACCCGATTATAAAGGATACGATGATAAAAAATGAAAAAAAAAGAAAGAGGACGGTAATGTGTGTGAACGCTGTCGTGCACTTAAAATCCTGACCCGCTATTAATCTCGCCACCAGTTTCATGGGCGCTTTTAATTTTAATAAAAGGAAAAAGGAACCGACTCTGCACTTCTCCATCCGCACGCACACGCAGGCTAACAAACTTCCGGAGGTGCTGATCAGCACACACGACAACAGCAAGCACATGTCCTATGTGGTGTGCAGCTCTCTGATGTGGTACGGGCAAAAAACAAACAAACAACTAACAAAATAAATAAGATTTGACTTGAAACTTCACCAAACTGCTTCACAGATTCCAGAGTTGAGTCGTTTCTGTTTTCTTGCCAGTTTGCTGCATTTCAGCATCTGGTATTTACATATGAATGAGGATGTGATGATGATTTTGGACCCTTTGTGTCTCCTTCCAAAGACGTAGCTCGTTCAATGCTACGCAACCCTGACCCACGTTAGCGTGATTGTGTCTCGCAGGAAGTGTTTGATTTTTCTTGGCTCCTCATTGATCCAGCCTCTCGGGTCAGGTCGGCTACCTCCCACTTGTCTCCCACTTGTCTCGGACAACCTGTCTAAACCTTGGATTGACCACGTCGTATCAATAACTACAGGGAGTGGAAAAGGCACGGAGGAAGCTTCAGTGTGTTTACCTAAGGGGAAGGCCTGTGCTTGCCCCTGTTGTTTATCCTCTTGAATTTCTATGTGTCCATGGCACTGAACCAGAAATAAATTATTCTGTTGTTGACAACTAAATAGGTTAGAGGAAAAGTCTGCAGAAGCACTTGGATTCCACCAGAGTCGTCCAGCCCAAAGAAACGACTGAGCCAAGCTCGCTTTTATGTGGATTTTGCTGTCTTTGTCTTTTCTTTCTTCCCCCGACCCTAAAGGAAGACCCATTCCTTACTCATACCTCAAGTATTCAACCTCAAGCATTACGGCATGAAGTCGCGAGCAAGAAAACCAGAGTTAAGTCGCACGGTCTGACTGGAAGTAGAGACTCTTCTGTTGCAGATGTTATCTGATGAGGATGTGGAGTCCTACGTATACTGTAATGACTGGACCGCCGACTGGAACAGGGCTGTGGATCATTTGGTGCCGGATAGGACGGAAAAACACCCATAAGAGCGTATTTTTGTTTTGCAACACACTTCATCAGAATCAGAGCACTTCTTCGTTTCCTGGGGGGACATTGTGTAATTTTACCATATTCGTAGAAATCGTTTTATTGACCATAGCAGTCTGCAGGGTGAAAAATGACTGCTTTGCCTCGTTTCTAGACTTGTGGCAGCGGTATAATAAACCCAGTGACTCCGTTCAAGGCCAAACTGGAGTTATAGAGATGGCGAGTAAGTTCAGGAATTTTAAGGCATAGCGGCCCACTTTGGTGCTCAAACAAAAGTTGGCCCTCAAACAAAAGACCCGCAAACTCGATTTGTGAAAAATATCAACAGCTCGTGATCACAAATGATGGTGGCCTTAAAAAACAGGCATGAGTCAAGTTCGAATGTCTTAACCTTCTGGATTTCAGATTGTGCAAGGGATCATGTGACGGTCGCAAAGGACCTCTGAAATCCTAAATTTATGAAACTTACGTTTTTCTGAAGCAACAGTAAATGGCCAAAAATGAGATTAGGGACCAGGCTGGACATAAAGAACGCACTGTGGTCGACTCCCAAGATAAAAGTCGACTTCTCAATTGCATTTATGACTGAAATGCTCACTAACTTTGGCTCTACGTAGCAGGATCTCATTATAGGAGTTGGGATGTAGAGCCAGTTTTGAGAAAGCCTCTTGGATGAGAAGTGAAACATCTTCTCGAGTCTTTCTCTTCGGGTTTTTGGGGTGTGTAGAGCAGGTCGTGTTGGGTGAGAAGCCAGAGACGGAGCGGGTCGCCTGGTGGTGTGTAACTTTTCCAGTTTCCACCATTGCTCTGGCGTTTAACACGATGACACAGACAATCTCCACTCTCAGGTTTGCTCTTACTTTCTGACATCTCAGCACGTGCCAGTCTCCCATCACCATTATCTTAATCATTCTCTTTACGCTTCTATTCCTCTCTTGCCTCTCTCTCTCCGCCTGCTTTCGCTCCGTGCCGTTTCACCTCTCCGTCGCCCTCGCCCCTCTCTGCCTCTCGCTCTCGGGCTGCGGTGTCATTTTGTTTGGCAGGTCTTTGAGTCTCCTGTCGCTGGGAACACAGGCAAAGTCCCCCTCCCCGCTCTCATCTGGCTGTCTCTCCTCTCTTTTCCACCTCTGCTCGTGGAGAGACTCAGCAAGACTGTGTTCACTTTGTCAGGCCGTTTTTCTTCCTGTCATTCTCTCAGATGTTCTTTTTTTAAGCATCTCTAGCACATCTCTCCCAGCGTTTATCTCAAAGCTATTAGTCTTGCTCTGCCTCCTTGAACAAATGGGATAAGAACATAAACTGGATGTTTTTAATACAAGCTTCCAATTACCAGTTTCTCGAAGCAGTAATAGGCCTGTGTTAAAGAGTCCCTCCATAGCCGCTTGAAATGTGGGTATGAGGGTGAGGACAACGTCCTGGAGGTAAACATCAGGCCAGTCAGAGTGAGGCTTGTTACTCAGAGGAAGCTCGGACTCCTCGATGAGAAAGTTGCGCGTTAGATGGAACACGGCGACGTGAGAGGAGAAGTGTGAGATGTGTTAGAGGGCAGCGAACAACTGGTGAGACATCGGTGAGGGAGGTGAGAAAGGTGGGATATTGCGTAAATCGATTTTCCGTCGCTGTTTGTCTGATTTCTGGAACGAAAGGAAAATGTTTTTTCACATGGGTTCATTATAATCACTTTAAAAGGCAGGGAAGCAGAATGATAGCGAATATTGGTTTAGATTAAAGCTATGCGTTATTGTTTTGTTAAAGTGAGTCTTTAATTAATAAGATTAGATTCGAACACTCAGTTATATGTATAGCATCAATATAAGTATCTGTACAAACAAGATCTATTCTGCCCACCCAGTCACATGTTATCTGACTTGCTTTGTACCTTTGCGGTGTTGCGGCCCCGCCCTTTAAAGCTACTTCCTGGCTAGTAACCACGGCAACACAGGAAACAACACAAGCACCATGTCCAAACATACGAAACACTGCAGCTTAATGAACAATATTAACCAATGTTACAATTGTATGGACACTTGAAATACATGTACCTTACAGTACAGTATACAGCTACAGTATACAGTAGCCATAGAGACCACTCTCACCAACTTTACTAGCATACAAGCTAACAGGGTAGACTTAGCAACAAGCTAGCACTAGCTAGACTATTTTAGCTAGCCATTTTATGAGATGGCACCATTTACTGTTGCCATTTGCAGTGAGACAACAGCACTAACTTCTCCATCTCTGTGTGAGTCGAGGAGAAACCTTCAAGAACGTAACGACGAAAGGTCTGGCAGAGGTGCCACTGGGATTTCATCTCCCTCCAGTTGTGCCCAAACCCGCTGGGGTCAAAAATCAAAACAAAACAAAAAACCTCTGCTGAATATCTGCTTTAATCATTGCTTTTTTTGCGTAACAACTCCATACCAGTGCATGAGTAGACATTTATTTTAAAAGTGTCTGCATTATGCATTTTTGCATTTTAGAATTACATTTCCATATTGTCGGCTTTGCTTGTTTTTTTTTGTTTTTTTGTTGCTGAAGAGACAGCCAGATCAAATCACAGTGGACTGACTCACAGTGGTCTGCACCCTGGAGGTTGCATGTGTTCGCTCATGTCTGTGTATAGCAACACTTGTGGCTTCCAGTGTAGCAGGAAGCCTCTGGCTTTACTGGTAAAGTCCCCTTTCTTTGCTCTTGGCCACTATAGGCACGAACATACACACATACATGTGGACACACACAGACACACACACACAGGTCTATTCAGCTCTTACGTGGAGGCCCCTAGAACACTGTGTTGACAAGCTGGGTGCTATGTTAGGCTAAACGCAGACTCAGTGCTATGGTCAATAGACAGGGATTCCACTATATAACACAGTTAGAGCTAGCCGGGTGGCACACACACGCACAGGGGAGACACGAATGGAGGCAGCTGTGAAGCCGTAGACACACACTCTGTCGCAGGAATGCTGGGCTCCTTGGACGTCCTCTATGGGGTCCTCATCCACAAGGTAACAGACGAGCTTTGTGTACAGGCAAACAAAGCAGCTGAATACTTTCATAACATAATGTTGTGCCTTTCTTTATGCTTAACATAGAGAAAAATTAACATTACTTGGTCTTGGGATTATTTGTGAACATTCTCTTAAAAGTAGTGCTTTATTTTAATCAATAACTAGTTGATAACTCCAAAGTCTGGCTAATGTTGGACAAGTTGTATGCTAGGACTGATATCAGGTGTTGTTTTTGGTGGATTAGATTGGATTTTGGTGGCCTCAGTTCTCCATATTCTATATTTAGAGAGAGAACGTAGGGAAAAGCAAACAGAATTACCTGACCCTGAGTCCAGGATTTGTATGGATGTCATGGTGACACGGTTTCTGGTGGTTAGCACTGTTGTTTAAAAGGAACAACAACCTGTTTTCTACTCTCAGGTTGAACCAGAGTCCTCTCTGTGAAGAGTTTGCATGTTCTCCTGCATACATTTGGGTTGTCTGTGGCTCATCCTCATACAGTCCAAGCACATGTAGATCGATTGGAAACTCTTACTTTGCCACTGTGTGAGATGTGTGTGTCCTACAATGAAATGGGATCCTGTCCAGGGTGTATTCTTGGTGTCCTCATGCTTGAGATTCTGATCATGTATACGGTGGCTTTAGAGCGTCCAGAGATGGTCAGATGTTTTGGCTATAAACAGTCAGGATGGCCGAGCGGTCTAAGGCGCTACGTTCAGGTCGTAGTCTCCCCTGGAGGCGTGGGTTCGAATCCCACTTCTGACAATGCACTTTTCCTGGAGGGAACTGTCCAAGGAATCCGTGAAGTTTTTGTGTCTCTATCTGTATGTGTACTGACTGATATGGTTTTCTTTTCTCTTTGTAGCTGATGGCTGTGTATGAGGAGCAGGAAGCCCAGCAGAGGGGCGTGGCTAATTCAAGCCTCGCCCCCAGCCCAGACCTCTACCAATCCGAGCTGTCCGTCTTCCAGCCGATCGCGGGAGGAGAGATTGAAGTCAATTCCTCAGCTCTCAAGTCAAGTTAGTACCTTCACTGTATCCACTGGATGTTTCTGACATGACTCCTAACAAGACTTTACAGAAAAAGCCAGACTTCTCAAATCAAATCTGAGACGTCTGAGATATATCAATTCTGAGTATCAAATTTAAAAGGAAAACATGTATTGGTTGACCTTTGTAGTTCTTCTTCATAACTTGTCATGCTGTTTACTTTGAAAACCTTTAAAAAAATGCTTATTATACAAAATAAGAAGATGTTTATCCATCTCTAGGCATAAAACAAACTGCCTACAACTGTATGACGATAGATATTGGTAATTTAGATATTCACTCTAGCTCATCAATAAGGCCTCAGTGTTTTTCATGTGGCACTAATTAGCATTACATGAAGTCTGAAATTGTATCGCGTTGTATTCACCCTGCGTTCCCAAGCCGAGCCACACATGTTTCGTCGCCCGGGGCAGTGATGTCATCTTTGAGTTATCGTGCGGATAAAGGTCAGGATGTGTCGGGCACTTTCTGCGGGACAGTGATGAAAACAAGATGAGTGCGGCAGAAACGCTGGCAGCGCCCGCCTCCGAGATGCCGAGTCAGATCTGGATGAAAGAGAAGCGGCGGGGGAGAGAGAGAGAGAGAGAGAGAGAGAGAGAGAGAGAGAGAGAGAGAGAGAGAGGAGACAGGAAGTGTGTGCGTAACGTCAGGCAGCAGATTGAGCTCTGATGTGTGCGTCTGCTCACTGTTACCTGGAGTAGACCTATCTGAGTGACCTCTCTCTCTCTCTCTCGTCTCTCGCCCGCCTGCCTTCATCTCCCTCTGCCTTATCTCAAGTCAAGTGCCTGCTCAGCAGAGGTATTGTCGGGCGGGAGTGCGAGCGGGCTCAGGAGACGGCTCGGAGATGTCACGGCATAATGTCCAGAAGTGATTTTTTCCCCTCCGACCTCACAAACGATGTGGGTGACGGATCGCGTGTGCGTTTTTACAGTTTGCCAAAAACCTACTACGCGTTGCTCCCGGCTGCCTCCTGCTGCCAGCTAATCACACATCCCACTTTGTTTTGTCAGGAATTGTAGTCTCGCTGTCTCTTTGTTGCAGCTATCCCGCCGAACGCTTGACATTAATGAAAAATTGCTTTCACAAATGTCATTAAAACGACAAATGAGGTCTGATCGCCTGGTATTAGTTATGTTCAATCCTTCATGATGATTCCAAGTTAGCAGGATGTCCAGCAGTTGTTGAGCTCAAGGACTCTCATATTGATCTAAAATAAATTATGAATCTAGTGAGCCTGACTCCAAATAGTCCAGAATGCAGCCGACTTTTGTTTTTTTTTGTTCTAAAAAGTGACTTTTCTGTCCAGTCGTGAGGTCTTATTATTATTATTATTATTATTATTAGTCTTCAAAAGAAAAAAACAGAGCTGAGCGTGCCTTCTGCAAGTGCACATGTGTTAACCTTAGAAATGTGAGTTGAAATAATAATAATTTTATGAGATTTTATGAGAATAATGGCAGACTGGACTAAGGAACTTCAGATTGTATCATCAATGGAAACACCTGCAAGTAGCGATCATACTTTGTTGATAGTAGAAAAACTAACTCTAAAGTGTGGAAGAGTACTGCAGTCATGCAGCCTCTCCTCTTTCTTTTCGCATTACCTCCAGTTTCACACCCTCTAAGTGTGTATTACTGAACTAAAATCAGGTATCATGTATGTGTCTTGTAACGCCGAGGCGAGAATTGACATTTCGGCTCTCGTCTGACCTTCCTGAGCCACGCTGGGACTTTGGCTGCATGATCCAGACGCTGTTAAGACAGGAAGTTTAGTCTGTTTCAGTACGGTCGCCTGTCAGCGGAGATTAGCCGTAATGTGTGACTGTCATGGTAGATTAGAGGTAACGGAGCACTGGAGACACTCACTGTCAGAGGCAGAGGGCCAGACTTGTGCTTCTGTCACCGTCTTCTTGTGTTTTGTCTCCGCCTCTAACCACACTCGCTCAGTGTTTCTGCCTCATTGTCTCCTCTCGCTTTCTCTCGCTACAAATCTTCTCGTGTCTGCTTTCAATTTCTTCGGCTTTGAAACCTTTTTATAGACCGGATTCATCAATCTGTCTTCCCTGGGGTCTTCTGTCTCTACGGTACTACAAGCTGACATTGGCACCAGGGGTGGTGAACCCTTAATATCTCACTGTTTGATTCCAGTTCAACGATCTGGTGACAAAAACCTGCTATTAGTCACAAATGAATACTCTAAGACTTCCCTTGACACAAAATTGTCCTCTTATAGGTAAGATGCACATCCCAGAGACAATTATGTTGAAGAACAAAAGATATAAAGAGTAATCAATGCAGCTTGCATTTCAGCAAATGCAATTTTGTATCAGCGCTCATAGAAAAACAATGCGAGGCAAAACAGTTAACAAACTCAACCAATATCAGGCTTCAATTAAATTATGGTAGTTAATACATTTTCTCCAGGACCCCCCTCCAAAAGATGCATGTTAGATGCATAAGCCTAAATTGTGTGAATGTGTGAGTAGCTCTATGATGGATCTCACATTTAGCTCTCCACTAGCAGCATTTGGGTGAATAGAGAAGACCCTGCAGGTGGTCTAGATTACTGCATGTTGTGCGTTTCCTAGTAGTGAAGTAGCTGCGTAATCATCATCATCGGAGCTTGAATTTTAATCACGTTAATGAACGGGACGTGAACGTGTCCAGAGCTGTATACAGTATACTGCCTCCATTCGGTTTAACTGCTTCATTTTCATCCTCATGTTTTCGTGCATGCTGCTTCATTATTGCACAACTGGGACCCGAGGAGCAGACTCGTATAATAATGTTATTAGATAAAAACTGTAGCGGATCAATCACATTTTACTGAACTCTCAGGAGTTTATAGGGAAGCGGAGGACAATGACCATCTCTGGGCCGTCCCAAATTTATAGCGCGTTCCTCAAGACCCGTCTGGAATGAAACAAAAGGAAAGTATTGATCTTGAAATGCCAACAGGCGTATAGACGGATCAGCTCCTCTCTTTCGTCCCTGGAAAGCAATCGGGATCCATCTGAATGTAGTGCTGGCTGTGAACAGCGCGGCCTCCATCAGTTTAAGTATCTCTGGATTTGTGTCTCAGCCTAGAAATGTCAAGGTGTGACGCCAGAATGAAATCTGATGGAGTGGAATTGAATCGTAAGCTCCTTTACGTCGTTTCGATGGGCTTTACATCATTTGTCTTCATTTTTAGAGCCGTGTTTGTTTGCATTTCTTTTCTTATCATCTCCCCTTGTTTTGCTGTCTGTACGCATTATCCCCTCATATCCTTCTGTCCATTCATGCCTCTTTCATGGCCATTTCTCTTTTTTTTTTCTTTTGAAGAGATGGATTGATTAAGGGGCTTCATGTAATCCATACTCCCGGCCAGTCTTAAGAGCACCAAGGGCCCATTTTGCCACGATCGATATCTGACCCTACAAATATCATTTGGCATGTGTTTGGGAGTATGGTACGCTCATTTAGAGGTTTCCTCCACCTTCACCGCGCCCTCTCTCATCCTATCCCCAGAGGAGCCATACGGGCTAACATGACACTGTCCTTAATGTGTGTATGGATTGATGGGGGGAGGGGGGGGGGGGGGGGGGGGGGGGCTGTGAATGGGGACAGTAGAACTACCGTGCTGATCATAATGAAATCTCCAATTATAAGCATTATTTAGTTTGAGAGCTTTTCTGCAGTTTTGCTTTTTCCTGCCATTTTCTTCATGCTCCGGCAGCAGCCGAAGCAGCCGCACGCGCGCTGCGATACATCAACTTCTGCTAAATGATGATTTTATGCAGTGGATTGCTGAGACGTGAAGAGGGAGACACCATCATATGTTACCTACATGCATACGGAGGTCTGCAAATCAGCCGCTTATTGCCCATTTGGAGGCGTGCACGCCAGCGTGTTCGCTGGGGGGGTGATAATGAAAAGAGTCATACATTAAGTCCTCTTTCGGATCTGTTCCTTACACATCCAGGGAGCGAAGAGAGCGCTCAGAGCTCACAGAACAACATATAGGTTGGAGTTCCCTCGTAAAACTGCCACATTATATTGGTATGAGATACCAAGATACCCATGGATATGGTAATCGATTGGATAAGAGAACCAGAGGGTATTGAAACCCTGTGCATAAAGCATAGTTTATGCTCATAAACTCTCTATAGATGATTCTAGTCATGTTCCTCCAGTGTAGAGCGCCAACAAGTCAATTAATCGACCTGTAAAATTGAATAAAGGATTGTTTTGAGGAGGACTTCAACAAGTAAAAATCCTCTGATTTCAGCTTCTTCAACATGAATATTTCCTGGATTGTCCTCATGAATTCATTAATTTAGAAAGCAACTATGAAAATAATCATGTGTTGCAGCCCTTCTCCTCTTAAAACCTGCAAATGGACAATCAGTGAGTTTCTACGGAGGTCACATTTCATGGAATAATCTCTAAAGAAGTGAATGTTACCCAAATGTAGTGAGACCGTCCAAATCTTATCAAAATGGCCTTTGAATAAGTTTTAGATGCTACAAATATGAAACCCTTTTCTGGGTCCTCTCTGGGTATTTGCCTTTCATCCCTTGTTACCAAAAAACATGCACTTTCAGGTTTACTTAGGAAGTTAAAGACGAATGGTTTCTCTCACTAGTAGCGGGGTTGTTCCCGTCTTTGCTTCCAGAGCACAGACTTGGACTCACTGTCACGTTGCAAAAATCCAGTCTGGAAATTAATCTTGTCAACATCATAAAGAATTCATCTCTCGCCTCTCTCTCTCTCTCTCTCCCTCTCTCTCTCTTCGTCATCACGCTCTGACACTTGTGAAGAAACGCACGCCAAACTCCTCTCTGTGGTGCGGCCCGGGGTCTGTATCTTGTCATCTGAAAGATTATTATTAGACATGAATTTAGCTGAACTGCGACTCCGTCAAAGCAGCAGCAGCAAGTTTTAAAGCAGGCAAATGTGTGTGCGTGTGTGTGCGTGTGTGTGTGTGTGTGTGTGTGTGTGTTTGTGTGGCAGCACAGTGTGTCAGCCCGTCTCGTTCGGTAGATTCAGGACCGGTGCAGGTGACTTTATACGGTCTCGCTATTCATCTTCCCTCTCTGTCACGTCCCTTGTTCCATTAATAGTCTGAGAGGAGGGACTCACACTGTGTCACATTGGACAGACGGAGAGTCGGGTTTTATTCCGGAAGGGGAAAAGAGTAGAGGAGAACATATCAGATTGTGAATAAAAACGAAAAAAAGAGGTAAAAATGAAATTCAGTGTTTCTTTAGAGGTGAAGATTGATAAAGTTGTAAGCCTCGTACATCTCCTATCACTGTACGGTGATGACATCACAAACCTTGTTACAGGTTCTGTAGACGCAGAAATGAATAGGAACTGCCGCTTTAGAGGTTGTAGGACATCAACTTCAAGTGATATTAACTCAGTCCAGATGTACTCCATTTGTGAACATGTGTCTGAGCTGCTCCAAGCAAATTCTCCTCCATTTGTCCCGGTCGCAACAGTATGTTGGCTGGCACCAGGGAACCGCGGGCTCTCAAAGCATTATATCGTGTTTTTGAGGTGCGGTTTCACATTTCAACTCGCCTTGGATGGACGTGTTCACGCCTGACGCGTGCGTGTGTGTGTTTTTGTGCAGATACGCCCCTGCTGGTGAGGAGCAGCAGCGACTCGGCCCTCAGCCCCCAGCCCGCAGAGACGGACGCCTGCCTCAGCGAGGACGCCGCCCTGATGGTAGGAGCCTGAGGCGCCTGCAGGCGCAATACGGACACTATCCTCACTGTGGAAGCCACAGTTAGGTTTCTAAAGCTAAACGACACGATGCAGCACTGAGGTGCCTGAAGTTCCCGCCTGTTTGGTCTGGTGAAGACCTCAGGAAGTGTCACATTCTCACAATCATCTTTCAGATTATTGTCATGCTCATAAATAAGTAAATACCATGTGATTTCCTTCTGCACACCACTTCCACCCAGTATATTGTGTTGTTTCTACCATTGGGCATTTCTACCATTTGGCATGTTATTGATTTCTGAATGATGAATCCTCATGGACAGTGTGTGCTCTCCTCTGGGCTGCGGTCATCTAATAAGGAGATCACCATGAAAAATACTAAGCGCATCAATCCTCCCAGGGGAATAAATACTTTGATTTTGCTGACCCCCCCACCCCCCCTCCCCCGTGGTCCTCCCTCTAGGATTTCCACGACTTTACTGCTGGACGTGCTCAGACCATAACAACTGGTTGATGGAGTCTTTCATACTTTATACTTTACAAAGGTCATCCTATTGATCCGCAGGTATCCTCCAGAATAAACCAAGATCAGTGTCACTAAAGGTCAAAAATGAAATTGATGTGTGGAAATTCTAATTTGATAGACCCTGTTTCTTTTGTCTACAAAAACCTCGGGTAGATACGGCACATTTGTCCACGAGAAGAGACGTATTTACCGGCATGATGTTTCGGAGCGAGTCTGTAGATGTGAGATAAAAAGAACAAGCTTTCAAATACAGCTAAAACATTTCTGCGCTTGCTTCTTCAGATGTGACAATATGGAAGTGTATCACAGGAGCCTGTGAAGGGTTAGGCTTAGGGAGGGGTCACATGACCAGTTCACTCCAAACAAGGTGCCACAGTACTGTTAGGACTCTCGTGGCACCGCTCTGAAAGCTCGGAAACACAAAACGTTTTGAAGATGCGTCTCAGGATGCGATGTAGCGAGAGCACCACCGCATCACTGCAGTATTTTGTAGAAATCCAACACTGATGGAAAAACTATTGACGTCTCACTACAATTTGATTTCCAGCGCACTCGGCCCCTTTATGGCTTAATTCCTACAGGCTTTGGTGTGAACGGTGACACCCTGATGTTCTCCTTAATCCAGATGTGCTTGTCGCACGGGACCCCACTAACAAAGATGGACGTCCTCTTTCGCCTTTGATCCCCCCCCTCTCTCTCTCCAGCCTCTCTCTGAAGGGCAGAGGGCAAACATTCGCTCATTCTCTTTTCTACGTCCCGCCACCTCCCCCTCTCTCTCTCCTTCGGTCGTCTCACTTTTTCCACTGCACGTTCTGCGATGTTGTCCCCGCTTAGAGTGAGTTTCCAGCTCATCTGTTGAGAGACATCATCATCCCCAAGTACTTCTGTCTCCAGACAACACTAGAAGACTTCCTCTTTAAATTCGCCTTAAACAGATTATTCCATATACTCCTCTGAGGAGTGCACACAGACTTTCCACACATTTACATACAGTTTTTGCTCTAATTCACTCACAGACTTGGCCATACTGAGAACATGGTTGTAAATATCACCATGATATCTCGTGCCACATGCATGGAGAGTCATGTAGTTGTGGTAGCTTGTTATTATGGTGCTGCAGCTACTCGCTCCCCGTAGACGGTCGGACACAGCAGCTCCCTCGGGTTTACTAGTTAAAGAGAACGCCACGCCTGATTGGACTCCTGAGTGGTGAGCCTTCATCTCTTGAGATTCTTCACCGGACAAACATCCCCCTATTTTCTCATCCACGCCGTATTCCCCGCAGGACGACCTGTTTGCAAGGTTCAGTTCTTTTGGGGAACGAGATTGGTTCTCAGAGGTGTCCGGTCTCCCTGCTTAACATCGCCCGGCACGTCTGAGCTGCACACGATGTTGTTTTTGAGAAAGGTGCCAAGAGCCTGGACCTGTGCCGTGTGCTACCGGATTACATTTGCGACTATACATCACACACGCTTGGCGCGAAGCTCGTAACTACGTGACCACAGCAGAAAAACAACCAGATTAGCAACCGAAGGCTGCTTGAAGCTACGGGATTTCACAGAAATCATTCCAACCTTCCAGTCTACGGATCGGTTCGATCCCAGCCCAGTCGAAGTGTCCTCGGTTAAGATACCAAATCCTGAAATTGGCTGAATGTGTGTGTGAATGGTTAAAGCTTCTGGTTAAGGCGCTAAGACAGGTGACACAGTCTGTAAAGCGCACGATACGAGGACCGGTCCGTTTACAACCGAGAGTAAAATGTAAACGATTGTGCTCGTGTTCCCCAGGCGAAATGTAAACCAGAGCGTAGGAATGTAGGCCTTGTTTTTCTGAGGCCGCCTCGCCACCATCCCTTCCATCTCAGCTCCTGTTGGCTGTCAGATGTGAGACATCCCCGGGCGCTAGCTCCATATCGCAGGCCTGTCTGGAACATGCCTGCGCGGGCGTGTGTCTGTGGCCTCACGCCTCAGAAATCACACAACTTCAAATACCGATCACATGGTTTCCAGTTAGTTAGGATGGTAGTATAAAAGTGGTCAATAGATGGCTGATAATGGTGGATTGCAGTATTCATCCTTATTTTCATCGAATCGTTATCGGAAATATCTCAGATGCTGTTTTACAAGAACTTTTGAATTCATGCTTATCTGGCAACCACACCTAGGCCTGCCGCTCACATGCAGGCAAGGCAAGGCAGCCTTATGTATAGAGGCATTTCAAGCCCAGGGCCATCTAAATCAGCTTTACATGAAAACAAATACATAGATCAGTTATTAATCTGCATAAATGAGTCGTTCGTTCAACTGTAACCGCACAGAGACAATCTGAGCTGTATTATTTTTCCCCTCTCGTCTTTCTTTCTGCATTTTCCTCGTCACACGTTTCCTCTCAGCACACCTGCTGTGCTGCGGTAACTACCACCTGAGTGCAGGAGTGGAAAATGACTCCCTGACTACTGTAAATAAAGGAATCCTATTCCCGGTGTTTCTCTTCCCCTCGCACCATTTTCCTCAGTCGCTGTCTCTTTCTGTCTCCTTCGCTGTCCCTCGCTCTTCACTTACACACACACTCACACACACACACACGCACACACACACATACACACACACACACACACACCGGCACTTACTCAGTGACTCCTAGGTCTGTCTCTTCTCAACCATCTAGGTTCAGATAGAGGTAATGGCTCCGGGTAATTGTTCAAATTGTCACTTGGCCTTTTGGCGAGAGCGATGAAGGGGGGTGGGGGTGGAGGGGGGGTGGGGGGTGTAGAAAGTACTCTTCCAGCAGTAATTCTCTGTCTTTCTTTGCTCTCTGTCTTTTCTCCTACACCCCGTCCCCCTCTCTTTATTTAATTTCAATCCAGAAAGATTTACTGGCACAGCTCTTAAATTCCAAATGCCAGGCACAAATCACTACAGTAAGCCTCAAAATCCCTCGCTTACTGTGTTCGCTTACACACACATGCACACGCACACGCATGTGCACACACGCACACACACACACACACACACACATGTACTTACATACAGGGCTTGCAGGTTAATCACGGTGTGTTAATCAGACTGACAGACGGAGTATTTGCTTTTGCCCAGAATACAACTGGGTCTAATAAGGCAGTGTCGCACTTACTTACTAAATGACAACTGGTTCTTGAGGTGTGTGTGTGTGTGTGTGTGTGTGTGTGTGTGTGTGTGTGTGTGTGTGTGTGTGTGTGTGTGTGTGTGATTCATTAGAGATGCAGGTTTGCATGGCTTTATACTACTGTTTAAGGTGGGTGCGTGTGCTCTTTCTTGTTTGCACCTTTTGTCATTCTGCCAGTGCTTTGCACAATGCCCATGTGTACAGCTGGATAATAAACCTCAAGTGATTTAGTGCGCAAACCAAGTCTGACTGGTAGGAAAAACAGTGACGTAGCAGGACATGATCCTGTCTTCAGATTACACCCATCTGATGCCTAAAGCAGGGGTTTCTAATTGTTGGTCCAGTCCTGAATGAGATCCCATCCTGGCCTAGAGCTGTAACTAACTTCTTATTGAGTCCCATTCGATTTGGCTGCATTAAGTGACTAAAACCCAAGGCCGAGTCAAAGTGAGAGAGTCTGGGCTGCACTTGTTGCAAACGCTCATTATGTATATTTTCCGGTTGAACGTGGTGTGTTAAAGGTTTGCTGAGACTGCGAAGAGATGTAGGGACACGTTTTTTTTTATCACATTTTAAATTAAGCTCTTTATTCATCTATTACAGCTTTGTTTCTGCTTGTATTTCACTTAAATTTGGATTTGAGTTGTGGACTACTATATGCACAGGGCAGACATAGGCATATCACCTTTTGTTGTTATAATGCTGTATAACCACTAACTCTGAGTGGTTATTGAATAGGCCTGGCTCAAAGGGAGCAAATTTGCCTCTGACATGGTTTTGTTTTTTTCCTTGTCTTAATAGTCCATTTATTTCTCAGTATCTCCACTTTTTTGGGGGGGGAAAAAAAAATCTATGTAATTTATCATTTAAAGAAGTTCTATTGTAGCAGTTAACAAATTAAGAAAGTTGACTGAAGAATTGCTCCAATAAAAAAAACGACTGTTTTTGTGTTTTTTTTTGTTTTGTTTTCCTCTCTGCTCAGATCTGCCGCCTTTGGCTTGACATTTATCAAAACACACATTCACCTCAATTCATCAGCCACATCTCAGAGACGTTTCGAGATGGATTACGTGCAGTTTGTCACTTACACGCACACACCACATAGAGATGCACCAAAACTTCTCCAGCACTCGTTACTACTTATTTATCACAGTCAGGCGAGGACACTTAGCTTGATTGGTTATTCAGTAATTAGCAATATCACTAATAGTTCACTGTTTTTATTCGCTTTAAGCAATTATTAGATTGGACAGAGGAGGCTAAATGCCCGTGGCCCATTTATTATGAGCATGGTTATTCAAGGTAGGATAATCCATCATTGAGTTAAAATGGAAATTCAGCTCCTCTGTTCTCCAGTTTTTGGAGGGCCACTAATGCCCACAAGTATCGATTGAGCTGTCCAAGGTCGGGAGACTAATGCATAAATTCTTTCCCTGCAGCTGTCCTCAATATATTTCAAATAAACCCTTGTCATTTAGTTCAGTTTCTATTTGATTTCCTCTTAAATAACGCATGAGGCCTTTTAGCCATTATGTGTGCCCTTACTGTATGTACTGTATCTCCCATTTTTTTGGTTATTTTTTAGATCTACGTTTTGTGAAATTATCAATTACCGACAGCCGATCATTTCAGAAAGGCTATGAGAGTGAAAGGCGGATTAAGCTAATTAAACCAATTCCATCCCATCTATCCATCATTTTACCTGCTTTGGATCCAACCGTGCCTCTCTCGAGGACACGTAGAGCGAAGGCAGGGAAAATCCACTCAAAAAACCCCTCAATCCAACTGGGATTCGAACCTTCCCAGCAACCAGGCTGTTCACTAATCCCACTATATCGCCCAGTCAATTCCTGGAAACAGTCGTAATTGTAGGAATTGCTAGAATTGGCTGTATGAGAAGTGTGGTATCATTAAAAACTACAACTGGGCTTTCACTTTACCATTCATCACCTGTGTTTTCCCCATTTTGAAGTTTCTTTGATATCGTAGCATTAAAATGAGTTATGGGTAGCATTTGTGCGGCCAGATACACTCTCTGCTTCCAAATTACCCTTTGATAAGTAACATACGTCGCTGGCCTGTAATTGATACGCCGGGACCTCCGAAGAGAAAGAGAGAGATGATTTCTCCGAGCAGTTATTAAACGAGACATAATGAAGCACAAAAGACTTTCCAATTAATGTGTGAGTGGCTGCTGTTATGACAAAGAGGTGAGGATAATTAATGTTACCTGTCATCCTATTGCAATTAAGCTCACATGACAGGCATCTGTGGCTCGGCCGCACTAATTGATTTCCAAGCCGACAAATCCCAGACATATGGTAACTGTGTCTGCAGTCTGTCATTGGCTGCTCAGTCTCATCTCACCTTCATCCAGCTCCATCGTTGACCTCTCGCTCTTGTTGTTTTTTCTTTATAACATCTATTTTTCACGTCCTCCTCCTCTCAAGCCAGCTTGTATCTCCTCAGCCCTCTGACATCTCTCTCTCTCTCCCTCTTGTCTTCATCAATCATCTGTCTCGCTCCCAGACAGGTGGTGTGGGTCGTGAGGGGTGAGAGGTCAGAGGCTAAAGGGCGTTTAAGGAGTCCATTAATCCCATCGAGCGGCATCGAGCCTTATTGACCTGCATGTGTTTGAGGGCGCAACAGCCTGACTCAACAGCACGTTGAGCTCTTCACTCCGTTTGACTGAGAATTCAACATATATGATGACTTCTAAAACTTTCCCACAGCTGGAGTCTGTTTGCTGTTTGCTGAATAAGTGATTGTTTAACTTTGGAAACATTATGAAAGCTCTGAATTATTATTGCAGGTTTTGATCTGGCCTTCTTTAAAAAGAAATGTCTATTTATCATCACATCCTCAATCATTTATGAATTCCAGATGTTGGAATCTGAGCTAGAAAAATGTTAGAATGTGAAGAGAGAAGATAGATAGAATAGATAGATAGATAGATAGATAGATAGATAGATAGATAGATAGATAGATAGATAGATAGATAGATAGATAGATAGATAGATAGATAGATAGATAGATAGATAGATAGATAGATAGATAGATAGATAGATAGATAGATAGATAGATAGATAGATAGATAGATAGATAGATAGATAGATAGATAGATTCCTTATAGTGAAAGATTCACTGTTCTATAACTCCAGTTACTGCTTAGTTTGGGAGAAAGTTGCTTATCTCCATTGTTAAGTAAGAAATGTAAAGCAATGTGAGTATCTGATTACTACTTTATTTCTGGCTCAAACATATGAAACTAAATATGAACGTGTTGCATTGCAGGAAAAAGTTACTCAACTTAAGTTATGTGGTCACTCATTTGAGTGGCAGGTAGGACAGCCAATGGGAGTAAAGCTAATGTGTGGTTGCCAGATGAGCATGAAATGGATCAGTGCAGAGACTGACCAGGATATTCCCATTCCTATTGATAAAACTGTAAAATAGCATCTGAGAAAACTAGTTTCTATGTTAGCACTCCAGTCCAGTCATTCTAGATGCTGTTTTACATACATGCATCTATGAAATCACAGATGAACTAAAGCAAAGCTGACATCTCTTGAAAGCCCGTTTTTTCATGTGTTATTGAACTCCGTACATGTTGTTTAATGGGCCCACCACACACGTAGCAGTGCGAGCGCACACGCGTGTGTCCCGTCACATACACACGGATGTGCTTACACTCACGCTGTCACGTGTCGAGTAGCGGATGATTCATCACCTCAATATCATTTTGCGGCATCCCTCTGGAGCTCACCTCTCTGACAAACACACACACACACACACACACACACACACACACTCACACCCCTCATGCAAGCCCTCTGTCATCGTATAAAGTAATTATTACGGCTCCCTTGATTCCCATTCACACTCACACCTCTCGCTCTCTCTCCCTCTGTTGCCCGTGCCCATTGGCAGCGTTATTTATTACTGCTTGACAACACTGTCGTCTTGCCTTCACAAATTAATTGCTATTTGTACATCATCCATCCATCAATTTAGCGGCTCCTCCACTCGTCACTCCACTCGCTCCTTTTGTAGTTCCCCGCCGTCCCTCGAACGACACACACGTACTTGTTGAGCTCATGGGGTGTGAGGAGGAGAAGGAGAGGAAAACCTGGAATTTCCATAAATCCCATAAATCACTCATTCACAGCTTTTTGTTTACTGGCGCCATTTAGTACAGTCGTCCGTCTATTAGATCCGGTTTTGTTTTGTTCGGGGGACGGCGGGATTGTGCTGTCGAAGCTTGTTCTGCTCATTATATTGTCTCGTCTACAAATGCAGCTCCCGGACTAACAGGAGGTCGTCTGGTGTGTGTGTGTGTGTGTGTGTGTGCGTGTGTGTGTGTGTGTGTTTTTCTCTCCACAGGCAGCCAGTCCCACCGTGGAGAGGCAGGCGGGGGCCGAGCGACCCCAGGCCAAGCACACCTACAACGGCAGGTACGGCTGTTCATGTGTGCGGGCCAGTTGTACTTCTGTCCACCTGTCTACATATGTATGTCTCTATGTATGTATATATGTATGTACAGTATGTGTAGTATATGCAGTGGTGAGGATTCGCATGTTGGTCCCCAGCCATGTTTGTTTGGTGTTCATATGCATGTTTGTGTCCTACTTTCCCTTCATTAAAGCTGGATTCTAATCCAGATCAAGGCCCTTACAGATAGAGCTGGTGTAAAGAAGTGCCATCATTAGCCCAGTACAAAAGACTGCCAAAACAGGGTCAGGGTCACACACACACACACACACACACACACACACACACACACACACACACACACGGAGGCAGACACAGTTAGACCATCATACACACATGGCCTCAAAAAAAAGAGGGAGAGTGAAAAAAAACAGCAGCTACAAACACACTTGCATCTTTTTTTTTCTTCTTTCACATGCAGACCCCAAATGAACACATAACACCCGTGCATACACTAATGAGTGCTGCTTAATTAAGGGTTAGGGCTGCAGAATACCCCCGTGTCTCCTGTGGGCCTCTTAAGCATGTGTTTATGCTTACTTTGGCAGCGTGTGTGTGTGTGTGTGTGTGTGTGTGTGTGATGGGGGGGGCAGTGGGATGTGGGTGCAGGCTCAAACAGAGAGAGATAGAGAGAGGGAGAGCGAGAGAGAAAGAGAGAGAGAGGAAAGACAGTCATCATAAATATAACAAACTTGGGAAACAATGGGCTTGGCCTGAATGTGCTTATGAGGCATTACTCAGGTTATGAGACGTTTGCATCTGCAGTTTCTGCTGCCAATCCATTAAACTGCTGCTGTTAGCGTGGGCTAGCGTACAGTAGCTTTACACACAGCCTTCCAGTCACCTGTTAGACACACAGCGTTTCTCTCAGTGGTTTTGGTTTTGATGAAGGGGGAAAGACGGTGGATCGGGGATAGTTCCAGGTTCAAATGCCGGTTGGGGTTGTTTTTACAGTGTTTTAAACAGTCTAAAAACATGTCGAGGTCAGCTTAAGACCCTAACCTGGATCTAGGTGTGTGTGTGTGTGTGTGTGTGTGCACTGTGATGGACTGGTGACCTGCCCAGGTGACCTGCCTTCATCCTATGTGTTCTGGAGAAACATCTAGAGTTATGTTACAACTACTTTATTGACATTTTAATAAATGAATGTATTGTTTACTATTTTGCCTCCCTTACCCCGTGCTCTGGGATGTATTTGAACCCCAAAATCGTCAGAGATGATTTTCCTTTATTTTGAATGCTATTCTTATTTTGACATGGTTACATCACTGGTACATTTTTCCTCCTGCTTTATAATATAACATCCTAAACCTAACATTTATTAATTAGAACAGTTGGAGTCCAAACATGTACATGCAAGTCAAACTACCAATTAAAAGGTAAGAGGTCATAACTGCTAATGTGGAAACAATATAAATCATAATAATGAAGATGATGAATGTAAATGAATAGTAAAATACAAAAATCTATGCAATATAAATGAAATAAACTATAGTAGATGAAGGGGCTATAGTCATTCACCCCCCCCCCCCTTCCCTTTTATTCGTTTTATAAACGTGTAAAAGGAATAAAATGATGTTATACTCACATGTACTTCATGTTACATGAGTCGCCCCCTGCGTCAGGGTAATAAATAGGAGCCGTAGCGCCAGTCTTTGGCGCTCGCATTATGAATATGAAACCCGGGGAGAAGGTTGGGCTGTGAATTTAGGGAAGTGGCTTACCTCATGTTACGTCATTGATCAATACTGCCGCTCCGACAACCTCGACCCCTGCTAATGGACGGCGCGCACCGCTCCGGCTTCCTCTAAAATCAACAGGTCAGCGTCGGGCCCGCGATTAATCCACGGTTAAGCCGTAAACGTTACGCAAAATAATGTGTGTTTAACCTGAGAGGAGAGGGACGCACGGAAGAATCATGGCCGACCTCGGCCTCTGCTGGTTTAGCCACCAGCTGCTCCCCCAGAGACACACACACACACATGCTCAGACACACATGACAATATGAGAAATAGCTGCCTCTCTTTAAGCCGAGCAAGTGACGAAACCGTGTGTTCACGTCTCATTGATGAAGAGCCCGTCTTCGTCACGGAGCAATTAAACGTCGACAGCCGAACAAAAAAGTGCGTCAGAGGGAGCTCGGAGCTCAGTCTGACAGATGTAGCCGTGTTGCTGCGTCTTTGCGGTGATGTGGAGATCAATGTGGGGCGACTGTGTCAAGCACGGGCCCACACACGCAGTTTTTTAGAGCGTCTGAAGAACTTTTATTATCGCGCATATTCTCTCTCTCTCTCACACACACACACACACACACACACACACGCACGCACGCACACACACGCTCGCAAACCATCTCAACTGTGAGTAATGTAAAAGTGATGTAATGGTTTTTATGGTCGCCAGGGAAACGATCCTTGAAATTGCAAAAAAGTCCAAAATGAGCAGAGCAACGCAGCCATAAATATCGGAACGGTGGAGCGTACTTTAAATGAACGTGTGTGTGCATGTGTGTGTGTGTGCTCGTCTCGACGCGTTATGTATGTTTTTTTTTTGCGTGCGTGTGTGCGTCATCGCTCCAACCGCGCAGCATGGTCGCGGGGAAAACTCATTACCCTCCGAGTCAAAATGTGCTTTTCATACAGGCAAACAGATTTACTGTAAATGGGTTTATTGGAATAGCTTTGTGAACACATTATATTTCTTTGTGAAATAAGGCACTGTTGCTCGCAAGGTGTTTTTTTTTTTTGTTTTCGAGGTGAAAAGTGAAATGGGTTGCGGTCGGGTGCGCGGGACGAGCTGGGTGTTCAGAGTGGGTTTTCCCGGGGTTAATGCAGTCCATTCATACCTTCTTCCAGGACCTTTCTGCATAGATCCATCAACAGTGAGGACTCCTACTGTCTGTTTGTCTGTCGCTCTCTCTCTCCCTCCCTACCTCCCTCTCCCTCTGTTCTTTGCTGCTTTCCTCTTGAAGTCGCTCTCTTCGTATTTGCAGAGCAGAAGCGTAAAGTGGCATTTATGCATGTATGCGTTGCAGTCGAGTAAGCATAGTCTTTTGCATACAGCTAAAAGGACTCTGAGCTAATCTAATACAATCTAAGGTAATCTAATGCAAATCTAGATTTAGATAGTGCTTTTTTTTAACACTCATCATATTATGGCTAGAGCACGTTTTTATTACCTACCATTGTCCAAGAGCATAGTTATTTAACACAGATTGTATCTTATTGTGTTTTAATTTATGAAATAATATATGAAATCATTTATGAAATCTTTTTATCTCACCTATCATATTGTATCTTATTGTAACTTAGTCTTACTTATCGTAATGTAAGTTATCCTGATTTATTTTATTGGATCGTATTGGATCATATGTTTATCTTGTTGTATCATATAGTATGTTATCTCACCGTTTGGTTTCTTCTTGTATCTTGACACATCATACCGTATAGCATCGTATCCTATCACATCTTATACTATCTGATCTTATCTTACACATGGGGTCCATTGCAGGGCGCACACACACACACACTTTTCACGTTCACACTCACACAAAGAGGCGATTTGGAGAAACTCAACAGCCTCATAGAGAGAACATGCAAACTCCACTTAGTTAGGCCCTCAGTCCAACTGGAACGTCCATTTTGCGTGTTTATTCTAGTTCATAATTCTACATTAATTTTGTACAGTGTACATTTGTACTGTTTAACATCGACTTCACTTTGAAGACCGGCTCACGCGTCGAAATGGAGAAAGAGCGGGAGGGAAAGGGAGATGAATAAGACGAGGGTGAAATGTAGCCAGAGGAAGAGTGGTTTGGTAATGCACATCCTCCTTTTTTGTTATTTCTCCTCTGTGTTTCTGTCTTTCATAGTGAGGATCAGTGAAGTGGCAGGTGGATAAAGAGAACACCTGCTCTCTTCATCTCTGCCTGCCTCTCTCCTGCTCTCTGTTTGGCTCTTTCTCTCTCTCCCTCTCCCTCTGTCTTTTCTCCAGTCATACCCATTTGGTCTCTGTCTCTCTCTCCCTCTCCCTCTCCCTCACCTCCACTTCAATTTTTGCAGTGATGCAGTCTGTCAAACATCTCACACCAAAAAAACGGAGAAAAAAAAGGAAGCGCAAATGGATCTCAAGTGCTTTTGCTTGTGTGTGTGCGTGTGTGTGTGTGTGTGTGTGTGTGTGTGTGTGTGTGTGTGTGTGTTCTAGTGGGAGTGTTGGAGATCAGAGACACGGGAGCAGAAAAGGATGGAGGGAGGGGTGGATGTTATTTTTCCTCTCCTATTAATGCAATTCATTAGCATTGTCTAATTAATTCAGAGCCTGCTCCTCCCTTCGGTTCATGTTGTCTTGCTGAATTTCCTACCTTGTTTTTTTCAATTTCTCTCCCTCCATGATAATTATTTGCATTCACAATTTTCTCTCTAAATAATTTTTGTAGTCCACAAGATATCATTTCATAAACCTTATCTACACTTTGTAGCTTCTGCTCTTTAAAGCAAGATGCTGAATGTAATAGATAGATAGATAGATAGATAGATAGATAGATAGATAGATAGATAGATAGACACAGGGCAACAGTTAAATAAGGTTAGTCCACAAAATGTACAAAATATACAATTCTATGCATTTGTATACATAGCGCCTATTGCAATTGTTAGCATGATGACTTAGCCTCCATGTTTCATACAGGCGCCATAGTTACAATCCTAATCTGCATAGTCCGCAAAACACTGACTTCTTTTAATACATACATAGATTTACAGACCGGTTTTTGACACTTATCAATCCCACAAACCTTGCTATGTCTGCACACTCTGGAGTCTGGTTTATAACAGGTTATAACCCTGTTATAACCCTGTCATGACCCTGTCATAACCCTGTTATAACCCTGCCTTCACCCTGCGTGTGCTCCAGTGCAACAAGCATTTTGTTTGGAAGCAGAGCCACATTTTTAGACACAGCATCAACTCTTTTCTTGCTTACTCACCCTCTCCCCACTCCTGCTCTCCCCTCCCTCTTCCATCTTGTCCTTGCCATCCTCCCATCCTCTCTCTGCCTCTCGTGGTCCCTTGCTTCTCGTTGTCTGGAATACGCTCAAATCTGCCGTGTGACGAAGAGGCAGCATCTTTTTTTTGGGTGGGTTTTGTGTGTGTATGTGTGAGTGAGGGAGAGATGGAGACGAAGCGAGAGGTTGAACTTGTTTTTTTTTTTTTTTTGCACTTTGCATTTCTCCCCCGTCGCCGCCTCCAACACCGTAATCAAGCATCGTCTCTCTCAGTGGAGTTTATCAGGATCTGTGCTGCTATCAGTTCAGTGGGGTTTAGGGATGGATGGATGGTCCAGGGAGAGGCGGGAAGACAAAACGTGCAGACAGCGTTGCAGACACACACAGAGAGAGGGAGAGAGAGAGAGACAGTACAGCTAAAGAGCACAAAACTAAGTTCAGACAAACTCTGGGAAAAAAAAAGCTCACACATAGACACAGGCAGGGAGCAGAGAGAAGGTCAGGGGAGGATTAATGGCTGTGCTCTGATAGATAAACTAATCAAACAAACAAAGACTTCAACACACACACACACAAACACACACACACATTAAAACACAGACAGAATGCAAAGCAGACACACACTTGAATAATCCAAACCAGACAGACACTGAGAGATTGAGAGAGGGAAGGAATTACATAAAGATGAATGAGGAGGACAAAGATTTCTCTCACGCACGCACACAGGGGTTTGTTGTGTTGGTCGACGTCGAATAGCATTCTCCCCTCTGAGGGTTGGCTAGTCGGACATGGATTAAATCCTCAACACAAAAGTATTTTTAGCCCGATAAATGCATCTGTGGAAAGTGATGCATCGGCCTAGGACAATGCTTTTCTGACTTTTTCCTCAGGAGACGCTCAATTTCTTTTCTAAATGTCTTTCTGGTTGTTTTCACTGGATCTTCCCAACAATTCTCCCACTGTGTTTCTCTGTGTCTAACAGTCTTGAAGTTATAGGATAGAATAGGATAGTTTATCATTAATCCCACCCATTATGTACCCATTGACGTCACAGGGCTTTTGTTTGGGGCCTTTCTCCACTTCACAAAGGGCGAGGACACTGACCCCAACCTGGTCTCAGGTCTCAGGTCCATCGCAGGACACACATGCCAGCCTCACACCTCAGAGCAATGTCTCTGGTGTCTGATCAACCTCAACATGCATGTTTTTGGATGCAGACATGAAAACTCCACTCATAAAGGGCCTCAGTCCAACTGGGATTCAAGACCAAGGCTTCACAGAGTCTATAGGAGTCGAGTCTGAACGTCTCCAATGTTTGTTTCTCTTTAATTTGAGCTTCAGCGACAGATTCGACCCTGGTCAGTGTTTTTTCTAAAGCAAACAGAACTGAGGTGTAATTCACTACTGTTAAGACGTCCCCGCTGGACATTTTGCTCGAGAAAACTAAGATTGTGTTTTGTTTTTCTTCGGTTTCAACTGTATTCCCCCATTGTGGCCCAACTTAAGGCACATCCTGTTCTATTCTTCTCCTAATAACGCTCCCACATTAAAGATACTGGACAAAATGCCACAGATAGGTCACTTGATTTGTCTTCATCTGGGGATCCAGCTACAACACCCGAGTTGTGTAGTTTATCTTGCTTTGGTGTGACATCAAACAACCTATTACGAAACGCTTTTCACTTGGATGTGCTTCTCTATTTCTTGGTTTCCAAGTGCAGATTTCATCTCTGCCGTTATTATCGTGTGTTTCACAGTCTGACCAGAACGGTGGAGATTATGGGCGAGGACAGTCCCTTAGGAATCCATGTGGTCCCTTACTGCTCATCACTCAGCGGACGGTGAGTCGTGACACATGCACACACACACCCGCACACACACACACACAAAAACATCAATACATGCCATCTGTTTCCCAGGTAGAGCAGATCCAGGACTTACTGTCTCCTAATCCTGTTCTGCACTACTGAATTCTTGACCCTGGTACAATTGAACACACACACACACACACACACACAAAAGGAAGATGAGCTGTCCGACTATGTAGGTCTTTTCTTTGGGTGTGTGACAGTCAGTCGGTGGACGGGGATTTCCTCAAGGAAAGCAGGATGAGTTTTTATGGCTGTTCTCATGACTCACCTGACCCTGCCAATCTCCTCCCTGAATTCCTCTCCCTCTCGTTCCTTTTTGTTCTCGTCCTTCTTTTCCGGTATTTTCCCGAACACCTCCTTTGTCTCTTTCCACCGTTTACCCCGTCGTCCCTTTCACCCCATAACCCAGTTTTATGCTTTTGCAGCTGCAGCCCGTGTCGTCAGCACAGCTCCCCGAGCTGTTTCCAAACCAATATTAAACGCACACGCTCCTCCTCTCTCGAGCCAATCTTCCGACTGGACCGGCTGTATTTTTAACGTCTCCATATCCGTCCCTTTGTCATGTTTGCAGCTGCCTGTCTTTGCATCTTGCCTGTTGAGTCTTGTTATCTGCAAGTGTGACCACTGTGCTCCCAGGTTGCTGTTAAAAGGTGGATCGTGTCGGCGCTGATACAAACCCTCAGCGGGATGCAAACAGACAGTTGGGAGGAGGAGGAGGAGGAGGAGGAGGAGGAGGAGGGTGGGGGGGGGTTGTAAGTGACATAGCGGTGTCTAAGTAAACCATATGGAGTCTCTGTGGGCCTCCCCCATCACACACATCAGCCGTCTGCTGAAAGTCACTCCAGGAAAAGTGTGTGCGTGTGTAGACTGTGTAGCGATGGGAGCAACAGTTAATCTCCCTCTCTCTCTCTCTCTCTCTCTCTCTCCCCCTCCCTCTCTCTCGCTTTCATATCTCCCATCAGGTCTCTGGGTCTGTACATCCGGGGAGTGGAAGAAGAGAGTCGCTCCAGGAAGGAGGGCCTGTTCCAGGAGGACGAGTGCATCGTCAAGATCAACACCACGGACCTCATGGACAAGACGTTCAGCCAGTGAGTGGACGGAGCCGTTCTGAGGACGTCCCGACACGATAGGTTTAGGTTCAGATTAAACTATTCAGTTTCAGAAGTGCAAAAAAACAAAGCATAAATGAGTAAACTATACAATAGAGAAAATGCAAGATTAACTATGCAATAGGGTAAATACTTATGAATTATAAATATTATATAAATATGTATGTGTATGTGTATATATAGGCAATACTAGATGGATTGGTTCTTATACAGCACTTTACTGGTCAAAATGCTGTATAGACACAAGTCACCTCCATTCTCATTTATATAGTATATTATGCTCATATGCTTTAAATGGCATATATACGCAAGATTTGCAGCTTTATTGCAGACATATACAGTGTGGACATTGGATATTGCATAGACAGAATAAACAAACTCTAATACCCACAATATCATGATCTCATATTAGAGATATAAAGCATTTTACCCCTTGCATGTCAAAAACATACACAGTATAAAACGACAGTATTGTGATCATAGATTTATCTGAGAATGACAGCTTGTTTTGTGTCTAATGTAGAGCAGTTCCTGGTCCTATTGATTAGGTTAAAGGTTAAATTCCCCCTAATTAATACAGATGAATGGGACTCACTGGAAGTGATTGGTGGTCTTAGCCCAACGTTGACACCATTTATTTTATAAAGCAGGTCAAGAAAAGCGATGAATCACAGCGATGAATCAGCGGCAAAACTGTTGTCAGTCAGAAGTGAATCAAACATACAAAAGTGCATGTTCCCCCTTTAGAAATCTATCACCAACTAAGAAAAGAGCATACGAGCTATGATGACTCTGAGCCGGTTCTGGCCCGTCTCTTCCCCCCCGTCCCCCTGCTGTTTATGCCTCTGCGTCTTGTTTCCCTTTTCATTGTCTCCTACCACTGTTGCACTGCCATCCTGGAGCGGAGCTGAGAAGACTCTTGGCACATGTGTTCTTGTGTGTGTGTGTGTGTGTGTGTGTGTGTGCGCCACAGCTGGCCCTTGCAGATCTGTGTGCTCCTCACCAGTGTTTGCTCACTGGGAGAGGAGAGGGAGCGCATTAGCATGAGAATATTTGGGGTGGACGTAACGTGATTACAGGAGCGTCGGAGGAGACAAAAGACACACCTGTAGGAGGCGATTGCCTCAGATTACGAGGTGTTCCCCGGGACGTTACGATGATTACGGCGCGTTACGGCGTCCATGCGGTCGACACAATGGTCCGTGTCCGGCGATCGGCGTGGTGATGAGATTAAACCCGAGGTATTTTATGCACTACTGTAGGTAAATGGATTAGCAGCAGCTGAGGGGCTTTGCACCCATTGTTCAAAGACATCCATCTGTATGAGTGTGTGTGTGTCGCCAAGTGTACTGTACACATTCAGAAAGAGCAATGCGCGCGCGCACACACACACACACACACATTTCTTCCTCCCATTCACACGTTTCACATCTTAAAACGCGTATCTGGATGCAGGTGAGCAAACGCAGATAAATGTCAGCATAGGAGGACAACAAGGCGGTCTTTAATCATGTGGACAAGCTGTTTCCTTACTATGGCAGTTTTCAAGGTGGTCTCACACACACACACACACACACACTTACACACACACACACACACACTCTCACACACGCTCTTACGTATGCTCTGGTGCCAGCATTGTTCCGTCTGGCAGGTGCATTGAGATGTATAGCATGTTCCAGTGAAGTATGCCTAAGTAGGCCACTGGAAGTCCACTGATCCCAGTGAGTGGCTCGTCCTGGCTCCACAGCCCCGCCGAGGCAGCTCCGCTTAATTAGAACGTCCCCGTTACACAAACGTGCCCGCACGCGCTGACCCGTCAGGAATACAAACGATATCATCTGTGCACGATTGTGCGGCACACACACACACACACACACACACAGCCTTCAGGTCCAGTGTGTGTGTGTGTGTGTTCTGCGTTGTGGTTTTAACACAATGAACCATCACCACAAGTCTCATTCAACGAGCTGTTGAGACAGACCCTTCCCCTGCTGCATGTTGTGTTTGCATTGGAGTAAACAAGCGTCTGAGTAAAGCTAAGACCGCTCATCACCCAACACACACACACACACACACACACACACACACACACACACACACACACACACACACACACACACACACACACACACACACACACACACACACACAAACACACACACACACACACAACACACTCAGGGGCAGTTGTTAATTTAACTGAAAAGAGCACTTTTACGTACATTGAATTAACTAATATAGTCATTATTAGAGGAGTATTATTGTTGATGTACAGGATATATTTGAAGACTGTTGTGAAAAAATGTAATAGCAGCATACAGATGAACATACAACATTTCAGACACACATGTACACAAGTTTAGAGACCATATGAAAGGTGGTATCACTGTCCCGTTGTATTCAAAGCTCTGATTGGCCATGGAAAGAAGATGTTTTTCAGTCTGAAGAAAGGGACTTTTCTCTTTTCAGATCTTTTTTATACTTAGAGATTATTAGGTTGTACATGATTTGCAGAATATAATCACTTTAATCGCCCCCTGTTCAAAGATGACAGTGCCTTAAATAACAGTAGCAACAGACTAATATAATGAGTAATACTATAAAGATGCAATACAGTATGTATAGAGTATGCAAGCATTGAGTGCAGAGTTGTTTATGCATGTGCATGTCTTTCATACATGACATACTAAACATAGTCCCCGGTTACAGAAGTATAATGATCATTAAACATCTAATAAAAGTCTAGAGGGGGAAATAATAGCAGCCTAATCCAATGAAATTTAACTAAACTGGATTTCCTCTGCCAGTGATCCGAGGTGAATGATGGCCCGCTCCGATCGCCCCTGACACACTGGTCCCTCTAATTTACTTATCCGGCTCTAATGTAAACTCATTTTCTGCTAAAATTGTCTCTTTTCGAGACCATGAGATCATGAGAGCGCACCGGGCAGGTGTCACGGCTCCGTGTGGCGTTTCCTCCTCCTCCGGTCTGTGGTTCAAAACATCATCAGGCTAAATGGCTCAGATGTGACCGCGGCCTGGATAAAAACGGAATAAAACGGGTCGAAAGAGATGGAAATGCATGGAAATTATAGTACACTTTAGTATACTGTAGATAATGGCAACTAATGACTCGCAAGAGTCTCAGTTAAATGTAATTTTATGCAAATAAACTAATGCGGAACGTAACATGATTATTAGGTATCATTTGCACCCAACAGTGTCTCAGTCAGACCAAAACAAATATATGACTGCTTCAGTCAGATATTATGACTAAGTGGCTCTAACACACACTGACATTCAGCAGCTGGCACTGTCTTTAAGTCGAGGATTGTATTATTTATTACTATTTAATAGTTTTGACAAAGTATCGTTGAGACAATTAGGGAAAAGTTTAAAAAAATCCCAAAACAATTGTTAGCAACAGCTGCTCATCAGTCTTGGCGTTGCCGTTCACTCGTAATCAGTTTAGTGAAGATAGATGTGCGACGTTGTAGAAGAGTTTTTAAAAATCCCACTTTACATTTGTTTTAATTTATACACAATTACAACTCTCACAGTTTGTCATTTGCAATCACGTTACACCACGTGTCTTGTGTTATTAATTTTCCCCTAATTGAGTTATGTCCTTTTGAAAATGACTCGGCCTGTCAGAGATTGATAACCGCACACTGTATGTAATTGGGATTAATGGCACGATTAGTGGAAATGTTCCATACGTGCCGCGGCTTTGCTCTCAGATCCCTCCAAACTGGGTCCACTTGTTGAGCAGAAGTTTTGTTCTTCCTCCCTGCTTTCCTCCCAGAGCCCAGGAGGCGTTCCGGCAGGCCATGCGTTCCCCGACGGTCCGCCTGGAGGTCGTCCCGTCCTCCAACAAGGAGCGCTACGAGAAGAGCCTCATCAGCCAGCTGTTCGCCAACGGCCCCGCTCCGGGCCCGGACGGCAGCCCCCGCACGACCAAGACCAAAGAGCCGCCGCCGCCCGTCAAAGCCAAACCCGTGTTCAGACCCTCCGAGAACACAGCCCCGAGACCGGTGGAGGATCCTGCTGCCCCGGAGGCTGCTGCTGGAGTAAGAGACAGAGCTACTCCTCATGTAAACATCCAGTGTCTGAGTCTTTAAGAAACAGAACTCCTCATGTTAAACATCCAGTCACAACCAGTGTGCGAGTTACCCTACCATATTTGGGGGGTACTGGGCCTCGAAGTTTGAAATTATAACTTTAATAAATGTAAAATCACGCATTTACAAGCTCCTGTTGAAAGCTTTTTACCCATGCATATCAGACTCAGCAGTGAAATCAACTGACTGCAGGAGTTTACCCAGCGTTTCATCACGTTTTACGATACTTCCTGCGCTTCAGAGAGTTGAAGCGATCTGCTTCAGAAGCAGCTTCTAACGCCAGAGTGGTTAAAATGGTACGGTCCAAAATGGGGGTTCAGAAAAAGTAACATTGAAATGTCCCTACAGTGAAAATGGGAGTTGACTTGTAGGCTTTTGTTATTTTTCATAATTATTTTTTCACAATATCAGAAAAATGACCTGACCCCCCCCCAGAAGTGGTATTTCTGTCTCTTTGGGGGGTACTGGGTCTTCAATGGGGGATATGGTACCCCCCACTATCCCCCGTAATTCAAACTATGATCACAACACTGAGTCTTTAAGAAACAGAATAACTCCTAATGTTAAACATTCAGTGTCTGGAACATGGAGTCTTTTAGAGTCTTTAGGAAACAGAGCAACTTCTCATGTTAAACACTCAGTGTCTGAGTCTTTAAGAAACAGAATAACTCCTAATATTAAACATTCAGTGTCTGTAACACTGAGTCTTTTAAAGTCTTTAAGAAACAGAACAGTTCCTGGTGTTAAACATTCACAGCATTAAGTCTTTTAAACCGCCTATTAAACACAGAAGCTGCAATTAAAATTCACGATTTAACCCACATTGTACTGAATTCCTCTCTGTTTTTTACCACTTTGAATTAACATTCGACAGTTATAAATGCTGAATGCTCCCAGAATTCTCTCTCTCTCTCTCTCTCTGTTTTTATTCAAACGCATGCGGGTGATGTCATCAGTATCGCCATGGTGAAATAACTGACATTTAAAAGAGAGAAAAACTGCTGTTACAGAGGCAAACAGTTACTTAGCAACGGACGATTATCATCATGTTTGACGAGAGGAAATCTCCGAATAGACCAGCTGTTTGTTTTTTCACGCTGTCTGTAAAGTAGAAACACGAAGCAGAGTCTCATCAGCATTTACACAGTGCTGCGTATCATTAAGGTTGGGTCTAGGTCAACATTTACAGGTCTGTCTGACGTTCTCCCTAGACTTTTAATAATGAAAAATTGGATGTTTCCATTTCATATTGAACACCATCCATAACATGAAACGGATCAGCTGTAAATAGAAGTTGTCAGACATCAACACAGTCAATGTTTGAAAGGAGTCCAAAAACACGGCTCGCATAGCTATACTGTGGATTTCCCCATTCACACTTACATTTACACTATGTTCTCCACTCAGACAACCAAGGGGAGAAGTGAGAGCCCCCTGTTCAAGAAAAGCCCCGCCCTCTCCAACCTGGTGGCCAATAAGAGAGGCGGGCGAAGACTGAGGATCGACCTGAAGAAAGGTGAGGGTCGCCTCATCTGTCAAACCTCACTTTGCCGGAGAGCATTCAGACGATTCTTGTACATTTAATGTTTGTTTTCCAACATTTACCATTCAATGACTACTCTATAGGTGAACTGGCTGTCAAAAATGCTCTGTTATCTACGTATTTTGACATCAATTCTTTCACACTTTTACAAGTCCCAAAGTTTTTTTGTGACTCACTCCTCCATAGTTTTCTCTTTAGATCTTCTTCCACAGTGTAATTTTCTCATTTTGCATTTTAAAACCCCACCCTCTCCTTTGTCAGGATGTAACGTAATCGACCGTTTTATTCCCCATGCTTTTGGCCCGGCATCGTGCTTATTTTTATAAAGCTTCCCTTCTCCTCCGCCTGCTCCCTGGCTGACTCTCCTTCCTCTCACCCTTCCTCTCTCCATCTTTCTGACCCCCCAACCCCCCCCCACCCCCCATCTTCAGGGTCTATTAAGTCTTTATTGATCTTTTCATTTCTGCTGATATGAATTCATACTGGGCCAAACTGCTGACTGGGCTCTGCTAAAGAGACCAGTCTAAATGAAGTCTATAAAACACACAACTGGTCTCTATGTCTATGTGTAATACCTTCTTTTTTTTTTGCTCATGCATGCGTGTTTATGGGCACACGTTTTAATCTTCATCACTTCTCTTTCCAGGACATTCGCTCTCCGTTTCCGCCGCGTTACACTCATTCCTCTTTTACTTTTTTTTTTTTTTTCCCTCTTCTCGGTCTCATTTTCTCCTCCCGCTCTCTGCCCCACACCTGAACCCACTTTGAAACTCTCCACACCTGCAGACGCCGCTGCCCCAGTCATAGCTAAAGGGTTTAAAGCCACACACACACACACACACACACACACACACACAATCTCAGAAAGGATTGAATTTATCACTCTCACAGCACCGTACAAACCTCAGCTGAGGTTTCCAGGAATCTCAGAACACACAAGAAGAGACAGCCGAGAGCTAACGGCTATACGAGGCTGCTACCGAATGCTACGTGTACTCACGTCTTTGAGTATGTGTGTGTGTGTGTGTGTGTGTGTTCCCAGGTTCAGAAGGCCTGGGTTTTACTGTAGTGACCAGAGACTCCTCGGTCCACGGGCCCGGTCCCATCCTCGTCAAAAACATCCTGCCACGTGGGGCGGCCGTCAAAGATGGACGGCTGCAGTCTGGAGACCGGATACTGGAGGTACGCTCCAGGTCACGACTGTAGGAGAAGTCCGACTGTGAAGGGAACGTTTGGAGCTAGGGTGAAAATCTATGACATGGTGCTGTGGTTACAAAAAAAATTCTACTATTACTACAAATACTACAACCACTAGAGTAGAAGAGAGAAGACTAGGCTGTTATTGTCATCATATGGTGTAGATACAGCAAAATGTGGAACCCAGTGCTTTGTTTATATGGTGAAGAGATTTTAGGTAATACTACATATCACCTCGTCCTTCTAGTTTCTGATGGATAACATTGTGCAGGTTTTTCACAAACTACATTACGTGAAATTCATATTCTCTAGCATGTAACAGCACACCTGAGCCGATGAAGCTGTTTGATTTTGACAACTAATTGACTCATAGACTCATTGACAAATTCAATAATAAACTGTTATTTAGATAAGCTTCTTTAATGCGAGTATTTTCTGGTTCTGAAAACGTGAGGATTTTGAGGTGAGGACAAAGAAAACCCCTCATCTTGGTCTTTTTTAAAACAGGCACTAACACTTTTCTTTTTCTTTGAAAAAGCATTTTTGTTAGTCTTGTTTGAAACAAAACTAAAAAAACGTATTGTCAGGCACCTGACAAAGTATGAAACACTAAAACTAGCACTTAAACTAATAAAAATAAACTAAAAAAACTCAAGTATTTGGACAAAGATGAAAACTAATCGTAACTAGCAAACCTGCTCTAAGAACTGATAAAAACTCACTGAAATAGTTTAACTCTGCAAGTTAGTTATTGGTTTGTCTTCGTGTGTGTGTGTGTGTGTGTGTGTGTGTGTGTGTCTGTGTGTGCGTGTGTGTGTGTGCGTGCTGCTCAGGTCAACGGCGTGGACATCACGGGCGTGGGCCAGGAGGAGCTGGTGTGTATGCTGCGCAGCACGCGGCAGGGGGAGAGTGTGTGTCTGGTGGTTCTGCGGCAGGACGACATGTTCCTGCCCCGGGAGATGGTAAGACCCCGCCCCAGTCTGGCCCAGTTCACTGCTTCACACACCAGTGCAGACTGGTAGGCAGCTCTGGTTGCTCTGGCAGGTTCTCTGTGAGTGAACGGAGGTCAGCGTGGACACTGGCTCCACTTTGACTCCGTCTAACGTTGCTTTTTTTTTTTCCTTTTTTTTTTTTGGTCCAATCAACAGGCAAGCCAGGAAGATGCACAGCTCAGCAACCTATAGGAAGTTTATAATTACAAAAAAAACTAATAATGATTGTCACTGAGGGCTTTTTCTGAGTTGTGAAATAGTGACTGGCCGTCACGCAGACTGAACTGAAGCCTGTTGTAAAGCTGTGTTTTAATACTTTGTGCCGCTCATCCTCTGCCATGTTGTTTCTCCTGAAGCTCAACGCTGTTTTCCTTAATAAAACCTATTTAATTCATCTCTGCTCTACTCTTCCTGCCTTCTTCACTTCACTCTGACTCCACTACTTCTCTGCATGCACTGCTGTTAGTAAACCACGTGGTTTCACAACTGCATCTCCACGTTCCTCTAAACCTCTTGTTTCAGTCATTTTTTTTCAGTCATCACATCACAATAATAATCGTGTCACTCCCGTCTTCAAACAGAAGAAAACACCCTTAAAGATCGTTTAAAAACTGCATCGTCCTGTGCGAAAAAGCGTGCCAAACGAGAGCTTTTTTTCTTGGAGCTCAGCAGATATAAAAAAAAAAAAGAAAGTATGACTGTCAGAGAGCTCAGAAAGCTTTGAAGGAGTTAACAGAGCCCGAAGAAACGCTGACACCTCTCAGCTCCCGGCTTTGAGGTTTCCACTCTGCCACCCCCCCCCCCCCCCCCCCCCCCCCCTCCTCCAGACAAACAGTCCTGCTTCCTTTGTCATCTCATAAAGACAGCCATTTTTCATTTGGGCCAATTTGTTTTGGTCTCCTCTCCACCCATCACTCGCATCTTTTCCTTTTTTTCTTTTATCTCCTCATTTTAACTCTTTTCTTTTTTCAACGTTGCCTTTTGTGTCCATTCTCCCTTTTGTGTCTCTTTTTCCGCTCTTATCGACTGATGTTTCCTCAGCGGCTGCCAGGAAGTTCTACACACACACACACACACACACACGCACACGCTCGTTTGTGCGACCCTACGAGCCCCATAGGAAACTGTGTTTCTGCCGACAGGAAGAGGAGCAGTCTGTCTGAGGGAGCGCGTCTCAGCGTTTAGGATCGCTTCCATCCAGGGCCGCATCTCGTCCTTTTCCGTCTACGCATGTCTGAACTCCCTGACAGCGCTCGCGGAGAACGTAGCAGCACGTCTCCACCTTTTTCACACGCTGGCCCCCCACCGCTACAGCTGTACTCCCCCAATACTCCCCGCATACCACATAGTTTCACTGCAGCCAGTGGTGGAAAGCTTCCCCGTGTCGCCAGTCCAGCATATTTTAACATTCGTCAGTTTTGAAAATGGAGGAAAGAGAAAAGATGCTTTCCCCATTAGGCAGATACAGGAAAAGTGGGTTGTGGGTTAAACATCTTATCATGGACTGACCTATCGACTTATTGAACGTGGCATCGTTTACATGGGGATTGACTGGTTTGAAGCGCCTCACAATAAGAAGGTCCCTGGTTTGAATGCCAGACCAAGTAAGGATCTTGTTTTTTCATTTTTTTCCCCTCCCACAGTCTAAAAACATGCATGTAGGTCAGTCGAGTCCTCTACATATCCAGTAGGTGTGACTGTGAGAGTGGAACGTGTGTGTGTGTGTGTGTGTGTGTGTCATATGATGGACTGGAGACCTGCCCATGGTGTATTCACTGCCCTCTCCCTATCTATCTACCCTACCTGAGGAGTAGATAGATGAGATAAGCTAAGATAATGACTCTGTTTATCCCAAGAGGGAAATTGTGTTTTTTTTTAGATACATTTAGAAACATATACTCCCAAGTAAGGCCCCTGCAACACTTCAAGGTATAAAGCAGGTAAAATGATGGATGGATGGACCCATGTATGACCCATGTATTCCTCATGGTTATCATGGTAAAGTTCAACAATGGTTCAATATGGTTCAATATGGTTCAACTGGTGAGTTAAACCACACTTAAAGATTAAAACAAAAAGCAGAGTGAGTCTTTGCCAAAGTACACTTTGACCCCAGTGACCTTAATGTCATCGTCATCCAACTCACTTCATCTTCTGCCAACTAAACTGCATCAGTTGAGCTCCGAGCCGGTTCCCAGACTGTTTTAACCACACGGGTAACTACCAGACCACAAAGAAAAATAATATTACTCACAAGTCTGGGGAAACCGATAACTCTGTGGCCCGGCATTACTTACGCACACGCTTAGTCAGTCACGTCCACATGCAGCAGAAGAAGAGCGATGCGAGAGGCTCGTCCTCCTGCTCAGCACACTGTGCAGCTGAACGTCTCCCAGAGGTGAAGCCTGGCTCTCTGGACTCTCTCTCTCTCTCTCTCTCTCTCTCTCTCTCTCTCTCTGTCTCTCTCTCTCTTGTTTGGAGGGCTTCTTAAAACAACGAGGGATTCAAGGACATGGCTGTGTGTGTGTGTGTGTGTGCAATTGTGTTTAGCCAGCATGCGTGTGTGTGTCTGGGCACTGAAAGACATTTTGTATTGTTCGTCTTACTTATTGTGCGTTTCCCCACTTCATCGACTGAATATTTAGACCAACCTCAAACATCAAAGGCCGGCACATCCTGTTGCATTGTATTAAAAAAGAAAAGAAGAAGTGGAGAGTGGTGTTTAGCTGGCACTAATGTCCCATAATGCCTTTTATTTCTTCCTTTGACGTAACATTGAAGATTTGTATGGTTGTTTCCTCGTATGGGGAGATACTGGGAGCCGTCTTTTGGAGACGTCTGAACACGTAGAGGTTACGACAGCTGTTAGCGGGAGCGATCTTGCAACTTGACTCGCTTCTAATGTTTTTCCACAACGTTTATTCCTCTTCTCTCGGATTGTACGGGGATCTGACGCTCTTTACTGCAGCGACTCGGGTGGTGAAGAGATGGCAGGGGTATCCCCAAAACACTCTTTAAGTGTGAGATTTGGCTTTTCCTGCTGTTGTTGTTGTTGTTGTTGTTGTACTGGAATGAAATGAGATGAAATGAAGTGAAAGGCTGGAAGGATGTGTAAAAACATGTCTGTGGAGGGAGGGAGAAAACAGGAGGCAGAGGCTGAGATGGATGAGCAGGAAAAATGGATGGCTCGACTCTTCAGTGCAGTTTAGTGTAAAACCTGATAAATGACTTGGCTAATCAGCAGTTTCTCACTGAGGCGCGCTCAGTTCATGTTGAATACATCACTCCACTGTAGGTAAATGATGAGTGTGTGTGTGTGTGTCCACGCAGCCGATATTAAGACTGAGGAAGATGAAGAACTCTAGAAACCAGAAACAAAAAAAGACCTCTGAGTCTCGCCTGTGTTGGTTTGGGGGTATTTCACACCTACGAGCACAAGCTTCATGCTTTCATGACTCCTAAGACCGAACTGTCTGCTGCAGGCTTATGTAAGTCAATACCCGGGGCAGTAATGTGTCCAAACCAGAGGTGGCCACTTACAGAAGCTGTTATCTACAAGACTTCGACAGTGTCGGCGTCCATCAGGGCTACTTCCACCCTGGCACCAGATCAACACATCGGAGCACGGAGGCGTGTGAAAGCCCGCTTCTCATCGACTTTTATTCAGCTGCTTTTAGCTGTGATCGAAATGAAGAAGATAAACCTGAAGCTGTACCTTTGAAATTGAAAACGTAAAGAATTTTGTTCTGTAGAGAAGTATTTAATGAGGTAAAGCCTTCATTATTCTACTCTTTTATACATCCACACATGTATAAAATCTATAGAAATCTATATTCTCTGTTGGTCTGAGCCAGTTCTCTAGCTTAGTGTTGGTCTCGTTACTGCTTCTTCAACTTGGGCAGCTCATCAACATTTTTAAGGTATTTGTTTATCTTTAGCTTTCAAGTTGTAAAAATTGATTTTTACAACTGATATTGGCTGATATTGCACACTAAAGACTTGATTGTGTTCAACTTTTGCTATTATTTTATGCACACACACACATTTCTCCTTATAGTTTACTTAAAGCTGTGTAAGTACCATGGATCAGCATCCGACTGCCAGAAGCAGTCATTGTTGTAAAGATGCAGATGAGATTGGCTGTAGGAGTCTTCAAATCTGTTTTTCTTTAAATATAACATTCGTATGAGGTATCCAAAGCTAACCAGCAGCTTTAGACTTTCCTGGAGTTTTTTTTCATATATATATATATTTGTTCACAACTTGTGGAGGTTTCTGCCAGCTTGTTTGTGTTAACGGAGAGGAAACAGAAGAAGGATGGTGATGAAATGATGGAAGGATCTTGTCTATCTTCTCCTCCCCCTCTTCCGTTGTCTCATTTTAGCCCACCATCTGGTGCTGTCTGCTAATGTCTGTGCTCGCTGTAGAACAAAGACATTACACCACCTCTACACACACACACACACACACACACACACACACACACACTGACTTAAAGTCACTTTTTCCTGACATGCCGTCGTGTTCGTACCAATCCCACAATATAACAAGTATACATCCACCTGCTGTGTCGGCTCTTTTGCGGAGGCATTTCGTGCCCACATACACAACAATCACTCGCACATACCAGATAAAAAAGATTTTTTTTTTTTGTTTCAGACGGTTTCTTCTTCACACGCACGAGGAAGCATACGCCTGCTGAGTTGGCTAGTGCCTCGAAACTAATGTTTGAAACAAAGATGCTCTTTTCTGCTTCCAGACATTTCACACCTCTCCCTCCCGCTCTCTTGTTCTTTCCTGGAGCCTTATTCCTTCTTGCATGTCACTGATAACTTCCTCGTTTATCCTCCTTTTTTTTTCCGTCCGCGTACACTGTACTGTAGGTCGTACTACTCGAAGCCTTTGAAAAGTCATCAGTCTGGGAAAGCATTAGATGCTTAGCGTGTATTTTAATGAAACACAAAGTGCCGTATGTATATAAACACGTGATATTAACAGCTGTTCCACCTGTTTTCAGAGAAAGTTTTAACCCTCTATCAAAGATGTTTTCTTCAGAAGTTTTAAAAAGTGATTACAAGAGTCACGCTTCTCTCCGACTTTGCTGAGGAGCTTTATCCCGATCACATAGATCACGATTTAGATCACGAGGGTAACACGCCAGGAGGAGGCTTCTAGCTGATTGTTGTTTCGTTCCCCGAGATCATCGACGGAGGGGGGAGCGGAATTGCGAGATTTCAGCCATTTATCAGCATTTACGCAGCCGTAAACAAAACAAAACAAGATGTACGAGTGGTGTAACGCGTCCCAACTAAACGGATGAGTGCATGAATACAAAGCGCTCACAAAGACGCGCTAATGACTAAAACGGAGAATCAGACAAAGTGTGTGTGTGTCTGTGTCTGTGTCTGTGTCTGTGTCTGTGTGTGTGTGTGTGTGTGTGTGAGTGTAAAGCGATTTGTGTGACTTTCATACCATCCAGCAAGAAGACATCGTCATCTTCTGTCCTTTTTCCTCCTCCTCTTCTCCTTTTTTTTTTGTTCAGGAAATGTTCTCCTTCGTGCCAGATGCTCCCCACACACACACACACACACACGCACACGCACACTGACATATTAAATCAGTAAACAGTTGGCAGCTGGTGACAGAGCACATTCAAAACAAAACAACTTTATTGAACAGTTTCTTCATTCTGATTATCCCTCATCCATCACCGCTGCAGCAGTAATGTATGTAAGTGTGTGTGTGTGCGTGTGTGTGTGTGTGTGTGTGTGAGAGCGTGGCAGGGAGAGTGTGTGCGTCTGTGCACGTCTTTGCAGTCTGTTGTATATTTCTGTTTGTGTGCATGTGTGGTACATCTCTGATATCGTCACCAATGTGACCTCGCAGAATCACTACACTAGATCCCCCATCTGTTACACCCTCAGAGACCTGTGTGTATACACACATACACACACACACACACACACACACAAACTCCTTGGCAGCTTGGTGTCTCTGCAGGAGCTGCCATCATCCCAGTGGAGAGCAGCTGAGAAGGGTATCATGTCTCTTCTCTCTCTCTCTCTCTCTCTCTCTCTCTCTCTCTCCCTCTCTCTGGCGCTGTCTCATCTCGCATCTCCTCCGCTGTTTGCCGAAGGTTTTTCAGCTCTTTCGTCAGCCCATCATCTAAAGTCGCGGCTGTGTCTCAAAGCCCTCGCCACACAAGTGTCACGCACACGCTCACGCTTGTCAAGACGTGAGTTCAATCCACCGAGGGTGGGGGGGCAGGATCGCTACTGTCATTTACAAGCGGGAACCTTTGTGTAGAAAGAAGGCATTTCTTAAGGAGGCCTAGAATGGGGAAAGCAAAGCAGTTTTGCTTTGGCTTTGTTGAATAGCTTCAGTCTTTAGTGGTTACAAAAGAGGCAAATCTGAGGTACGAAGGCACACAGCTGTGAGGCGGCAGTCTGGTGAGGTTCCTGGTGTACGCGCTTCTACGTTCCATGTTCTTCCTCATTATCTGATTCCTCCTCCGATTCTGGCTCAAACATGTAAGATTACTGCATGGCTTTAATCACCACTTAGTCTTAGAAAAAGTTGCTTTACTATTAGCAAGGACCGTAAAATCACGTGGCCGTGATCAGCCAATCAGTATAAAGCCCCACTGTAAGTTTCAGATAGACATCAAAAGTTGTCAGATCTTTCCATAAACAGACTGTAATACTGTATGTCTACAAACACACACAAAAAAAGGATTGGAAATGGGCTTGAAATGACATCTGAGGCATATATGATGAAACCAGCTTTACATAGCTTCCATGTTAACAACAGAGTCTTGACAGTCAGGTTTGCTACTTTTCCTTTTAAGAAATTCACCTGCCGCGACCTCTGAAACTTTCTAACATTTCAATTTCACTTTGTGTGAAAATCAAAGAATGAAACAGTTAAACTGCCTCATTGAATCCTAAAAGAATAGATGTCAAGAAATGAGCAACGAAGCACAGATGGTTTAAACAGTCTTAACACTTTTTCCCTGAAATATCTCAGGTAGTATGACTGATCCAGACTCACATAGATCAGGGTTTAAAGTCAGAAGTTGTGGCTGTGGGGCAACAACACAGTTAAAGATCATTCAAACTTTTAGACTCTTGTTGCTATGTTTAGCACCACAGCCGCTCACCTACAACAACAGCAGATACGGTTCGCAAAATGTTGCCAGGAAGCGGTTTGGCGTTCACGTGGAGAGCGGCGGCCCTCGAACAGAAGGCATGCACGCCTCGACCCCCCCCCCCCCACACACACACACACACACACACCCCATATTACGACGTGACTGCCGTCACCACCTGTGAGCCGTGGAAAACCAACCCTGGGCCGCAAACATCTGCCGCGGCCTCCACACACAGGCTGCTGATGTGATGTGATGTGTAACACCGGGGTGGGAGGGGTCCAAGGTGGGGCGTGCACACCGACAGCTGCTACAACCTGCAGAAACACATCAGTGAGTCAGAATACACCGAGGTGCAGGGAACTGCAACACGAAGCGGTCCGGACGGAGAGAGAGATCATGTGAAGCCAGGAAAAGTCAAGCAAAGTGATCCAACGTGACCAGTCAAAAGTGGACATTGACTTGAATGAGGCCGTATGTGCAAACTTTGGACTGGTCTGTGTGTGTGTGTGTATAGTTAGAAAGTTATTTTTCAGCTTTATCAGGTTCTTTGCATCCCTTTGCAGCCATTGAACAGCTTCAACATCTTTACATTCAACTAGAAAGTAGAACTAATGAGAGCTTTCAGACCAGATTGTTGTCTATAAATAAATGAGTTTCAATCCTGGGGGACTGATAAAATTGGCCATTTGGCTGCAATCTCATCACGATTTGGACTCGAGTAACGCTTTTCAATTGTATGCTATATAATTTGACAGGACAGTGGTGGAGTTTTGTTTCACTTTTGTCTCAGCTTGGAAAAAGGAGATACTGCAGGTTTGAGTGGAAAGGATAAAACATACACCCTCAGAGTCGGCTTATTAAAAGCTTTTACACCGTTTCCTTGGTAACTTCTCTCTCACTTTGTCTCTCCTGTCCTCTCCAAGTCACGAGTCGAACCCTCTGACATAGGTTCCCATCCAGGCAAGTAAAGATGGGCAGGTTAAAATGTAAATTGTCAAACTGAGTGGAACTCACTGAGATGTTAGATACAGTCCTGGATCTGGATGGGATGGGTCCTTATCTGGACCAGGGCCTGCTCATTAGAGACCCCTGCTATACCATATCAGGGTCCATTACAGGCGCACGACCCCTGAGCTGTGAGTTAGTGGTCACCTCTCTTGTATCAGTCCTCTTCGGAGACGCTGAAAAGCAGCAATAAGAGACCAAAAAAAATGGAGCGAGCCACTACGGTTGACACCCGCGTCTCTTTCTCCAGCTTTCTTCCTCTGTGTTATGCACGTCTGGCGCCCCGGTCGCTCTGAAATTATGGTCTGGGGGTCTCCCAGAGCAGCCTTTTACACCCGCCATGAGGGGAGAGGGGGGTGGGGGGGTGGAGGGGATTGGACAATGGGGCCACATCCTCTGTGTGGTCAGTGAAGGGACAGGCGTAATTTAGAGCACAGCTCGCGATCCTGGGAGTGCTCGCTGCGGCCCTTTGTCTCTCCCTCTCTCTGTGTGTGTTATTACACCTATCCCCACAGGTTATCATACAGACACTCTGGCCTTGTAAAATGGATCCTTGGACACTCATTTCCACTGCATGGGGCTTTACAAACACACACACACATGCAGACACACACTTGAATGCAAGGTCTCTCTGCATAGCAAGGTAGAGGGTCATTCATGAGCTCTTCCTATTAAAAGACCGTGTACGAACGCATGATTTCTGTTATTTTTTTGTCACGTCACCACGTCGATCATTGCTCAGGACTCATCAAGACCCTGCTTGGGCTCGTTGGTGATGAGGGGGCGGGATCAGAGGCTGTCAATCATGGCTATATGATGAGATATATGATGAGACAACGATACATTTCCTGAAAGGAAATGGTTTAGTCTAGCTGCTAAAGTCACAACAGCACACAACAGGCCACACTCAGTCTTCACAATACATAATAAGTACAGTGCAGTCAATAAGTATAACAGGATAAGATATAAGATATAAGTACTTAGTTTGAGTATTGTGTAGAGGACAGTATGGACTGACTTGGTCATGAGCTCCATGTGTGTAAACATAACTTAGTTGAGGGAAAAATGATCAGGAATTGATTTTATAGTCAATTAAGTGACAAATATACACTCGAGTATCGGGTGATTTCTCAATCATTTCAACCGCTGAAGAGAACGATTAATCCTCATCGATTCCCATCGATTCTTAATAGACCCAGAAAATATGTTTTCTGAATCTGGATGTGAACGTAGTTTAATTTAATGTCATAGATCGCTGCCTCAGAAGTGACAGCAGCTGCTGCAGCTCTCTCTCTCTATCTCTCTCTCTATCTCCCTCTATACATACACATATATATATATGTGTGTGTGTGTGTGTGTGTGTGTGTATCCAGCATGTCCATTCATCCTATTGGTCTATGTCTAGAATCACCTGCAGTAGTAGGATATGTCACATTAGGCTGGGCGATTAAAAAGACATGCCAGCCTTTTCGTTGGAGCCACTTGTCCTAAATTATGATCCGCTACTCATCATTTTGTAAACGACTATGACTCTACTACCAGTCTCTGTTTCAGCTGGGCCTTTTGGGATGATTTGAGGGCTTTCTTTCTATCTTTCTTCCCCTTTTTTTCCCCATTTTGTCCAACTGCATTTGTGTGTCTTTTTTGTTCTTTCTGCCACAAGTTCATTCCAAAATAATGCATCCCCCCCCTCTACACACACACACACACACACACAGACACACACACAGACATGCATCTCCCTGGCTGGGTTTTAATAAAACACCGTTCTAACAGCGCGTCGTCCTGTTGATTCATCACAGCGGCGAACCCATTTAAATGTTAAGCGACCGGCGTGCCCAGGGTCACACGCTTTTTTTTTCTTTTCCCTGTAAATGGACGGATTAGATAGACTTTATGTAGCACAGACACAAACACCTTTTTTTTCCTTTCTTTCTTTCTTTTTTTTCTATATATAACTCCGCCGAGCTGCCACTGTTTATTATTACGCAGGGATACAACCACCGATCATAGCAATGATGCTAAGATAATAGAAATGCTCCATGCAGACTTTGTTTGTGGCCTTGCACATGCCTCTGTGTGTGTGTGTGTGTGTGTGCGTGTGTGTGTGTGTGAAGCAATTTCATTAAATAAAAAAGGAGAGCCCTTGTTTACTTTTGTGGGGTGTTTTTTTTCCCCAGCATACAGAACAGACACTCTTTCCTTCTCAGTCTGTGTGGTTGTTAAAACCAACAGATCAGTCGAATTTGGCACCAAATGATGATTTCTTCCGACTTGTCCTCTCGGGCCGTTTGTTTGGTAAATTATCGTAGGAAGCCCCGAGGCCGCTCATTGTTTTATGGGGGGGTGTGAAAACGACTTCACGCAGATTTGCATATTTTTGTCAGATTCCATAAAACATCTCCGGGCCTCGTGGGCGGTCCTGACCCCCTCGCCGAGAGCCGCAGCTTCAGACGTAACAACAACGCCCGTCCTCGGCTTCATCGAGGCGTCGGCTCCGTCCCCTGCGAGTTTAACAAACTCAAGGACGTAAAAGAGTGGATGAACGCGGAGGCGTTGAAACGATGCCAAGTCGCAAACGTTACTCGGGACGGAGTCTGAGTGACGGATGGGATCGTCGACGTAATTGCGTGCGGAAAAATGTTTTTTCTCCCTGGCTTTTTGAAGTTCTTTCCAAGGTCGCGGAGCTTCCTATCGGGTCTGGACAGTCGGTCTGATGAGGCGTGGGGGGTGGGGGGGGTGGGGAGGGGGTGGAGGGGTGGGGAGGGGGGGTTTCCAGCAGGGAAAACAGTTTTCTGCAGAGTAGAGGACTTTGTGTCGGCTTAACGCTGTTAAACCTACAATCCCCACAGACAAACACTGTCTAAACCTGACACTGCTGACCCACGCAATCACACACACACACACACACACACACACACACTCACGCTCAGACATGTACAGAGGCGGCCACATGCTGACTAAAGATTTGCATGTGCAGACAGATGAGCCTTTTATCAGAAATACCACTATTCATATATTTTGTTTGCACGCAGGAATCTGCATAGATATGAACATACCTAGCTACAGGCCTCTTTCTTCTCAGTTGTGAAAACACTTCGTTTTTATCCTGAAATCTGTCGTCCAGGCATTATGGTGGGCCAGTGAATAGTGCTTATCTATGTCTTATCTATGTCTTATCTTTTCTATGTCATTTCACAGCCCAGTAACATGCGTTGAGGTCCACTGGGGACGAGTTGTGAGTGTGAGAGTGAATGGTGTCTGTGCCGTGTGATAAATAGGGCCGATTACTTTCTCGATTTAATCCATCTTATGAAATTATGCAAAAGCTGTGATAATGATTAATGCCTGCTTCACAACATCCAAAATAAAGTCTTTAAATGCTTTTTTTTGTCCCCTCAACAATAACAATCCATTTTCTAGTTATTAAGAGCTGAATAAAGAGAAAAGGAACTATTCACATTCACAAACCCTTCTCAGACATGTTTTTTTAATGCTTAAATGGACCAATCCATTATTATTTTTAAAAAGTGGTTGATTATGTTATCATCCATTCATAGATTAGTTGTGGTAGCTCTTGTCCAGGGTGTATCGGACGCCCCACAAAGCAGATGAGACAAAACATCGGAAGTATTGGAAGTTCACCTGGAAACATCAGTGGACGAGTCGTAACAAGATGTAAAACTGCAGCTGTGACGCCCTATGAATAATTGATTTCTTAAATCGTAGGATTTCCATCTGAACTTTTGGCGCGTCATCCCGTCCAAGTAGAAATGGTGATAAATTACAGTCGACAGGAGTCCGTTCACTTTGGGCTTTTTCTCATGCAAAAACAAAACTTGCTGGAAACAATTTTCGCAAAACGCTTTACTCCTGAAATCTGTATATATATAATATGTAGCACGACTGTGCTGCGCTTTCCTCTGGCGGGATCCACTTGTTTTCTTTGTCTCTGGTGTTTTCTTCACTTCACTCAACCTCAGTCATTACCACCATACCTCTGCCATGATAACGTGGTGCTGTTTTCTTCTTCTTTTTTCTATCCTTCTGGCTTTATAATAGTGGTTTTTATCTATAAAGTCACTCTTTTCTCTCTCTTCCTGTGTCCCTGGCTGTTTTACAGTCCTCCTCTCCTCTCCATATTCCCTCCGCTCTCACTACTTTTGTCTCTCCCTTGGCTCTCAGTGTTCGCCGTATTCTCCAATTACCTCTCGAAAATGCACAGGTCATTTTATTGATATTGCCGAGCTGAGAGGAGACGAAAAAGAAGAAGAAGAAGCAGAAGAGAAAAAAAATATGTGTATATAAAAGCAGGCAGTCCAAATGGCTTTTTTTTTCCATCCTTTTTTTTTTTTTTTTCCTTTCGAAAATAGACTCAGGCCCCAATTTTTCACTCATCGAGAAATTTAGCTGAAAAGCTCCTTCTGATGGTTCCTCTCAAATGGAAAAGCTTTTAGTTTAGCTTTTGGAGACAATTCAAGTCCAATGAGCTGACCTCTGTCTCCTCTCTCTCTCTCTCTCTCTCTCACCCTGTTCCCTCCTCCTCCTCTTCATCGATGTCTCTCCTCTTCTACCTCCATTACTCTCTCTCTCTCTCTCCCTCTCTCTTTCTCTCTCTCTCTCTCTCTCTCTCTCTCTCTCTCTCTCCCAGAAGGACGACCTGCCCCGCTTGCCAGGCTTTGTTCCCGAGAGCGGGAAGGAGCAGCTCATGTTCGAGGTGCCACTTAACGACACCGGCTCGGCGGGACTCGGCATCAGCCTCAAAGGAAACAAGTCCCGGGAGACGGGGGAAGACCTGGGCATCTTCATCAAGTCCATTATACACGGAGGGGCGGCGTACAAGGTGACGCCGGCCTCGCACACGCGTGAAATAAAATAAATTGGAAGATTTGGAAGGAAATGTGAGCGTCAGCCGAGCTTGGCAGACTGGCTTTCCTGTAGCTTTCCTGAGCAGAAATACCCTCTGAAGGGAAAATCCTGGATGAGCTCTTCCAGGTCTGTGAGGGTTTTAACCGCCCTCGTGGTGCCTGTTCACACATGCTCCACCCGTACCGGGAGTACCGGGACTATCCAGTAGGGGGCAGTAACTCAGGGCCTGACTGGGGCAGCATCTCCATATGCAAGTATGCAACTTCATACTCGGTTATTCTGTCAGATTACGCTAACTCAAAGGAACAAACGCCTGGAAGATGCGAGGACGGTCTTTCTGCAACTGGAACAGGAACAGTACTTGATGATGTCATCATCATATCTTCAGTTAGAAGTTATTACAAGTATTACATTCTCACATACAATAGAAAAAACTGAAAACATTTCATACTGTTGACCACAAAACTTCCAAATCTGTAACTTACAGTTGAGCGCCCCCCCTATTGCCACAGAAGTACACAGAAGTACACATATTGACAAACCTGCACCAAAACCTTCAGATTTCAGAAGATAAAATTGGCAGTTTTAGCAGATTTAATCTACTTAATTGACATATTCTTCCCAGTGTGTCTGTCCCTAGCAAATCCCTATAGTTGCCGTCTAATTCTCTCCGAAGTCGAATCTCGACTTTCTTGTACTTGCTTAATGCGCTTTAAAACAACTACACCTACTACAACTACTCTCTGCAAACACATGAAAGCATAACTACCTGTGAACCTCCTCCAGCTCACAATCTCAAACTCCTTCTGGATGCGACCTGTGCAGACGCCGGGTCATGCTGCGTGTGTGTGTGTGTTTGTGTGTGTGTGTGTGTGGGAGGGGGTGGGGGGGGTGGGGGGTTAAAGAGAGCCGAGCAGGAAGTGAAGCAGCATGAGAAATGATAAATATACCGCAGCTTTTATTTATGTTCTGGGGGGAGCGTTGTCTCAGCTCAGCTGCTACTGCGCTGTTTAACCTTTGACCTCTCACTCACCAGGGCGCGTTTGACATGTCATACACACACACACACACACACTCACACACACACACACGCACACACGCACACACACACAGGCAGGCAGGAGTAGATGGAAGCAAGCAGGTCTGCTGAGGAGGCATTGTAAAATAGCACACCGGGGATGTCTGACAGATGGAGCTGATGGTGTCTCTCTCTCTCTCTCTCTCTCTCTCTCTCTCTCTCTCTCTCTCTCTCTCTTCTCTCTCTCTCCCTCTTTGTGTGTGTTTGACTGTCAGGAAAAATGTGTCCGTCAGGCTTTTTGATGTTTGGGATGTGCGCCTGTTTGACTGATGTTCTGTAAAAAAAAAAAAAAAAAAAAAAAAAAACCTCCACATCCTGCCGTCAGTCACGCAGCAGACGGGCAGGGAAAACCTCAGCGTGTAGGTCAGGGAAAACATGTCCGCTGAACACGTCTTACATCCTACTGCTCTCTCTGTGTGTGTGTGTGTGTGTGCGTGACAGGACGGGCGACTGCGTGTCAACGACCAGCTGGTCGCAGTGAACAGCGAGTCGCTGCTGGGATCGTCCAATCACGTGGCCATGGAGACGCTGCGGCGCTCCATGTCACACGAGGGGAACATAAGAGGGACCATCCAGCTCGTGGTGCTGCGGGCTGTGAAGGTACACACACACACACACACACACACACACACACACACGCGCGTTCACAAGATGACACACGAGGTGTGACAAGCGCCTGACATCGGTGGCAAAATCGTCATCTCGGCGCCTTCACTCGTGAACGAGTGTGCCAGGAAGAAAGGAGGCAAAAACGAGAGTCTGGCCCCAACATGTCCACAAACACGTCACCGCGTCCTCAGTCGTATAAATAACTTTTTGGAACAACGTTTGGGAGGCAGGTGGATCTGAAAACAGAGACGGATTATGACCTGCAATTAAAGTGTGATGTAAGCTGTACTGTCTCCAGAATAGTTACACCTCCCCTCTGTTCAGGCACTCAAGTGAGTGAGGCACATAAACTGACTTATGCAAGAAACTGTTTATGCAGGAATATCTGCGAGGCTAAAGAGGAATAAGAACCAGTTATTACAACCAGTTATTAACCAGTTATTACATTTTCTGGGTTCTCTAATACTACTGCTGTATTGTAGCAGTAACACAGTCCATTATATATTATACTGTAAAATATGTTGAATTTTACTCTTCTCTTTATCTTACATTTCTATTTCATACATCTTATGTATTTTACTTTACCTCTCTTATATTATGTTTATATTACTTGTCCTACTGTGTGTGCCTGAGAGTTGCTGAGAAAAATGTTGTGTCTTGACTCTTGATACCACTAATCCTACTAACTATCTAACAACTAACTTTAAACTTGACTAGCTTTAAACATTCAGTTACATTATTGGCTGTTATTACGTTTCACATTGCTGCATGTGATGTGATTATTGGCCATTAATGGCAGACAAGACAATCAGCATAAAGCCCACTGTATGTGCCAGGTTGCCAGGTAAGCATGGAAAAGTGCCAGATCTATCCAGAAACAGCTAAAAGTATTGCAGAAGAGAGTCCTATAGCTTCCATATTAGCACCACAGAACAAGAGTAAATACTCTGTTTATCCATCCCAAGTTGCCTTTAATAATTCAGCCGTAGGCTGGCAACGTTCGACACATGCAGCTGTGCAACATAAACACAGAACGGGTCAGCTAAGGTGCAAGAATATGAATAAAATAAGAGGCTGTACAGTATATACATAAGGGACAAATTTGCATGGTTTGTAAAGTGAAATAGATGCGCATGCAGCACCGAGGTTAATGCAGAGACCTTCAGCTACAGAAGCCCAGATGAATCAGAAAATGTGTGGTGTATCATCATCACGTCTGCAGCATGGGCACAGCTGTGTGGACGCGACCCGTAATGCTGTTAAAGTTGTAGAAACAACAAAAACATAATGGAGAAACAAACTCAATTAGATTCAACGTGGGACTCAGATGTGCGTTGTTATTGTCAGGCCTGTGTGCAGGCCTGCTGGTCGGAGCTGACAGGACAACACGTCGCATGTCTTTTTTCTTCATCTTCGCTCTGGAGCCGCCTCACCAGCTCACCGTACACCTCTACGTACACACGCCGACTCCTTAGCTCGGCCGTCCATTCTTCACGTACTTGACACCGGTCTCCTTGCTCTTTCCACCAGCAGAAAAAAAAGAGCATTTACACTTCGCCTATTCAGATTTGTGTGTGTGTGTGTGTGTGTGTGTGTTTGTCAGAGTGTTCTCCGCTCTGCAGTGTGAGAGGATATAAAAAAAAAAAGATGCTTTTCATCTCAGCTGCTTTTCAGCTGATGCCTTTCACAAAGCTCTGCAGACTGTTTGGACAAACCTGAAGCACGCACAAAGCAAGGTTGTTGGATCAAGTGCGAGTGGTCCTTTGCATGTGTGTGTGTGTGTATGTGTGTGTGTGTGATACAAGCTCAATAACACACACTCACGCCCCTGAGGATGCTCGGGGACACACGTAAAGTATAAAACACAAAGAGTAATACTCATTATTCCTACCCACCCTGGAACACCTTGAACATTAGAAACCACTTGAGTTGAGTTAAGTTCTTTCTTCACTCTCTGCTTCTCTACACCCTGTGAGTAAATGTAAATTGAGACTAATTAAAAGGCATGTAATTAGTCTTTACATTCGTAATTCATAAGCGTATAAGAGATTAGTTCACAGGTGAGTCACAGCAATAGGCTGCACATCGTTTCTGGGTGTGAGAGAGGAGGAAAACACAACAGCAATTTGGGTAAATGTACAAAATGAAAGTTTGGACTCTAAAGAAATGGCACAAATCTGAAGCATGGATCAGTGTATGAAGGGAGAATGTGTTTGTCGTATGATGAAAAAGTCCCAGTAAATAGTGTGAACCTTTCAAAAATGTATGATAAGTCTAAAGCAGCACCTGTCTTAAATGTTCTAACTATTGCGAGTGTGCAGCTAATTGAACTGCATTAGTATGAGGTGTGTGTGTGTGTGTGTATGTGTGTGTGTGTGTGTGTGCGCTCAGGGCAACCCCTCCCCTCCTGTCAATAGTTTGACGGTGAAAGCTGTTAGCAACATCAAAGACCCGCATCCGCGTTTCCTTGTCTGTATGGTAAAAGTGGAAAAGAAAAGGATGAAAAAGAGAGGGAGATAAAGGAAGCCTGATGGATGGATGAGAGACTGCTCCTTTAAAAGCCTTTTTTTTCTTTTTTCTTTTTTTTTTGGACTTCAGTATTGATGCTTTTAACGTCGCAGAAGTGGACCACTCTGCTCTCTCCCCCCCTCCTCTGATCTTTTTCACCCCCTTCTTCTCTTTCTCGTCTCTGTCCTTTGCCCTCCCGCTGTACACGTCTCCATCCAGCTCCCGTCTAATCGCTCGTTCTCCTCCTCCGTTCCTCTCCTTCGCTAACTGTCCCGACACACCTCCGTCTCCCAGCCAGACGCTCTCGGCCTCGCTCAGACTCTGTGGAGCTGACCTGCAGCTGTTTTTGGAGCAAAATCCATCTGTGTCACTTATTGTCTCTTCTACTCTGTTTTGATTCATCCTGGAAAGATTCATCATGATTTAAATGACTTCATAAGCACTTTTTTATCCACTACTTTTAGTATTAAACTTTATTTATAAGCCACAGAGGACAGACGGCGGAAAGTGCTTTTTACATAGAAACAAGACGTAATGTGAGCGTTAAAACACCGGATGGAAAATGGAGATCAACAGAAACACTTGAGAGCAATAATAAGAAGTGAAGGAAAACGTACGACCCGGCATATTTACTGAACTGACGCAGAGGAAAAAACACTTCCGCACGTTACAGAAAATGACGCTTTTGACTGTTTTTACGCCACAACAACAACCTCTTTCTAGTCGGGCGGAGGATTGGATTCGGGTTGAATGAGGGATCTGATTGTGCCAATGGAGTAAAGGGAAGGGGAAACCTAGAGGACCACCCCCCCCCCCACCCCACCTCCACCCCCCCCAACAACAGGGGTGGGAAGAGCAATGTGTCCAGTGGCGCTGGAGCAGCTGCTGAGTGGGGTCGGAGAGGGTCGAGAAGAGTATGACGAGGAGGATTCATCACACACACACACACACACACACACACACACACACACACACACACACACACACACACACAAAGCACTTTAATGTCTTCTTTGTGGAGCCCGAGTGAGGCTGAGATACAGTGAACCACGCAGCTCAGACCTGCATAAATATGCATACATGTTAATGAACACATACAGTTCTCCACACACACACACATGCACACACACACAGACAAGTACAGAAGACAAATGCATGCAAATTCGATTCCTAAAGAAATAATAGATGCACAGAGACACAAAGACAACGGTGGAATGAATGCTTTGTTTGGCTATTATGTGGCCCCCGAGAGGGTCATCCCTCTGCGGGGATAGGTGTTGCTGTGACTGTCAGTGCCACACACACACACACACACACACACACACACACACACACAGACAGAGGAAACTGTGGCTCTTCCAGCCCCCGGGGCCATGGGAAACGGGGTCCCCTCGTTCACCTTGATCCTCTTACAGCCTTTCGAGTGTCTCTTCCTCTCTTTATTCCATCGCCTTGAAATCTAATTGTGTTTGAATGGACCACTACAAAAGCCCTCTCGCTCACTCCTCTGGTCTTCACTCAGTGTAAATGCAAACTACGGGCCGGACAAAAGACAAAGTGCTTTACAACCGAATTCGGCCGATATATCTGAAGATTTTCTCAATGATTTTCCTGGAACGGATTAAATAATGTTTCTTTTCACAATTGTGGCTGTCGGTTTGGTCTCTTAAAATGAAAATCAGAATAAAAGCAAATAACGTCTATTCCCATCAAAAGACATGAACAGGTCTTCATCCATATATAGTTTCAGATACAGGCAGAATGTGATGTAAGTAAGAGGATGAACCTACCTTTGTTGTGGTAAGCAAGTAAACTGAGGTAATTAAAGGTAGCAGTTTAGTGAAGTTTGTCATACAAAAGCTTATTGCATTTGTATTTCTCAATATCTGATTCTGGTTCATACATACAGTATAAAGCTACATGTGACTCGCTCCAGTCGCTACTTACATTAGTTTGGGTTAGCTACAGTATTTTACTGAATGAGGGCTGTAAAATCCTGTGGTCATCTAGTGTAAGACCAGATAACCATGAAAGGGCGCCAGATCTGTGCAGATACAGACCTAAGTATTCACACATTGAAATTAGTA
>CM055202.1:7624945-7687445 GCA_029224185.1 Karalla daura
TGCCTCAGTTTTATCTTTTCTGTTGTTCAATAACAAGTCAAAAACAAAACGTTGCACGGATAAGATAAGATCCTTACATGATGTTTTTTTCTAGGTTTTATTTCCTCCATCCATCCATCATCTCACCCACTTTGTGCCTTAACAGTGTCGCAGGGGACTTTATCTCCAACACACAGAGGGTGAAGGCGGGAACGAGACCTTGAAAAGACTTTACTTATTTATTTAACTTGTTTTTTTTTCCCTTTCAAAACTTAGAAAAGACAGATAGAAATTCAGGTTCCTGTTACACCATGAGCTGGGAGAAAAAGAAAGTGACAGGAAAAGAATATCCTAGAAGAGACTGAAGTATGATTGCAAGAGTGCAAATACAAATGCACACAATCTATGTTTATAGATTTATTGAGATTTCCATTTAGACAGTCCTAGTTTTATGTGATTAGACAGACACACATATGAAGGGTCCATAAGTGACAGACAAGTCTTCACTATTTAGGGCAAATGATGAACTTGATATAGTTGATCAGAATCTCAACGCTCATGCTCAAACGTTTCTCACCTTTAAGAGTGAATGGTCCACCTGCCAATCAAACTGCATCCATGGGTGGCTGGAGTAGGTTTCAAGGTAACAGTCAGAAAGACAGTGGATCAGCGTGTGAAAATTGTTGACACTGGTTTCCCTTGAGAGGGAAAAGAGAAAAGATAGAAGGGATGGATGGAGAGAGAGAGAGAGAGAGAGAGAGAGAGAGAGAGATGATTAACCAGACCGGCTGTAGACAAATACAGACGGAAGGAGGAAAAAGTCGAACGCAAAAGACGTGGATTCATCTATTCTCCCTGCAACTGGAGCAAACTGCTATTGATCTGTCATCCACACAGCAAATGCCTTTTTCACTTCAAAGGGGTGGGAGTCGGCTTCATGTGTGTGTGTGTGTGTGTGAGGTGAAAGAAGAATAGGTTTTTGACAGTTCAGCTGATTAAGGTACTGGCAGTGAGGAGGAAGGAGGAAGAGGAGGAGGAGGGGGGGGGTTTAGATGGAGGGGGGACTGAGTGGGAGATAAAATGATTTATGGGAGATCTGAGAGGAGAGATAAATGACAGGCAAACGATCAGATTGAGAGAAGGGGAGCAGAGGAAGAATAAAGCGGGTGATTAGCGGGAGAGATGGGGACGAGAGGACGTGACGTGGAGGAGCAGGGATGACTGGATGTAAACGGGCGATCAGTGGAGGGACTCTCTCCACGTAGAGCATCCTCTCTCTCTCTGTTTTTTTTCTTTTTATATTTCCCTCCTCCACATCCAAGCTCTTATCTTCCTCTTTATCTTTCTTCAAAGCTGTGGATTTGGGTTTGGGTATCTTAGGGCGGCAGGGTACTCGTCCTCCACTTGGTTTGGGATCGGTCACCATGTCATGTGCCAGCCTGGGCAGATAACGTGTTGTGATGTATTCTGTCAGACTGCTCAGTATAAGTAAGGCGTCTCACTTTACAATGGACAAAAGCATGATTATGATAATCGCTGTTTGTGACTATCACAACACAGACATACACACACACATACACCTAGAGGCCATTGTACAGCCTCAGTTGACCAAAACATGCATATTTTTGGACTTGGACCTGGAGAAGACTCAAACACACACATGCAAACTCTCAGTCTGACTGGGATTCGAGCTGAGGACCCTCTGGCTGTGAGAGCTAGCCACTCATATTGTCCAGTTGGAGTTAAACTTAAACTTTACTGGGATACGATCACTCTGCTCCACTCAAACTGTATTTATAGAGCTCTTTAAAAAACAGTGGAAGTTCACCAAAGAGCTGTACAGATCAATAAAGGCAATAAAATACAAATGAGCTATAGATAAACAAATGAAATTATAAGCAAATGCGATCCTCTGAATACTGAACTCTGTGGCGATTTAATAAGAAAATGATTTGTCGCTTTCATAACAAAATCCCTAACGAGTGAACGCTCTAAATCGCTAGTCTGATTAGGATGTTTGTAGCGGCTCAGGTGATGCTTTAGGACATTATTACCTCATGACTACACCTTTGATTTGGTTCTAAGTCAGATCCAATCAGGATGAAGTAGTGTCACCCCTCGCTCCTAAACTACAGTACCAAGACGGTCAAGCTCTGGCACTGCTCTGCTCGGCCTGTTTAACGTGTAGGATCCCGGCCGATGTGGGAGTGATGATTCTCCTCGACTCCATAAAAGCAGAAGTCACACACACACACACACACACACACACACACACACACACACACACACACACACACACACACACACACACACACACACACACACTCTCACCCTTCTACAGACTGTAGCTGGCCTTTTCTGCTCTCTCTGTCCTCAAAGCTGCTGTTTCTCACCCTGTCGTCCCTCGTTCTTCCCAGTGACCAACGGGAGTTTTTCCCACATGGACGAGGACGAGGACGGGGAGCTGTACCGCCACGAAACCGACTTCGGCGGCTCTGCCCAGCACTCCTATCTGCAGGAAAGGTCTGCCATGCTATTGTATTGGAAATAATGATCAAATGTAAACAGATAAAGCGAGAGCAAAGAGTTCAAGTAGGGAAAAGAAAAGTCGTGTGAACTCATTTCAGGGGAGAAACCAATACAGAACTCAACCAAAACAAACCTTTTCCTCTCTTTGTGGCAAATGTAATTATTCGACTTTGTGTTTATTTAAGGGAGTGTTTTAAAAGTTGTATGAATTGATTTTCCTCATCTCGTCTTCTGGAGGAGGGTCAGACGTAATGAAAACATTTAGAAGTAAAATCAGCTGCGTTGTGATTTAAAACACATATCAGCACGTCTGTAGGATGGAAAAACACGATTTGTGGCGTCTGCGTTTTCTATAAAACAATCAGAGCACAGAATATCAACAGCATCTGTTCTGATTCTCTCAATAATTTCTTCCAGAGAAAACTCTCGTGTCTCCAGCCCGGCAAAGCCCCAGGCTCCTCCACAGACCCAGAACCATACCCAGAGCCAGAACCAGAGCCAGAACCAGAGCCAGAGGCAGTTCCAGCATGTGAAAGCCTCCAAAAGCATGGACCTGGGTACGACTCAGAACCAGCAGCCCACCGGTGGGGACAGATTCCTCTTTATTCGCTCTGCATGGCGGCTGCATGCATCCCAACCTGGCACAAAGCTGAGATGCTACCGCTGACGCATGGCTGCTGCTGTCCACCTGCACGACCACACACACACACACACACGCGATGTGTCAGAGCTTGCTTGGATGGGAAACTTGGCCTGATCTTGACAGTAATCTGCACGTTTCTGCATCTGCCTGAATGTTTGTGTGAAAGCATTCACACATCTCACACTGAGATCACCCTACAGGTGCACAATGCATGTACAAAATGCACATTAACATATTCCAAATCAGGTGGTTTCACGTCATTTACATGACAAAAATGATGACAGGTTTTAAGTGGCTTCAACCGGCTAGAGGTAGAACTGTTTTTACAGTCAGACCTGACCTTGTTATAAGAAAGAAATCCACAATATTTACATATTTACAGAGTTGAAAACAGAGTTGTAGGGTTCATCCAGTGTGACTGTGTGTGTGTGTGTGTGTGTGTGTGTGTGTCCCAGGGCACATAGAGCGGTGGCAGCTAGAACACCCCGGGCTCTTATCCAGTCCATCGTAGGAAACATACACACCATTCACTCTCACACTCACTCTCGGGGAAAATTTACCCCGAGAGCCTCCAATTAAACTAAACATTCCTGTTTTTGGACTGTGGGAGGTCGTGTCAAGTCGGCTTATTTATGTAGCACATTAAAAACATTACAGCTGCTTTAGAGTGAAAGCAAATATCGAGGGTAAAACAGGAGAAAAAAAAAGGTAGAACGATGGTAGAGACGATAAATGAAACAAAAAACAACAGAAAAATAAATGATAGAAAGTGAACAATGTCAACAGGGGTGGAGCCCACAGACTGAGCTAAAAGCAGAATCATAGAAACAGGATTTTATGCCCGATTCGAAACTGTCAGTAAGGGGGCAAGTCTTAAAGGGATACTCCACCCCACCCGGTTAGCATTAGCTTAGCATAGTCGCTGAAGTCCCTTTGTGTTAATTTGCATTGATATTTGCCCTCGATATGAATGTGCAAGTCACAAGAAATGATTATAAATCATCAAGAGTTATTTGATTCACTTTTGCAACGACATGCTAGTTGTACCCAGGGGATGACAGCGACTATGCTAAGCTAATGCTAACTTAACTAACTTTGCTAACTGAATGCTAACTTGCTCACTTAATTTCAACTCGGGGTGGAGTGTCCCTTTAAAGGAGGCAACTAAAACAACTGAAAACGTTTGGAGGTTGCTGATCTGGTCGCTCCATCTGTATCACAACAAAGACCTCACAACTGGATTGAGAGATTTGCCAGCTTTATGACAGATGTTTATTACAATTGCAATAAAAGCGCCCACATCTGCTCGGGACGACCTGTTGCCCCTCCCCCCCTCCCCCCATCACTGATATTTGTGGACACGAGGGTTCGGTGGCATTTCGGCGATTTGTTTAAAAGTCAGATCCGGGCAGAGACGCATCTGTGCGCATAGCCGGCTGCTGCCTGCGCACACGTCCAGGCGCACGTCTGTGTTGATATGACAAGAGGAGGACGGCGCGGCGCCACAAAAGCTCATTGTTCCAAATGTCACTTCCCTCAGCCCTCCTCTTCCTCGGGCTGGCTCGGCTGCCTGTTTGTCACAGAGAGAGAGCAAACGACAAAAGAGCCGCAGACATTTCACATGATTAATCAGAGTGACGGTATGTACTTAATGTCCGCACGTTGCTTAAACTCTGCATGTGTGACAAACGCTTCCACACGAGTGGCAAAGAAAAAAGAAAAAGCGAGCAAGCGGCTCATTAGCGGACGCGTCCTGTTTTCTTAACTGACAGCAGGGGAGTGGGATTAAGCTCAGATTAAAACGTTGTATTGCGAGGAGCGATAGCGGGAAGGGGCGGACCTTACATATTTGGGGGATAAGCGTTATTCCCCGCGGGCTCGCTGGAAATCCGTTCTCCATCCCAGCGTGAACCTGGCCTGTGTGAAGTTCAGGCAAACAGCTTGTTCACACCCCACAGAAGTCAGAACACAGCGTAGAAACGCGTTAATAGAGTCGAAGCGTTAACAAGAACGTAACAAGAGTCGTCACCTGGGGCAGGCTCCTTCTGTACAGTATAGTAGATGTGTTTCTGTGGCCCCTGGAAATGTGTCATAGAAATAGAAGCACCATAAACGCCTAAAAACAAAACTCACGTATTGCTTAAACATTCTTACTCTCTCATCAGGCAATTTTTCTGATGTGTATGTATTGAATTGTATGGCAAAAGTGTAACGAAAACACTTTTGTTGGTGTCACCTGTTGTGTCAAGACTTAAACCAAACTTTAAAAGAAGAATAAATAAACCTAAAAATATCTACTAAAACTATGTAATGAACCACTGACAGTACAAACTGTTATCGTAAAGCACCTTGTTTCCACCCATAGTCCAAAAACATGCATGTTTAACTCGATTAGAGACCTAGATTACCACCCTAGGTGAGTATAAGAGTCAACAATGTGTGTGTGTGTGTGTGTGTGTGTGTGTGTGTGTGTGTGTGTGTCCAGGGTGTGTTCCCTGCTGGAGACCTGTGTGTTGGTCTCCAGCAGATCAAAGCGACACCATAGGGTACTAAGTGGGTAAGATGATGGAAATGGAAAGTTTTTAACAGTTTGAGTGATGGATGGATGGATGGATGGATGGATGGATGGATGGGTGCTGATAATAAAACATGGTTTTGGTTGGAATCTGAATCCTAACCAGGTTGCAGATGAGCTAATGTAGTCAGCGACTGTAAGTGGAGCATCAATTAGCGAATGTTTCCGTCAGCATATACTGTACAGTGGTCTCTATGTAACCATATGGAGATAAGTCAACGCTCATTAGTGCTGTGTGTGTGTGTGTGTGTGTGTGTGTGTGTGTGTGTGTGTGTGTGTGTGTGTGTGTGTGTGTGTGTGTGAATAGATATACTTTCAAGGTCCTGGCAGCTCTATTGGGACCTGTGGTGTAAACACGAACGATCTGGTCATGTGTGTGTTTTTTTTTCACTTTTCCACACATACACATGCACATGACACACTTTCATTTTTTAGGTCATATGAAAGAGGAAATTAGAATTAGAAATTAGCAGTATATTCACTCCACAGGTGCTTTGAAATTATTAAAACCTTTAGAACCAGGTGGTTTCACATAGTTTGGACAGGCGCTTCACTAAACCGATCTGAGCTGGATCTGACTACTTGGACTACTAATCGTATATCTGGTTATGATGTCTGTGACTGTAAACATGATGACAGCTGCAGTTCTCCTGTACGATTCGTGCCCTTCCTTAAGCTACACAAGGAAGCGCTTTGATGCGAGCAGAAGCTCCCAGCGTCTTATTTATGCAGGCGCTCTCACCCAGCGGCCGATAATGGCTGAAAATTACCGCGTGTCATCATTTAAATCAGTATCACAAAAAGCGCTCTGAGCTGTCTGTGCGCTAAGAACGAAATCTTAATAGAAATGTAATAATCTGTGCTGTTTTGGGTGCGAGCCCATGCTGGGTTTTTCTTTTTTTTTTGGGGCTGTTTGTGTAAAGACAGAGAGAGAGAGAGAGAGAGAGAGAGAGAGAGAGAAGCAGAAAGCAGCCTCAGCATTTAATTCATGGGTCAGTTACATAATTTCATTTTTATTTAATTCGTCCTGATTTCATTTTCCAATCCAGTCCCAGTTAAAGATTTAAGCATAACTTAAGCTTGGTTTTCAGAAGATGAACTCCCCGAGCTCCCCCCCACTCCCCTCCTCCACCCCCCCGTTGTTTTTGGCCCTTTATCTCTCCGTCACTCGTACTTGTGCCTCTCCTCGTCTTTGGTGTTTGTTCTTCGTTTCTTTCTTTCATGTTTCTCCTTTTTCGGGGCGAACAAACACGGAGCGGATGCGGGCATGTCGCGTTTTGAAAATAATCAGAATGAATTACCGACTGGAGATGTCACTCGCCACATGGTTTGAGTGACAGGCCTAATGTGTGTGTGTGTGTGTGTGTCAGCATGTTGTATGTTGCTGAGGTTCTTTCTTTGAGCGACACACACACACACACGTGGCATCCACAGATGTGCTGAAGTAGGCACACACACACACACACATACACACACTCACACACACACACTCACACACACACACAAAGTGGAGGGCTGCTGAGGCAGTTTTGTTGATTCACCGCAGACAGATGCCGTCAGACACACATGCGCAGCTAGAATTACGCTCTGGGCTTGGTTTTCATTACACAACTATTTGCTGGGAGAAGCCATGTTGCTTCTTGGGTTTTGTGGTCAGAGCGTGTGCGTCTGTTCATGTGTGTGTGTGTGTGTGTGTGCTACCAGTCAATGTGTTCCTTGTTGGCTTTGTGGCTTTAGAAATGAAGGGAGAGTAGGGGGGAAAAAAAAGAGAAAGACCGAGGGAGAGGTTGAAAGTGAAAGGAGGATTAACAAGGAGCAATGATGGAGAGAAGTGTGATCAAAGGAGGGAGGGAGGGAGGGAGGGAGGGAGGGAGGGAGGGGAGGACCGCTGGGTGATATCAGTGTAACTGAAGGAAAAGTGAAAACACGAAGACGAGAGGTGGAGGAGGTGGAGGTGGAGGTGGAGGTGGTGGTGGGGAGGGGGTAAAGGGCAGGAGGTGAACCGGGGGAAGGTTGAGGGGAAGTGGCAGCAGGAGAGGGATGGGATGCGAGAGCGGAGGGGAGACGGGAGGGAGGATGATAAATGAAGTGAGAGAGACGGGAGGAAGGGAAATGACTCCAGTAGCAGTGAAAGTGACTAAACACGGAGGGGGGGAAGAGGAAAAAAACTCGGCCATCTTGAGTAGGAGTAGAAAGAATAATAGAGGCTGAGATAAAGGAGAGACCTGCAGCCGGCTCTGAGACGATGGAGTGATTACACGGCAGCAGGAAGCCTGCCGGCGCGTGTTCGGCTGCTAACACGTGTCACGTATGTTCTTTTGTTTCAGTGGCGGACGAGAGCAACGTCGGCTCGCTGGCTGGAAACACCACAGGTGAGATGAGTACACACACACACACTCCAAGGAACAGATTCAAGCCGGGATTTCATTTGTGTTTTGTTGACAAAAGCCTCCTACAAGTGTCTAAACCAATGTTATGTCCTAGTGTGCTAGATACAGGCAAACCTATCGATGATGCATCGATATGGAAGTGAATGTCTTGTAAGTAAAGATAAAAGAAAAACAGGAACAAATAGTAGAGTTGCTGGTTTGAATCCCCTCTATCTATCCATCCATCCTTCCTTCCTTCCTTCCAGGGCAACACACAGGAAATAATTGAATAAGGACGTAGAACCAATAAAAATAGAGATGAGATGCTGCGTCCATAATGTTCAATTGAACTGAGGTGAATGTGTCTAATTAAAATGATGATCAAAAGTATCAAGAAGCAGTGTATGGTTCCCTAAATAATGTAGAGTGCACACAGCTATATTGTATTTTCCTGTTTTATTTTCTTTCTTTTTCCTGCCCCCCCCCTCTCTCCTTTCATCTCCCTTCTCTCCAGCTACATTTGCATGCCACTCCACTCCCTCTGTCTCCTATACACTCGGCTGCGTTCGTCCTCCCCCTCCTTGATTTGTTACAAGTGCAGATGAAAGCAGTGTTTGCAGACGGATACAGATGGAAGAGGGGCCGGCCACTATGGCCACCTCTTAAAGACTCCTGAAGGCCGGCTCGTTCTTCAGGGATAGCGAGGGAAAGAGAGAGAGAGATAGAGAGATAGTATCGGAGAGCAAGGGCTGCGTCTTCAGAGCCTCTCACTACAGTAACCCGCACATGCTACCTTCTTAAAGTTTGATGCTGTACTTTTATTTTTCGCTCTGGCTTGAAGGTCTTTCCCCCTCCTACTTCATTTGTGGCTACTTGAACCTAAGAGCACTCCACTTCATTCCACTGTATAGTGTGTGTGTGTGTGTGTGTGTGTGAGATGTCAATCACGTCACTCTTTTTTCCACACGACTCTCTCATGCCACAGGTTTTATACATGCCGCTATTTACTTTTACACACCGGCTCCACTGCCATTAAAAAGTAGAGCGAGCAAGGCGATTAAAAAGAGGAGATATGGAAAGAATGCAACATTTATTTTATTAGAACGAAGCCCTAATAAAACCAAATGGGTTTCTTATTCTCCGTCCTTCTCCAACAGCTGTAAAGGCGAATAAAACGTCCTCGTCTGGTTCTCGTTTCATCTTTCTCATGGAGCCAAAGTGCACCTGTAGTCACGAGCTGGGGCTTGAGGACGGTGGTTAAATGTGTTTTTGGACATGATGTAAGAAATAAAAGAAAGGGAGTCGAGGAGACGTCTTGTTCAGGAAAATAGGATTACTCCAGAGGGATTGCAGTGGCAGACACAGAGAGGCAAAGCTTCGTGGGGAGAAAACAAAACCTGAGCTGAGATACTGTGACTCCATCGTCACAAACCCCGGCTGCAAACACTGAACATGGGATGATTTGGTCAGTTTTTATTAATCCAGACGACATTTACACTGAATAACTTTGGTGATGGCGACTTCTACCACTACCACTACTACTAGCCTTTACTACTGCTCCACCAGCTGTGTGGAACCTTCGGTCAGGGTTGCTATGGTGATAGAACCTCCAAGCAAGGTTGCTATGGTGATAGAACCTCTAACCGAAGGTTGTGACTTGTGTGTCTCCAGTTTAAAGTTTGAATGAGCCGCACGTTTTGGTTTATAATTTGCTCGGTTGGCCTTCACTGTTGCTTATTATGAATGGACAAAACTGGTCAGAAATAGGAAGATTAAGTTAATGAAATGGAAGAAACACAATAAGTGTTTAAATGAGTGAGCTCTGCACTGGATCACTAATTGGTACCTTGTGGCTCCTACAAATACGTTCGAAATAATGTACAGATTAAACTGTTGTTGGGACGTAAGTGAAGCAATATGGATTATTTCAGTTCTATACAATAACAAACTGACTTTCATACGAGTCATCTTAAAGACATGCTTACAATCTAAGCCTATCCCAAACAAACGTGTAATCCCACAAGACAAACAATCAGAGTTTTACAGAAAGAGCCTGGAGTCCAGAACAAACCAGGTTCTATATATTTCCTTTCTACGGCACGCTCTCCTCCACTGTGCTCCTCCAGAGGCCTCGGCCTGTCTCTGACACATCTGTCCAGACCTTGTGCTGCACAACACAAATAGTTTATGAGGGCGTCCCCGCGGCTCTTGTTTTTATTGACAGGCATGGACAACAGTGCAGTTCCTGTGAGACGGCCCTGTGTTTACGGCTCCTTCACGTGTTATCACCAGATCTAAATCTAAAGAGGTTTTTGTTGCAGCGAAGTCAAACATTTGCCTCATGAAAACTGTTTTTAAACGTCTCCCAGCTGCTCTACATTTAGCCGTTGCAGTAATACGTCCGGTAAATCCTTTAAAGCCTCCTTTTCTTTGAATGTTTTTCCCACGTTTGATTCCCAGTCCTTTTTTTATTATTTATATATACCATACACCGGCCTATTTACACATTTCTCCTGTACCTGTTGCTCGTCAGCGTGTCTCCCGTTTTATGAAGCCGCGCGCAGCTCGGAGAGCTGTTAAACAGAGTGTGTGCCTGGCAAGGCAGCGTTTTTTCCAACCCACTTTTCCTTTCGCTCTAATGTATTTTTTCTAAGTGAAAACGCTTCCAAAAAACCCCCGCGCCGAGATGTCAGACAGCTGCTTGGACTGGAGATGTGGAGAGGGCGGGGTCCGGGGAAGTGCCGAGCTTAAGGACAATGACTTCTGGGAACGCTGTTTTCACTTCCAGCCCTCACTTTGCCTCCACACCCCCAAGAAACCACGGGGCACACACACACACACAGAAATGCACGCACACACAAAACTATTACCGTTATGGTAATGTTAAGGTAATGGAAAGTCTCCATCATCCCGTGGAAAATGTGAACCTTGGAAGATTTCTTATTATATTATAATTTTGCAGAATCTGAGATGCAAAGTGACGGAAATAGGAGGCCGTATTACAAAGTGTGTGTGCGTGTATGTATGTATGTGTGTGTGTGTGTGTGTGTGTGTGTGTGTATGTGGAAACCTTCTCTGAAAGTAAGTGAGTGTGTGTGACTGAGTATGTTTTTGTGACTCAATACTTTCCCCTGTGTGTGTGTGTCCAGAGCTCGCAGTATCAAAAGGTTCAGCTTACCACTATGGTAAATATTAAGATTGATTAAAAAAAAAAAAACACCACTTCTGAGTGTGTTTTCTTTCTTTTTTTTTGTTTTTTTTTGTTCGTTTTCCGACATGCCAAACATCCTTGTGGTGGCACAGAGGAAAAAAGGGAGCTCGATCTCTCCAGTAGTAAATCAGTTCCAGTGATGCTTCAGGCCGGATTATGATTATATCTCATGTCTCAATATGCAACCACACTCACACACACACATACACACACACGCAGGGGAAATCTGTAAGAATGAGCCGTGTGTATCGGCCCATATGCGAACCGTTCCTCTCCTCCAGCTGCTGTGACCAGGACGTACACAGTGAAAGTGCTGACGAGTCATAAAAAGAAACGGTTGCAGATGTGTTACTTCACCCCCTCCCTCCCTCCATGTTTTCGTTCGATGATGGCGATCTTTTTCCTTTTTTTCCCCTGCCTCTTCTTCTTCTTCTTCCCTTTGTGCCTACGTGTCCCGGACTCGGCGTCTCGCTGCAGAGATGTTCCCTTGTTAAAGTGAAGGCGAGAGCCACGAGTGTCCAGGGGAGTAATGAAAGGCTTTTAGAGGAAAACAGAGTAAATCACACGTTACGGACGTCTTAAAAAGGCCTGTAAATGTGTGTTAATGTCGCTGTTAATGAGCAGTTAAAGTCTTAATGTGGGGTTTTTTCGGAATAAATCCTTGTTTGTCTCTGTTATTTGACCTTATACACTGCGACTGATTTTAAAATCATGACAAGTAGATCAAATAAAAACTGTGCAGTGTGTCGACCTCGTAGAACATACAAGATGCGATGTGGAAACCGGAGATGAGAAACACAACTTGAGCAAAGACAAAGTTAAACACAACTGTAACTTAATATAATAATGACAGGCTAATCAAATAAAACGATATCGACCCCGTCGATGACTTCATGTTCCCACAGTGGAAACTTGGTTGTAAAATCACGCGGATGAGACCCGCAAACGCTACTAAGAAACACATTGCTCTACTTAGCGGATACAAAGTGACAAGCATGTAAGTAAGCAAGTAAATCAAATAAAACTAGGTCAGCCTTGTAGAAGAGACTCAGATTACTCGTTTCTACAGCAAATAAAACAAATAAACACTTTATATGTAGTTTTTTGATAGACACTCAGAGCTTTCCTGCTTTAATAACACTGCATTGTCTTACCCTGGTCTCTCTCTTTCTCTCTCTCTCTTTCTCTTACTCTCTCTCTCTCTGTCTGTCTTGCCAACGCCATTCAGGCTTAGAGGCTGACAAGCAGGCAAAAGCAGCTTAGAAGGAGCAACATCTCTGTGAGAGTGTACTGTATGTGTGTGTGTGTGTGTGTGTGTGTCGTGGGGGCCAGTGTGATGCTGTGGGAGGCTGGTGCGGTCCATTGTCTGAATCTCTCCCTCGAGGAACTTTGACTTTGACTGCGACAGCCACACACTGACAACAGCCTGCCAAAAACTGTGTCCTCAGAGAGAGAGAGAGGGAGAGAACGACAGAGAGAGAGAGAGAGAGAGACGTCTCCCTACATCCCTCGCAGTGATTCTCTGCTACATCTCTCTTTGTCATTGTTTCCCTCTCTTTCTGTCTCCTCCAGACTCCAGCGCGGATTCAACCTGAAAGCCACCTTGTTAGACTGATGTGGATTGATGGATTAATTTGTCGCAGCTCCTGCTTCTTAGGCGCACAACTCCAACCGTGTGTGTGTGTGTGTGTGTTTCTAAGGAGCTCTGTGTGTGTGTGTGTGTGTGTCTCATTTCGAATGCCTTTATTTGCAGGGCGTCTGCCACGTTAAACACACGCTGAGGCCTCACTGCGTTGTCTCTCTGAGTGCTCTCTGTATATTGAATGACCTTTGACCCCGCTCCGTCTCCCCGCAGTAAGCCAATAAAGGTGAGCAGTAATCAGGAGATGGTCAGCGCTGTCGTCCCTCGCTGGTACGGTCATCCGTCTCTATCAGGCCGAGCACGCCGATCACTGACGCACGCTCTATGTATCGAGTGATGCTAGGGGGAGAGAGAGAGAGAGAGAGAGAGAGGGAGGGGGAGAGAGAGAGAGAGAGAGGAGCCCTGTCTGCTTGCCTTTCTCCAGGATTTATCACCGACGTTTGCTGTGATGGATTCATTATGTCAGATTTGTGTGTGTGTGTGTGTGTGTGTGTGTGTGTGTGTGTGTGTGAGAGTGTAGGACACAACATGTGTTCAGAATTTCATATTTCTATCTGCCAGGTTTGGAGAAGTACGGGGAGGAAAACAAATGAAATGAGAGGATAAGAAGCCACTTTTTTTTCTTGTTTGAAGCAAGATGCGTAATTAAAAAGAAAAGTGAGTTTTCTGAGAGACGTTTTCCCGTTATCACATCTAAAGCCCGATTGGCTACGGACTCCATAAGTCAGTAGAAGCGTTTTGGCGGCGTAACAGGAAACGTCCGGGGATCGTAAGAAGGATTTAAAGAATGTTCACGCGCAGTAAACTTCCAGCTATTTGTACTTGTAGATGTGAAATGCAGTGTGGGATTTTATTTCTCTTTCTTTTTCTCTCTTTTTTTGTTAAATGGAAAATGTGTTGGAAGCTCCGCTGTTATGAATCAGGCTGAACTGGCCTGTCACAGTCCATGAACCAGTCTTCTTTTATGCTTTTATTTGCTCAAAGTTCACATCCTTACATGCACCATGTTTAAAACAAAAAGTCCAGGAACCAGGAATCAATCACCTAACTGAGTTCATGGGCTGTTGAGTCTGTTTTGATTTTGCGCAATCTCTCCTTAATTTCGCTCCATTTAAAATTGAGAAAAAGGAAAAAGCTGTCAGGGTGATTGTTCTGGTTATGTTTGGGCTGCACTATTCGACTCTAAAATTTCACATTTTGCCGCTTGATTTCGAAGCAGCGAAAGGAAACATTGGCAACTGTTGGAAATCAGGCACGCCGCCTGATTACCATGGGATATTGTCAGGCTTCAAAACACATTTACGTTCATTATTTCTCCGGTCTTCTTGTTTTCGTCTGTTCGAGCCGCCGCCACACGATGCCGAAACCGCAAACTCCAGTCGAAAACCGTCGTCCTGCAGACCGAGGGTGGTGCTGGTGATGATGATGATGATGATGATGATGATGATGTCACATGTTTTTATCGCCTGCGATGGCGGCTCGGTTATTATGGAGCCCTGCGGGAGAGCAAAGCCTCATTCCATCCTCTGGGAGATGGAGCTACATGACGCACACACACACACACACACACACACACACACATTTGATATGTAAGAAGCTGTTGCTCTTTAGGAATGATGGCTTCCCTCCTCACCACCTCCTCTGAATCGCCTCCTTTCAGATGTATATAGAGGAGCTACAGCATCGAGGCTGTAGAGGGAATTATTACCATGCCTGTGATGCAGCCTTTTTTTTTCTTCTTCTTCTTCTCTTTAACTCCTAAAACGTCCCTAGCCCAGACGGGACAGCGCGAGGAGGCCGGCTCTGCCTCTCGCCTGTGAAGAATGGTTCCCGGGGCGTGTCTAATGCAGAGATAGAGGAGCAGAAATTGAGTCGCCTCTGCCCGTGCCAGCTTCTAAAGTGCGACGCGCTCGCACTAGAAGTCGCCTCCGTGGCAGCCAGTCCCGCTGGCTCGGTGGACGCGGCGTGCTGCTAAGCCGCTCCTCGGTGTAATTCTGACTTTGAAAGTAGCCCGTCGCCTTCCTGCCAACAGAATAGCCTTGGGATAGCTTGGCGTTCTCTGTCTTTGTGCTTTGTTTTTTTTTTTTTTCGTTTTTTTATTTCTTTTTTTTCATGCTTTCTTGTCTCCCTCCCTCTCTCTCTCTCTCTCTCTCTCTCTCTCTCTCTCTCTTTCTGTCTCATTGTCCCTCCCTCTCTCTCGCTCAGTCCTCTTTGTTTCTCCCTCTATAGCATCCTGTCTCTGTGTCTCTGCTTTTCTTTGCCAACCCCCCACTCTCGCATCTTCTCCCTCAAACCACTTTGTTACTCCTCACTTGCTTGTTGTCTTCCCCCTCTCCTAGTCTCTCTCTCTCTCTCTCTCTCTCTCTCGCTCTCTCTCTTTAAAAGCAGCTTAATTCTATCATCTTAGAGTTGGACAGCAGTAATTACATTTATGACACAAATCCTGCTTCTCACAGCAAAATACTTTGTGTGTATTTGTGTGTGTGTGTGTGTGTGTGTGCACACATGCCTGCTCAAGCCCACCCTAGACTAGAATATCTACACTTTTTGTGTATGTTTCCATGTGTGTGTGCGTGTGTGTGTGTGTGTGTGTGTGTGTGCCGTCCACTCCCCGATCACCCCGCCCGGCCCCACTATAAGCTAGTTATAATGTATTTATTTCATCTCACCCAGTGCAAACAACGGTTTGAACTCCGAGGTCAGCGTCTGTTCGTGCTGCGTTTCCAACCCAAAAAAAAGAAAAGAAAAGTCTGAAACTGCACACAAACTTTGCAGATCTGCCCCCCCCCTCCCACCCAGTGGGAACCGACCTCTGACCCTGACCCCAATCTCACCATCGAAATGAGAAACACATCTCATGCGCTTTTCATATGGACTGTGTTTGTCTATGGACGGCTGAAAGTGACCGATGAGTACGAATCTAGACATGTCTGCGGAGCCTAAGCACGTGGGATTAGGAATTCATTGTAACTTTAAAAAAAAGGAAAAATTCACATGCTGGTTTAACTTTGAAGGCGCTGGTGTTTTTTTTTTGTTTTTTGGAGAATGCTTTTTGGCAACTGCAAACATGTTGGCTTTCACAACTCTGATTAGAGGCCGAATAGAAGGAATAAAACATCAAAAATCCCGGACAATCATGTTGAGCTCGCTCCTGTCCTCGGGGGCCTCGAATCAAAATGTTACTGGCGGTGCCGTTCCCATCGTCCTCGGAGCTCTCAGACACCGAAACAAGCACATGTGACCTCTCTGCAGAGACCTCACCGCTTTCCTTGGGATATGTCTGTTTTGGATGTGGTATTTTTTAGTTCTGTTTTGTTTTTTTTTAAAGGTCTTTCATATATTTCTTTCAGTCTGAAGATCCCGCTGAGCTCTTTTGGCCAGTGATCTGACAGAGTTTTCGCCATAGCGAGCCTCGGGCCAACCGGGCGCAGAACTGGGAAAAAAAACACACAGAGTGGGTCCTAACAGCTGCAGGAGCTTCCATGCAGATGTGGTACCTGCCACTGTTTGGAGACCTCGTTCGACCTCCGATGAGAAGTGGGCGGAATAAAAGACCTGAGTCACTCTTTAGGAAGAAAAAAACACACGTTTCGGGAGCTCGGGCTGCTCGGGCGTGGAGGCCCACACAGATGCGAGAGATGAAACGACACGTCAGTCGGGTGCCAGCTTGTGGCAGTCAAACTGTGGGGGCTTTACAAGATTACCTGGTGACATGCAGTGGGAGGAGAGATTGATGTTCGTTAACAAATGGGTGTATTGCACTTGTGACTCCGTAGAGACACTTGTGGAGCTGCGACTGACATGCATCACTGCTGGCTGGGAGCGTTTCTGCTCGTGCATGTACGCCCTATTGTTATTATTTCATTTTGTGGTTTTCAGACTGTGGTTTTGAGGCTGCACAGTCCTGACATTGAACTTCTAGCATCACTGTCATTCAGTCATAAATGGTGTCTGCTTGAAAGGTTTTTCTGAAAGTTTCCGCTTGTAAGTTTTTCTGGACTTTGCACCTAGTCTTTTCAGTCAATTAGACACATGTATATGGCTAAAACTGCGCTACAAATATACAAGTATATGCTGGGTCGTTTTTACTCCACACAGTACACACATGCCGCAACACATTGTTGATGTTTTCAGATTCGCAAAGTATTGTTTTACGGCAGGTAATGAGGTAGAGCTGCAACAGCTAATCTGCTAGTAATTGCAGACAACTAGTAATCTGCATACAACTAGTCGATTCCTGGAGAAAATGATTGTCAGATTAATAAATGTGTTAACATAATCATTTTCCACAGTCCCATTGTGGAGGTTTAGATCGTACCCACATAATTCCTAGGTTGCTATGGGCCATTTGTTTTTATTTACAATCTCATGTACAAGCGATTTAGTCAAAAGTGCTCCATCTAACTTCTCAAGAGTCACGTGCCAAGAGAAGGATCTGATCTCCTATAGGTTTTTGGAGGGAGAAGAGTTCGGCTCTCAGTCCGACCCCTGAGTCGAACCCAGGTCGCAGCGAGGTGACGGTGCTAACCGCTCATCCACTGTGTCGCCGGGTTGAGAAATGTCTCTACTCTGCTCATCTCTCAGTGTGGCGAGCAGAGGGGGGGGGGGGGGGTTGCTGCATTGTTGTGACAGCCCGGTGTGATTTACTGTGGCCCCACAACTTAAGTCACCTTGCGTCTCTGTGCGTCTGTTCCTCCTGCATCCCAAAAAGCAGCTTGATTCGATATCGACCCCCCCACACAGCCCCACAACCCCCCCCTCACCCCCCCACCCCCAAAAGCAGCTGTATAATGTTCGCTCCTTCACTGTGGGTCAGAGTGTCATGCACACTGTGTTTATGGATGGGTGCGTCGCCCCGGTCCCGTCTCCTCTCCCGAGGAGCCGACTTACATTATGCATGTGCATACATTCAGTGTGTGTCTCTGCTCTATGTGTGTGTGTGTGTGTGTATTTGGTTAATGGTTGTTTAAATAGATGTGGAAGTCACATCAGCCCTCTCATCTCCTCTGCTTTTAGAATCACACACACACACACACACACACACACACACACACACAAAGAGCAGTGGCGTGTATAGGGAATCATTACCTAAAGTGATGCAGGTTTAGCTATCATGAATCACAGTGGCATCATATCGACAAGCCAGAGCCAGCAAGGAATCCAAAGTGTGTGTGTGTGTTTGTGTGTGTGTGTGTGAGGCCTACCAGTATCTTGGGCTGGCAGCAGGCCCAGCCTCCCTCCCTTCCTCCCCATTTCTCTCTGTCTTGCTCTCTGCCACCGTGGTATTCCCCAGCGGAGCTTTAATTTGCTCCTATCCTGCTCCTCCGCATCCCGACCGCCATCAGCGCCGCCCTGTTTGGGAAGCCAGCGTCACCTCATGTGGCCGCTGTTCCCTCATGTTGTTGTGTCTTGTTTAGTGAGTGTTCCAGAGCATGGGAAAGTTTGCCTAGGACTGGGCAGTATGGACCAAACATCTGTATACTGATTGACCGAGGTTACATTTAACTAGGCATTTCTGACCCTTAAACACATCCTTGTGATGTCACACACCTACAGTCCGCATCCTGAAACCTAAACATGAAGACATTTAAGACATCAGATACTAATTTTAAGGTCGGACATTCAAATATTCCCTGAAGCTAACAGCTAATTGAGCTAAACAAACAGATGCTCATTTTCTAGCAAATATAGTATTCCAAAGTGTTTGAAAAGTACTGATACGGCTTAAGTTTAACTGAATGCACGTTTAACTGGAAGCTGAAAGGGGAAAGCTGGATTGCATTCTTCTAGTGCAGGATGCAAAAGATGCATTTTTAAAAATTTTATGCATTTTTTGTGTTCCCATGGTAACAAAGTTGTAAACAAACGCCGTGTGCGAGCCAACTGTTCTCACGTTGGTCGGAAATCTGACACAACAAAACGGACCTGGAGCGTACGAGTCTGTCAGATTAACGTACCAGGGTGCGTAATAATAAACAGAAATATCCACCAAAGACGCTAATATCACAAACAGCGGATTGGTAACCATGGCGACAGTTTATCGTCACACCCCCTTGGTGTCCGTGTGAACCTATGGAAACATCCGAGGACGATTAGTGTGTTGACATGTGCCAAAACGAATAGATCTTTTAGGGTTTATCACTCTCACTGTTTCAGGAGATCCTTATGGGTTCAGTCCAATATGAATATGATCCAAATATGAAACTTACAACTCCTTTATGAGGCACAGCAGTGATGAAGAGGAGGAGGGGAGAGGGCTGGTGGGAAGACACTGTGTTACAGTCAGTACGGGAGCCCCAAAAACAACCGTAGTGGGAGCACGCAGTCAGGCCAGCTACATTCCAGTAGTTCCACATATTAAATGCAGAGGCAAGCGCCAGGTGATAAAACACAGCTAGTGCTGTTTTGTGTAATTATATAAACATTAGTCACTGCAGCAGCCTTCAGGTGCTTGAATTCGGTCCAGCTCGAAGGTCTCGTAGCGAGAATCGTAGAAGTTGTAAAATGTGTGTGCGTGTGTGTGTGTAAAGGAGAAACGCTCCTCACTCTCTCTCTCTCTCTCTCTCCCTTGAACACTTCCATCTAATACTTCCCATCCGTTGCCCTCCTCTTCATCCCCCCCCCACCCAGTAATATCTCTCACAGTATAGTTGTGGTGATGGATGGAGATGCAGCAACAGTGGAGCAGTGCTCGCATCCATCACACGCTCAACAACAGCATAGTTAACTGCATCACTGTTTTTTTTTTCCCTTACCTCCCCCTCCTCCTCCTCCTCCTCCTCCTCCTCCTCCTCCTCCTCGGCTCCTCTCTCCTCCCCAACACCCCGCCATGTCGCAGTCTCCCTGGCAGCTGCCCAGCGTCTCCACAGGCTTTTTAAACCAATCGGACCAAAGTGCAGCAGAGTAAAGCTGTAGCATGGCCCCGTCTGACAAAAGTGTTTGTTTTATGATCGTAGCACAGTTTTTTTTTTTTTTTGCACAGCCCTCTTCAGTCCCATCGGGTGATACTTTCCCATCCTACAAGACAATTTACAATAGATTATTTTACGGTTCCTACGACTTCAGCCATGATATAATCAAGAGAGCTCAGCTAATCAAGTGCTTTTTTTTAACCCTAGCCACCTTACAACTAAATGCTAGCTACTCTACATGTAATTATCTCGTGCAGGAAGACGTATCATCTGATTGTATGACGTTCCCAGATTAACACAGTATTTCTGAGCTGATTTCTGACCTTTCTCTATGAAAGTGACCCGCCATAACGAGGTGCCCAGTAGCGCTCGAATGACAAAGTTTGTCACTCATCCTACTAAATCAAAACAATAGAGCAGTCTAATTGCTCTGCTGTATACTGAGTGTATCCTTTACTGTCTCAGAGAGAAATACGTAAACAATAAGAACAACGGGTCCCTCCAGGACATGCTCCAGGCAGGTGATCTCTGATGAGCCTCATGCATTTAAAACACCAATCTAGGTCAATGGACGCTCTGGAAAACATAGTAACAGCATCACTGAAGCGATCGTAACATCTCGGTATGTTGAACTTCTAATAAAAGAAATGTAAGTTAGTATCTTAAATTATCGAAACTGTTTTGCTGACAAGATTTCCATTCAGTTATCTTGTACCTGCAAGATAATTAGGCTGTGAGAACAAGGTAATTATTTTGTGTGCATAAGATAACTAGTTCCCAAAACATATTTCTCCTGTGCATATAAATTATTATCTTGTGCGTGCATGCAAAGAAAATGTTACCTGATCATACTTTAGAGACGCCACAGTTTGTTTTTATTATTATTATGTTGTTTCTCAAAATGCTGATGACGCATATGGATCCTGCCAAACCCTGAGGGTTGAAGTCTTCTCCAGACCTTCATCTCTCTCTCTCTCTCTCTCTCTCTCTCTCTCTCTGTCCCAGCTCCAGCGTCCCCTGTAGAACTGGGTCCGACCCTGGGCCTGAAGAAGTCCAGCTCCCTGGAGAGCCTTCAGACCGCCATGTCTGAGGTCAACAGGAAGAACGAGTTCCTGCCCTTCCACCGTCCCCGGCAGAACATGGTGAGGGGGAGAGGCTGCAACGAGAGCTTCAGGGCCGCCATCGACAAATCCTACGACGGGCCGGCAGAGGACGACGACGGTGAGGGACGGAGGGAATCACACGTTTATTTGTCTTAAAGATCTTTGAGGAGAAAGTACAGTCTGGGTCCGAGATGTCTTAAGAAGAAAAGGTTAATGACTGCCACTGACTGAAACCTCTGACTACAGTTTGACTGTCTCCATATACACACTTCATAGTCAGAGCTGCAGTCTCTCCTGCTGTCTCCAAGATACACAGACATCTGTTTCTGCTGTCTGAAGGGAGGACAGAGTGTCCTCAACACCCCCATGTATAGTATGTGTGACAAGACCTAAAGTTCTGGTAGATCCTCAAAATGTGGTGTTTACCAATTTGCCCATGACTTTCACCGTATTACCAGAGATTGAATGACTTTTGGTCAAGACTTTTTATATATCTTTTCATTAAAAATATATATAAATATATATTTGATAGGTTATTAATACACTATAGGCAAACAAAAATGTCCAATAAAAACAACTGCTGTATAAATATACCAATATATCTATATCTATTTTCTGCACAAAAACTAAAAATACATCAAAAACAATTTTTGCTACTAATCCAAAACATATTCAGGACTGCGATAAGAGCTTAAAAATCCAGCTACGGTCTCCTTTACTTTACTCTACTTTATTTGTCACACATGCTATGAAACTGGCATTTATAATATTAAAATGCTTCAAAAAAGCTGTACAATAATTAGTAGGTTTGATCAGGGCTGAGGGTGACTGAAAGATCTTTATAGCTGTTGTTTTATTTATAACAGGAAATATGTGTTTTTACATCAGGATGTGTTCCCTAACAGTGCGTGAGGGTTAAGTGTGACACATAAATACTGCATAATGTTGTTGTCAGATGGGAGTTATGCTATGAGGTTTCGTTGTTGGTTACATAATGATGCTTGATGTGAAAGCCTCTGGCTGATAAGTCTTCAATTATATATATTTCTTAAGTGTTTCTATACTTCTTCTGGAGAGCTGAGACATGGGAGCAGCCGGGGCCCTGACATGCAACATGTGGTCCGGGGTGTGAGCCGTAAACACTTCCAGCCAGGAGCTGGAGCGGCTGCCGCTCGGCCCCGTCCCCCTGGAAGGTGCCTCTGTGATTCCCAGCTGTGTGATTAGCAGCCAGCTCTTATCAGTCACCACCAGAGTAATGAGTCGGGCTGCTTCAGATCCTCACATTCACACAGGATAGAGCTAATAGGCCACGTCAACGCCCGCCTCACACACACACACACACACAGAGCGGCCACATCTGTCACTCTCTGTCTGAGTGTTCAACACTGTGAGAGCTGCTGTTAATTGACAGAGTTCAACCGTCTCTCATTCTTCTCCATTTATTTATTTATTTTGTTCTTTCTCCTCTGCCTTTAATCACATGCTTAGCTCCTATGATCCGCTATCTGTCCGTCCTCCCAGCGGTCACTCAGCGGTCTGTACGCGAGAGCACGTGGGCCGTCCGGCCTGTGGGCTCGTGCGCCTCTTGACGGATCGTGAGACGGATCCGTAAAGTACCGCAGCGTTTCACGGCTCCCTCCGAGTCCTCTCCGTCGAGAGGACCGTTCAGCCGCGGCTCTGAGTCGCCCGCTTTGATGTGTCGTGTCGTGCCGGGATGTGGATTACGGAGCTGAATGGCCGCTCTAGCTGCATGTGTGTCAGTGCCATTTGTATCGCCCGCTCTTCCTCTTCCTCTCGTTGGTTTTTCACGTTTCTCCTCCTCAGAGGTCAGGCGAAGGCGGCCGCATGTACGTAAACATGCGTCGAAATGGTGAATTACTGAGTTACGCAAGTAGTGTTTGGTCTGCAGTCAGTTTCAGTTTTGATGTAACCAGTTTAGACCTGATTTGCAAGATTTGACAGATGGATTGTCTATTAACACTGTATGAGGCTTTATATTCTGTTTAAATGACACAGTTGTAAATATGTATTGTTACTATGTTGTTTGCACAAAAAACACAGTATTGACAGACTTTGCTCTGTAGATGACACACACACACACACACACACACAACCATGCATGGAGCAAATTGCAAGTTCCTGCCTGTTACTAGACAGTCTTTGTAATTAAGGCTGAAGTGAATATCAACACAAAGTTTAATCTCAATTGGAGGAACTAATTTGGTTTGGTTATCTTATAAAATCTGACAAGAGTCCTGTGTGTGTGTGTGTGTGTGTGTGTGTGTGTGTGTGTGTGTGTGTGTGTGTGTGTGTGTGTGTGTGTGTGTCAATGGCGTAATTGTAATTCAAGGCCAGCCCCTCCAGCCTGCAGAAGAAGTAATGAGGCTTTGCGGCTTACGCTTTTGAACACTTTGGCTGTCTTATTCCTGAGAGTTGATTAATTTACTGTAAAGTTAATGAAGCCGCCGTGGAGGGAGAGACGCCTGAGCAGTAAACGCCTGTTTACGTCTTTGTGGATGTGTTTCCCTTCAGTTCTGGATGCGTTCCTCATCGCGTGGTTGTAACGATTCCGTTCCACGCTGAGCATCAATGAAATGCTTCAGCTCTGTGTCGACTCCGTGTTTAACAGGAGAATTGAAAGGATGCTCCTTGTTATTAGCTCTGAAGGTTGACGTACAGTCCCCTTCCTTTCCCCACCTTTCTCCCCATCCTCACACTCGTTTTCATCAATATGTCTCCCTACAGACGAGGACTCTGAGCCGAGTTCGGGCCGGGACACCCCCGCTAGTAGCTCATCCCGTCAGGGGGCCGGGGACCGGATGGAGGAGAAGGGCAAGAAGGAGAAGAAAAAGAAAGCCAAGACAAAGAAGAAGGAGAAGAGCAAGGGGAAAGGGAAAGAGAAAGAGAAGGAAAAAGAGAAGGAGAAGAAGAAAGCGGAGGAGCCGGAGGAGACGGAGAAGAAGAGCAAGAAGATAGGCTTTGGTCTGCTGAGGTGAGTAACTGTGTGAGAGAGAGTGAATGAGTGGAGTCTGAGCTCATTGTCCTATATGTGTGTATTAACACAGTCGTTAAGTTTCCATTTCAGCTTTAATTCTGTTCTCACGACATCCCATAATTTTCCCTGCAAGGCTCCACTTTGAGGAGGTACTGCACTGCACCATGCTGCGTGAAGCACCTGGTCACATGACCCCCTACATCATGTTACAGTCAGATGTAAATGCAGAAATGTGTTTCCGTTATACTTTTTTTGTTTAGCTTTTATAATGACACGTCTGGAAAACAACAATGCAAATCAAAGCAATAATTAGGTTTAGCTCATTTCCAGGGCTGATGGAAACTCTATTGTTACTTCTGTCTGCACTTTTCCTGCTCATCGATACTCAAATTTTCCCATTTTTTCTGAAGATAGTTCCTTTAAACGTATCAGAAACATCACTTGTGCTTGAACCCCTGCAGTTCATCACCACATTCACACAGATTTACACGATAGTAAACGATGAGAAGCATCCTCGATCAACTTAACACACGTTGTGCTAAAAGTCTTCAGTCGTCATTCAGACTGGGAGTGGAGGAGACGCTAGATAGCAACTGGCAATAAGAAATCTCATTCTTTCATAGTAATTTACAGTGCATTTTTTAGGTTTCTTGTGGCGGCTATTTGACAAACATCCCATTCACTGGAGTCAGACTGAAGCGCTGCGTACATCTCTCGCTGCCAGTGGGACGTTATGTGGCGCGATCCCTGCACAGCTCATGCATTCATACCGACTCGGATGAAGGCGAGCGTGCACACAAAGACCGCTCTCAGAGCACTGCCCCAATTTTCTTAAGAGGTGTGGAGAATTATCTGTTGGAACGATTTCCTGTGATTAGCCCCGACGCCGTATCTCCCAGCCTGAGCGAGGCCTACGTAGGCGCTGGGCGTGAATGGGCCGGAGTGTCTGGCTCTCCGAGCCCGGCCCCTACCTACGCTACCCAGCAGCTATCAGCGCTTTCCACCGTGTCTGTCCCTGGAATGGGATTTCACATGACCATTTCACAGATACGGATCTTTAGAAAAACACTCGCTTGCAATTTGATCTCTTGAAACACAGGCTCGGGTCTATTCAAAATACACCGCAAAAAAAACCCTCAGTCTGTGTGAACCAGAACATGGGAAAACACTTCCAGCTTTCTACGTGCTGCTTTGTGTCGCGGCGATTAAATCTCAGAATTGCTGGTTATTTAAAGTAGGAATATTAGGCAATTAGGCTAATATGTGCTAATTTTTGCACGATTGAAGAGGGCTCTTTCTTTGAAAGTCGGCGTCTTTTTTCTTCCCTTCTTTTCCACCTGGTTTTCCTTACATCTAGCGTTTGGTCATTAGGAAGAGGCCTCCTCAAAGTGAGCAGAAATATCCCTTTAATGGTGTTAAAAAGCTGTATTTGTCCTGCACTCGGGTGAGTACATGGCTCTTAATACCTGGGTGGGAGGGTGAATGGGAATATGCGTGGAACAGTGTGTTCCTTTCTCCTTTGTTCACTGAATATTTTTAGTTTGAGTTCAGTGTCAGACCTCTGCCATAAATACCTGCCTTTGTCTTTTTCCGGTCCCTCCTGAGGAGCGAGCCCTTTTCTCCTCTTCGATCCGTAATGGCAGAAAATGCGACCTCCAATTTTCCACTGAAAGACCTTTTGTTTCTTTTTACGTACAGTTTTCCTGCACGTGAAATATTTAACGCTTCAAAGGAAAGCGGGACCTTGCGATGGGAGGGAGAGTTCCAGCTCGATGCGGACTTTGCCTCGGCCCCATCTTAAAGGCTTGCAGACGACCTCACAGGAAATGATTAGCTGAGAGTTTTGTTTGTCACATGCAGCCTGCAAGGCAGTTAAATGCAGCTGCAAAACCTTCAAGATAAAAACAATACAATACAATATGAATGTTATACATAATATGAACTAGGGTTACGCATAAACATACACATCTTAGCAGAATTGCAGTCTGCATGCATTATGATCTATAAATCTTACAATAAGTAGAGACAACTGGAGAGATGAATACAGTCATCATTTCAACCTAATTTAACCTATTTTCACTTATCAACTACTAGCACAACCTCAGCTGAAACTGGAATATGTTCAGAAGGAATGAAGGAATATTTCTATGAAATCACCACCTCCACCATCGAGACCTTACTGGAGAAAAAAACATCGTCAGATCCATCAGTGAGTCTTGAAACCAGTCGTCTTCCTCATTCTAATAACATTTATTTGTGTAATAATACAGATACTATGAATTGTTGAATGGAGACGCTGTTTCACAGCCCTTTTATGATCCTGTAACACTCCACTTCTGCACAGGTCTGGTGCATTTTCATCATTTTCATGCTTATCTGGCAACCGCACATAGGCTTAACCCGGATAAGCTCGCTGGATTCCCAGCTGCCGTTTTGAGATGCAAAGATTTATACATGAGCGAAGACGTGACGATGTTTTGGGACCTGTCAGGAGCAGACCGTTGTTCTCCAACAAAGTGAAGGTCAAAGAGAGAGAATCCGTCATGATGGTTGAAGACAGTCGTGGATTTAGTCCGTCATGCCGTGGGTTTGAACTCTCTCTGGTCTCCTTCATTGTGTGTTATCTGTTGCTGGCTGTGGACTAATGTCCCGGCTCCCTCCAACCAATGGATCACTGATGGCTCAACGCGATTCCTCCTCATGAATCCATTCACTCGAGGATCTCCATCATTGCTTCTCCCCGCCTCCGACTCTCCCACAATCCTCAATCACTCCACTTTGCTTGATAGCTCCGGGGCAGACCATAACACACCTTAAGATAGCTTTTCCCTTTTTGCCCCCCCACCCCAACCCCCACCCCCCCTCATTCCCCACAGCACTCTCCTACCATCATAGCACTGTGTCAGGAGCTTCAGAGATCAAAGAAGGTCACGCCCAGCCCCTTTTTCTCTGTATTCACCTCTCTCTCTCTCTCTCTCTCTCTCTCTCTCTCTCTCCTCTGGCCTGTATCTACCCGGGCGTTTGATAGTGGTCTGAGCAGCCTGCGCATCTTCACTTAAAGCCGCTCCTCTCCTCTGCTCTCCTCTTCCTCCATCCATCCATCTTTTCATCTAACCACCAAATACCCCCCATCGCATCTCGCTTTAAGTGCCCTGAGAAACCGTGTAATACCACCCAAGGACGTATTAGACCTTTCCTCTGCACCCCATCTCTCATCTCCATAAGAGGGCCTTGATTAGAGCCCAGTGATAATTTCACCCTTTCTCTCTTTCTTGCCACATCTCTTTAACCTCTCTCTCTCTCTTTCTATTTCTCTCTGTGCCCGCTGTAATCTTTGCATCCTACCAATTTTTTTTTCCCCTCTCCACCGTCTGCTCCCTCAGGCTCCAGCTCCCGATCTGCATTTGATTGCATGTAATGGTGGTAGACTGAGAAGGCAAATTGGTGCTATTCAGCGCAGTTCAGTCCGGGCCGAGCCACTGATTTGTCGCATTCATCTAAGGCCAGCTTTGATTGGCCTAATGGTCCGGGGGAGAGTCGCTATGAGACACTCAACCTTACCCTTGGTCGTACTCCACAGTTGTAAACGTTAATGTTTTGTCATCGGTTTTGTCCTCGGATCTGACACCCCCGAACACTGTGTCGTAAAGGACGCACATTTGTATTGTTGTTTCATTACGGACCTCCGCACTGTTCCTTTTAATTTTTTTAAAACGAGGGTGTAATTGCCAAAAGGGTCCTTTGCATTAATGAGGAGAGAAGACGAAGGTTTAATGTGATCGCTCTAATGTTTCATTCGCATTGTTAACCCGGGCATTAAAGTCTAAATGTGTGTTTGAAATAAACTTTAAAGGGGACAGCTGGCTGTGTCATCTGAACCAATGCCACCTGCCAATCAGACATGCCAATCATCTGTGCATCTGCGTATGTGTGTGTGTGTGTGTGTGTGCGTGTGATAACCATACTCCCTTCATGAATATTCATGAGGTGATAAAAACATGATTGGTCACACAGTCAGATGGTTGTCATACAGTTGGCACATGGTCGCTGTGAATCTTTCTCAGACATTGCAATCATGCATGTATGTGTGTGTGCGTGTGTGTGTGTGCGTGTGTGTGTGTGTGTGTGTGTGTGCGTGCCTGCTGTCTCCAAATTGTCTGCCGTCATGTGACCCTTTTTTGTTCCTCTCTGATCTGCGCATCTTTTATCTCTCTGGTACAGAACATCAAGCCTGATACTCAAACAAATCTGGCAACTCTCTGAACACTCATATTCAGCATGTACACACACGCACACACGCACACACACACCCACACACACACCTACAACCCTAAGTTATCGCTCGACAAACATAATTAACATGGGTTGAGAGTATGGTTCTCCGAGCTGTTCCATCATCTGTCTCTACATGAGTGTGTGCGCGTGTGTCTCTGTGTGTGTGTGTGTGTGTGTGTGTGTGTGTGTGTGTGTGTGTGTGTGTGTGTGTGTGTCTGTGCCAGAGAAGAGGAGGGGGAGAGAGACACGGCCTGTACAAATGAAAATATGGTAATCTATTAGGTGAGAGCGGGAATGTACAAGTTCTACCCGGAGCAGGGCGTCTTGTTTATGTGACGGCTGATTTGTGTACGTGTGCGCGCGCTGTTCATTTTCAGATTGAAAGTGGTGTGAATTTATGAGAATCTATGATAATAAATGCACGAGCGCCTTTTTAGTTGCAATCGCGTGTGTAGCCTGGTCCGCGCCTCCGTGTACGTGCGTACGCGGCCTGATAATCTGCTTTCAGCCGGAAAAGGCTTTTCAGAAAACCTCAAAACTCAAAAGAGCAACGTGGGCCGAGAAACAACCCTGAACTCTTTGAATAGAACCAAAATGGAGCATAAAACTTGAGGTCACAACTAAACCTCCACCTTTCAGTGCCAGTTCTGAGTCCTCCCCGTCTCTCTCTCTCTGTCTCTCTCTCTTATTGATTTGGATAATTACACTCTCCTCCTTATTTGCGCCCCATTTTGTCCTCCTCTCTCTCGGCTCTTTCGAGCTGATCATAATGTGGCACCTCTGTTAGAGCTTAAAGTGCTCCTTCGTAATGTCTATTAGCCTATCTCTACAATGGGGGTGCTTTTACCAGCCACAGTAGCTCAGATGTTTTCCACTGTCTTTTTATTCCGAGAACAAGATAATCATTAAAGCAAGGTGTGCATCACCGCATTTAGCAATCTAACAATGTGGAAGCATCTAGATAGATAAAGAAAAAGCAAAACAATGAATACAGAAATGTGGAGAACGTTATACAATGTATGTATCCATTCATCCATCCGTCTTATAAAGTAAGTACCATAACAGTGTCATGGCGTCTTCTGGAATCTCAATCCAGCTTTTCCTTAGGCCTGAAGGGAGGGGATGTGCTCTGGACAGGTGACCAGTCCATCCCAAGACACACACACACACACATATAGTACCATTCACTCATTCATAAACAGTATACTTAAGGGAATTCAGACATTTACAACACCAGTCTTAATATTCAATTCCATTGAGGTAAGTAAACTGGGATGCTACACATGTCAGGGTGTGTGTGCATCAGTTCTGAGCTTTTGAGAATTATGATAAAGTGATAAATAGAAGAAGTAGATTTGAGAGAAGAGAAAAAATCTTGGTCATCTATTGTTTATTGAAGCGTTGAATCTACTCTTGATGTAAAAGTCGGGAATACTTGTTCAGTTTAGGACCAGAGTCCGACTGTGATTTGATCAAGAAAACCAACTAGTCACCCATAGTATCAACCCAAAATCAGTGTATGTGTTTGCAGTACATTGTAGTAGATCATTGTGACCTATAATGTAGGCCTGTGATGCATCAGTGCATTAGGTGGTGGTTTTTGCTCTGCAGAATTACCAGACCAGAAGGTTTTGGTTGCCACATCATCACATACACACTCTAGACTGTCGAGGTCTTTATGCTAGAAAAGCCCCGTCTTTGGACCAGAGATTGCGTGTCATTGTTTCATAATTAGACAGCACATGCTTGAAAGTGGGCAAAGGCCCACCAGCTGCCAATCAAACACGGTGACAAGAAGTCATTGGAGTGTCACAGACTTATGTCATGCCTGCCAATCATCTGTCGGCCTGCGTGCGCCCTTGTGCGCTCCTACACTACACAGCATCTATCTACTCTCCAATATGTGTGTGTGTGTGTGTGTGTGTGAGGCGCGTGCTTGTTATCAGAGCACGTCTGCCAATCATCCGTTCCCCCAGGGATCCATTTGCCAGTGATAGTGAAGGGAGGCGTGTCCACGCAGTGACGGAGGGAGGGGGTGAGAGCGGAGCGAGAAGAATAGGAAGAAAAGGTGGCGTGTGAGTCACAGATGTCCGGGCTCGTTTTCCGCTCGTTTGTCGGTGTCGTTTCCATTCACATGGGCAAAGTGTGGGACCGCCCTCTCAACACTCGCCCGTCAATGTTCTGAGAAGCACATCTGTGTCCATGTGTTCGCAGCTTTTTGATGATGTCAGGTTTCTTTTTGTGTGTGTGTTGGTCATAATCTAGACAAAATAAAGATAAGACGTGGTTAAGTCATCCGTATCGAAACAAAATCAGCAAAACCTATGAGCCCTATCCCTAATATTCACAGCCTATAGATAAGAGAAGGGAGTTTGTTGTCAGAGGGGTGCAGGCTTGAACTCCCAGTGTCTCCCAGGGCTTGGAAACAGAAAACAAATTCACAACTTGTTGTGATATCAACTTGTAAATGCAGCTTAAAAAGCCTGTTTCCACCTGCTGATATTAAAACTTGGGGTGCTATCGCTACACAGATATCGAGCTTTTGGGTATGATCCAACATCCAAATTAGTCTGTTTTCTAGAGCTTTGGGACACTCGACAAAATACAGGAAAAAAACAAACAACAAAACACAAGTTTGATGGTCAATTTGTCCTGCTTTCAAACCAGTCAGTTAGCTGCACTGTAAAGCCCAGGTATCCATGGCAACCCAGCCTGGCAATGCCCCAGTGATGGTGATGAACCAACTCAACCAGCTGTGTGCTTGTTGTCTTTGTTTGTTAAAGGATGTGATATATTGATATTGCTTTGTTTTGGACCGGATAAATACGTATGATGATGGATGAACACCCGTGCCAAAACAATCTAATAACCGATCATTTCTGGCAGAGATGCAACGTCTGATAGCGCACTCCACCTCTTGGTACTCAGAGAAGTTACAAACTCAAATCTCTCTCTCCATTTTCTGGCTCGCAGCAAAGAGTGGGACGCCAGATCAAAAGGCCTCCTGCCACTCTTGAACCCGAGAGTAGAAAGCGGAGTCTCAAAATTACAGCCCTGACGTCTTCTCCCTGCACTCCGAGGTCATTTTGACCTGTTACCTACGGTCAGCTACTCTGTTTATAACAGCTCGGTCATTGTGCAGTGGACTTGAAGTAGTTCTACTACGGTATCTTTCCAACCTTTTCCCGCAGTTTTGGGATCTTTTATGGTTGATTCATGGGGGGGGGGAGTGCCGAGAGCTGTGACTCTGAAGCCGTAGAAGCTGATTAATACCTGAGGAAAAACAAGCGTGTCATTTACGATGACCTCTTAGTCTTTGGCAGACTAAATGAAATCCAAAGTGACGCCGGGCTCGTCCCATCTTTCGGACCATCTGTCGAGACGACGCGGAAAAGTTGTGGAACAACTTTTATCCGGTAAATAAAACTGATATTTAAAGATCCATCCAGGGGACCTCTCCTTGTGTTTCCCTGGTTATGTACAACAGATTTCCCGCTCGTGCATTATTGTTTGTCGACAACTGTTTGATAGCTCAACAAAACGCGCTAATTCCCGTGTGAAGTCTTTTTTTGTGTGTGTGTTTCGAGGCTGCTCAGACATCAGACTGAAATGGTACCTCCTTTTTTTTTTTTTATTTCTGCACAGATGGAAGGTTTAGGAAACCTGCTCATATATTTCTAATTAAATCGTTCTCGCATGCAAATGATTAGCCATACACTTTCCATACAGATTGCAGATCGTGAATATTCATGAGTCATCGTTCTGTTCCCACTAATGACAGAACAAGAGGTAATTTATTCATCCTAACTGGCTGCTAATCAAGCTGCTCTTACTCTGATATTCTGCATCGAACCACCCTCGAGCCATCGTGTCGCAACTTTGGAGCTTGTTGTTGGACGTTCCAGTGAGCTCGACGGGCTTTTAGCGAGTTTATTTCCTCACACTTTGTTCCATTTTCTGCTCTCTAGTAATTCACCAGTGGAGGAAATGGGGGAGAAAGGAAAGAAGGCAAGTGAAAAGCATAAAATAGAAAAATGAGGAAAATGAGTCTCACCTCCGGCACCTCTCTTTAAGCCTGTGAATGTGGGCAGCGCTCACACTCGCTGCTAATGGGTCGAGATTTAACTTGATTACTCGCGTCGAGGAGGACACGTTTTTTTCCGTCTTTTCCGTCATGAAAAGACAAGAGGTCACCGCCGGAAAAAGTGAGAGAAGCAAACAAGAAAAAGGGAAGGAGATGATGTTTTTGTAAAACACAAAGGTGCACATAAGAGAGAGAAAAGGGGCCAAAGGTCAGACACTGTGAGAGGAGGCCGCTCACTTCCTGTTCACCTTGAATACGGGCCCCAGAAGGCCCCAGAAGGCCCCGGAAGGTGAAAGACTCTTTTACCTACTTGGCTGGGGACCCTCGAGTGTGTGACCTTCTCTGTATGTGTTTGTCTTGCATGCGAGCAAAAGGCCACATACACACACAGTTTCTTATTTAATTGTTTGTATCTTATGAATCATATTCAATGTGGGGATCATTGTTCATCTGTGTGTGTGTGTAGACTGATAATAACTTGTAGCATGGATTGGGAAGATTGTTGGTCTGGTCCTGAGTGTTTTGGCCAAACATTATTTCAGTTTTGTGAAACTATTTTCTATTCTACTATAGAGTTTACTTAATCAATGGGTTTATAAAAGGTTTGAATTGATACTAAAATTGGAGCCAACTTACATTGAAGTGTATCTAAATCTATCTAAAATATCTAAATCTATCTAAATCATATCACATGAGGTGGCTTTTTAGATGTGTCAATGTAAACATTTATAGAAAAAATGTAATGAAACACACATCATTGGTTATGTTTTATTAAACAATAGAAAGTGTTTTTTATTCATTTATGTGATGTCGCTAGACTAGACTTAAAAGAGGCTCATGTTGCCATCTTTGAACAAAACTGTAAAGGAAATGCAGCTTCTTGTATCCAAAAAGTAGCAAAATGGAGGTGATTTTGAGTGTAAAATACATCTTTTCTGTTTATCAGAGGGGTCACATTGAGGGTTTATTTGTAGACCCCAGTCACTTCCACTGCATTTGTGCCGTAGCCTCAAACCTCGCTGCTGGGCAGTCGGTCTCTGAGGTTACTATAACGAATTTAAAGAGCCAAACTGTTGATTAACTGGCTGTGGACAGGTGAGTTAATACCACAGACAGTCATTTATCTCTAAAATGCGAGAGCAGTTTTTTAATGTCGAGATATTCATCAGTCCCCCCCCGAGGAGAGTAGGAAGCCGCTTTTGGACCTGTTCATCACGCTGTTTTCGACTGCTTCATTTCTCTCAGCATGTTCCCGAGAAGGTTTTAAAGTGCAGTCTAGTAGAGACGGATCTTTTACATGTCTGTCACGTCACGTTCCGTCTCATCCGTCTCCGTCCATCTGCGTTTTCTGCTCCGGTTCGAGCTGCGAAGGCTCAGCTTTTAGCTGGAGTTGCGAGCCATCTGAAGTCCCCGTAAACTCCCGCCTCATCCCCACATCTCTCGCTCATCTTTTTCATTTTGCATCGGAGAGATGGCAGCTAAGAGGGAGGCGTTGGGGAGAGGTTAAGTGCCGCGAGGAGAAGCGTTTGATACCGAGGGGGCCGTGTGCCAAACGAGATGAAGGAGGATGGTGAAGTAATCTGCAAAAAGACAGAAACCGGAATGAAGGTAATGAGAGAGAAGGAGGAGAGAGGCGAGGTAAAAGGACGAGAAGAAGACCGGAGAGAGAGAGAGTTAAAAAAGGGAGGTGGAAGTGAAGAGAAGAGGAGTTGAAGGAAAGGGTAAGCCTCTAACTCTGTAGGCAACAGTAATTAGAGCGAGGCCCGTCCCCTGTGAGGCAAACACACACTCACACTGTTAATGCACACGCACACTTATAAAGCCCTCCGTAGCCCGCTGAGACCCCCTCAGTGGAGGCAAAAAAGCCTTCGGTACCCCCTCCTCCTCCTCCTCTTCCTCCTCCTCCTCCTCCTCCTCCTCGCTCCTCCCAGCTCCTCCGCCGTGCATTTCAAAGACACGTCGTGACTGCCAGTTTTCACAACCCGGCCGCCACATATCACGGCGCGCGCCCTAAAACGACGCCGTCCCTTTAAATAATGCGCCGCTAAGTGATACAGATTCAGAGACACGGGCGAGCGTGGCGATGATTGGAAGCGTGGCGAAAAGAACGATCCATATGCATCGATAAATTTGCCAGATAAATAAAACATAGGATGCGAGAAGGTCACAGTTTGCATGTCGGGGCTATTAAGTATTTAACAGGTTTGACAGGCTCAATTAAGCATCTACCCCCCCCTTCTCTCTCTCTCTCCCTCTCTCTCTCCTCAGTAGCTGCCGGGTGCAAAACATAATGATTGAAAATGAGTCGAGTGCCTTTGAATTATTTACTTATTTATTAATTTGATCCTCTTTTTCTCTCCCTACATCGTCTCGTGAACAGGCAGCCTTTTGTCAGCATTAAAGTTGAATTTATTCCTCATTTGTTCTTCGACGCCACTCAACGACTGTTCTCTGTGTGTTTCATTCACAAGCAAATACCAGGAAGAAAGTTCAGCTGTGTGCGTGTGCGTGTGTGTGTGTGTGTGTGTTGCTACTAGTGCTGAGTGTGCTGTGTTGATGCCGGCCACGCTGAAACTGTATTGACTGGTGTGGTTTCACTATTGATATGTGGCCACTTAAATCAGGCTTCAGAGTCCATCGTAGGGACGCCTTCGTTTAATTTAGATCGGCCTGTGCCGAGGAGGACGGTAGATACTTACAGTGCTAAGCAATAACTTAACATGACGCCCGCCCTCGCCTTTGATTTACCGGACTGCTCATGCTCATCCATTCTTCCATTATCCGGCACGCTTTGTACCTTAACAGTGGTGTCTCCAGCACACTTGGAGCTGAGGCAACAAATACAGCTTGGACAGGTCACCAGTGCACACACACATGCACACTATTCTCTCATACACTCAGTCCAGGTACACATTCTGCAAGACGTCCTCTGCAGGGCTCTCCCAGGTAGATGAAGAGACAGAAAAAAAGGCACATGTTCTATAATAATAATAATAATAGGTGCCTTAAACACTATGCAGGAAGAGAACAGACATATAGTCAAGAAGAAATGACCAGAAAAGTTTTTCGTTGTGAAAGCTGAAACCAAGGAACTAGTGGCATAATTTACAGGGTGTCTGTGGGCTCTTAGAAAGTAGTACAAGTTGATGAATCAATTTGGGGAAAATTAAAGAGTATTAAAAAGTCCGATTTCACAAGGTATTGATATTGTCACCAAAGGTTTATTTTAATAGACTTCGTCTTTGGTTTAATTTGTTCTTCGGCACTCTGTTCTTTCCCAGTTGGCCTGAGTTCTGTTTTATTGTTGTGCTTTATAGATTTAGTTGCAAACTACAATTGTTTAGTGAGATAAAGACGTGGTCTTGGAGAAGTGTTAAAAAGGGATTGAAATCAACTTGTGAATTTCTGCAGATACCCAGTTTTACCAAAAGAGCAAAGGTGTTGCACTGGTTACAAAATGAGGCATGAAGACAGCTACTGTCTGTTCTAGTAAATCACAGTGTGTATCCACGTTGTATTTTGCCTTTTTTGTTGCAGTTTGCTCCTGGAAAAACAGTAGTGCCTGACGTCTCTCTCTCTCTCTCTCTCTCTGCGCTCTCTGTACAGGTTTGGGAAGAAAAAAGAGGAGAAGAAGGAGGCGAAAGCGGCCCTGCAGCGGCAGAAGTCCGACCTCCTGAGCGACCACGAACTGGAGAGGATGAAAGACGAGCGGGAGAGGTGAGGATCGAGGTTGTGCTTTAAGAACCACCTGACAGGCAGACTCAGACTCTCTGCAGATCCAGTCGTCACGTCTGCTCTCATCGAGAAACAATCTGCATCCGTCTGTCTCTCTCCTCCTTGGCTGCAGTTGATTATTCATTTGTCATCCTCCCGGGACACAATGGAGCCACTTTTTCGCATGTTTATTTCCTTTATCGCCGCTCATCTTTCTTATTCTCTGCTCCTCTCTGTTTTACATCTCCTATTCCCGAGCTCCAGACTAATGGCGAGCTTTTGTGTTGTTTCTCGTGGCCTTTGTTGGAAATTCTCATCGAAATCTCAAAAAAAAAGCTTGAGTGCACTGCACCAAGTGTTTGGTTCTTACAAAGATTAAAAAAAAAGAGCAGCGTTATCTTGAAATGTCTTGTTTTAAGTGTTCTTCCTTCACGTTATTTTAAGACGTCTTGTCAAGTGAAATTATCTTTCAGCACGGAGATAATTTCACTTGGTTTGAGTACCTTCTCCCTCAGGTTTAGCGTTTCTACCTTGTTTTTAGACAACCTGTTCTTCCTCTGCGTCAGGATCGAGGCGTCGCACCCCGAGCTGCGTCCCAGAGAGCCGCAGACGTACCCGGACGTGGAGGACGACGACGCCGACCCCAACTACGCCCGCATCCAGTCGTTCAGGGACCGGACGGCGGGCCCCGCCCCCACTCAGCCCCCGCTGCCTCAGTCGCCGCCCTACGGCGCCGTGCAGCACGCCCACGCCCGCACGCCCTCCCCGCACGCAGGCCACGCCCCCTTCTCCCCGCACGGCGGTCACGGCGGCGACCCGGCGGCGGCCCCCACAGAGGACGACCACATCGACAGGCTCTACGCCAAGGTCAACAAACCCAGAGGGGGCGGGGCCGCGTCGCCTCCTGTGGCCGTAGCCGGCAACGACAGGTACGTCGCCGCGGACCGCCACGGTTGTCACGGTAACGGTTTCACTGTGTGGAAAGGGTTTGACTCAGCAGTTCGGAGAAGTTGAACTGTGGGTTTCTAGTAAGAGTGGCTACTAACTGGTCAATTTGAACATATAAAAAGCCTTTTTGAGTGTGTTTAAAGGAAATCATGTCAAAATTCACAGATGCTCTTAGATATGAATTATCTGAAGACGATTATTTCGGGAATTAACCTCATTATCGCAGGAGTTATCTTAAGACAAAATTCTAACGTTTCTCAACAATTATCTTAAGACTATAGTATGAATTATCTTAAGCTCTTGAAGCTTTTTAAATACATAGTATTCGCTGGTTCCTTTAGTCTTCTTTACCTTGTATAACAACGAACTGAAGTACTTTAAGATGTGGTAAAACGAACGTTTTCCAGGACTCTGAAACTTTTTTTTTTCTGTCACATAGCTATAGTTATACACAGAAATATAAATCGATCATTGAGAAAACAGACCATTTTGAAGTGAAACCCCTAGATAGCACCCACTGAAGTTAAATTGATGGTGAATGGTGAATTTTCAGTGTGTCAGTCTTCAGTTCAGTCTGAGGTGAAGTCATTGTTGATCTCGTTGTCGTGGCAACCGTTCAACTTTTAAAGTGACGGCGCCGGATTCTCGATCGATCTAAATCACTGAATTACCTCTAAAGGCAACTAATGCAGGAGTAAGCCCGCTGTATGTCGGTATGTCCTTGTCTGCCTCGATCGCAAAAAGAAGAAAAAAAAAAAGTTAATTAATGATAAAGTGAATATAAATTAACATGCTAATAAGCCATAGCTTTTGTCTTTTTGAAACTGCGGTGCACACGAGCCTCCTCCCTGCAGCCAGGCCTGGGGGGAGGAGAAAACCCTCCACACTACAGTAATATCTTGCTGATGTTTCATATTTCTCCCTCGCTTTTACTCCTCCCAGACCTGTCGAAATCAGGTTTATCTGCCACGAGCCTGTGAGAGCGTGTGTTCCAGAGAAAAGGAGATAGAGAGAGGAGGAAAAAAAAACCACAAGATTGAATTGTTTGTGCTTTCTTTGAGCTCCAGTGTGAGCACCTGTGTACTCATGTGACACACTTGTGTGTGTGTGTAGTGTGTGTGTGTGTATGTGAGATTTCTAGGAAGAAAAAATGGAATAAAAGCACCACAGGGCTCGATGTGTTCCTCTCAGCTCTGCAATCCGTACTCTTTACCTGTCTTATGTCAGTCACAGCTCAGTACCTCCTGAATACATCCACACAGTGTGTGTGTGTGTGTGTGTGTGTGTGTGTTGATGCCAGGCAGTAAATCTGTTTGATGGACAGCTTCAGGCTTTATAGAGATGTTTCTGAAACTCTTGTCTTTCTCGCCTCGTACTGGCATGGGAGGTCAAAAGTTCCTCTGACCTTTACTTCTCTGCAGATTTTATGTAAAATGTGTTGTTAAAATATGTGTTAATATGGAAAGTGATGGGATACGGCAAAGCGGAAAAGTTAGTTTTGCACAAGATTTAGTTGTTCAGTGACAACATGTAACTAAACAGAGCTGCTACATCTCTTTAATATACAGTATTTACTGTATTTACCCCACCCATTAATTGAGGTTTATCCATTGTGTTTTGTCCTCACAAGAGGCAAAAACGAGCATGGAAATGTCTTGAGTTTTGGAAAGCAATAACGTGGGTCACAGCCGTCCGGGCGGATACCGCTCTTCATTTATCATCACTTCCTGAAACCCGATGATGCGGACAGGAGGAAGTCCAGGTATTGGCTGACAGTAATCGATGGCGCCCAAAAAAAGAAGGCGGTGTGTCAGCGCTGTCTCTGAGTGTGTCTGCGTCTGTGTGTGTGTGTGTGTGTGTGTGTGTGTGTGTGTGTGTGTGTGTGTGTGTGTGTGTGTGTGTGTGTGTGTTAGCATGTGTCCAGGGAGCGCAGAGCTGCCATATACATGTGGGAGGAAGAGATAAACTGTATCACTGAAGACTCTGTTCCATCAGCAACTCAGTGAAGGACATGACACCAGACACACACACACATGAACACACACACACACATACACACACACACACATACACACGTATAATCTATGTAACTCAACACAGTCGTGCTGAGGAGAAATTTAGAACCTTGAATGAGCAGGTTTTTGTTGGTTTTTTTTTGGTCTGGATGAATATTCATATTCCACAGGACAAACCTTGGTCTGTTTTGTCTGTGATGATAAAAAATGATAATTTATGTGTTGGAACAGCAACGCTGGCTCCCCTCCGCCGACCTCTGACCTCTGCCTGAAACTCTGTTTGGGTATTACTGTTTTTCCCCGTCAGTGGAAATAATTAGAAATAACAGGACGCAGAATTTATGCTCAAAGTACATCCAATGCAAATTGCTGTTGTATTCTGAGGAATTTTGTGGCAAAACTTTCTAGCGCATGCAGAGCTCCTACTAAGGTAACATACCGCAATGATTCTTATTGTCAGCTAATTACACACTAATGAAAACACAATTAGGAATATGATATTGAGTTTCTGCCAATGGATGCCACTAACTCCCACACCCGGCACTTTTAACTTGGTTTTAACTGAGCAGTCATTAAAGTAGTAACCATTACCTTAATTTATCTGTGCTCTGCCTGTTTTTCTGTGCTTAATGTGCTCCAGGTTAGGCATTTTATTTCTGCTCTGCAACACACAAAGGCACTTGCTCTGCATCAGCGTTATGCTTTTTCTTTTTTTTCTTTTTTTATTACCTTTGCTCGCCAATGCAGTCTGCTGTATGACTGCTGCTGCTGCACCCCGACTAATCTGAAAAGCCACTTTAGTGATTTTACTCTGCAGCTGGGTGCGAGCCAAATGCTGCAAATACTCATAAATGCAGACTGCAGTTTTTTTTTTTTTATATATAACTACCGCAATACGTGTACATCAGTAGCTGCTCTGCTGAACATGATGCTTGAATCTGTCAAGGGCTGTGATGAAGTTGTAGCAGCGGAGCAGCAACAGACTGGGAGGGTGACAGATTATCAACACGAGCACATTAATCTAAGAAGAAGTTCAGGTGTGTGGATGGAGCAGAGGGAACGTTGTTACTCACAGCTGCAGACACCTGAGGTTTAATCTTCTGGTCTTCTCACTTCAGTTTTCTGTCGTTATGGGCAGGGTTCAGTCTGGTTTTGTGCTTGTTTTGTCTTTTGTCTTAAATATCCATATGTCAATACATCAACCATCCCTATAGATATCCATTGCTGATGCACCTGAACTTGTCCATGACAAGTGCACATTGATCTCAGGACCTGAATTCTGCAGTCTTTATAGTTAATCTATCTATTAATGTATGGCCTCTACCGATAACAGACTTTAGAAGGAAATGAGGAATATCTTTCAGCTCATTTGAAAAAAAAAAAACTTCAGAGAAAACAAGTGCATTCAAGGACTGTGACAAATACATGAGAGAGGTTTGGAGTGCTTTTGAACTATAGGAAGGTTAGTGTTGTCATCGGCCCTCATTCATCGAACAAGTGCAGAAATGGGTGCTAATCCAGGTGAGAAAAAGCTCAACTTGATTACAATTTCGCTCCATGTGACTGATCAAACGTTCGCCCTGTGCACATGTTGTGTCTTGTGGCCAGTGATTACCCTTCAGCATGTATATATATGTGCTTTAGTTCATTAGATATGAGACAATATTTTTATTATATTAGATATAAAACGGATAGTAGACAGTTCTGTGTTTCCTGGTTGCTAGGGTGGTTACTAGGGACACTGTTGCCGACGTACTTCTTCTCTTCTCTTCTCAAAACAAAGGCAGGAGACGACATAAATCTAGCACTAGTAAATGTGTGTTTTTATGTGAAATAGTATGCCTTTTCTCACAAAATAGAGTGTCATGGTGATACATGTTTTCTTGAAGAATGGCTAGATAGAGGTAATCAAAATGTGAGTGTCACAAAAATGTTCACTGTGGACAGGGTGAGACTGTGAGATTGTGTTTAAAAGCCACACAATGCATTGAAATTGTCATACAACTGGTCTGACCACCTGCTGTCAGATTTGGTTTTCGCCATAAGGAAAATGTGCATACAACCAGAATTGTGGCGTGCACTCGTCTGCTTGTCTTCAAAGGAGCTCAGAAATGTGTAGCTCTTTATGTGTTACAGTTCTCAACATGGAGTCAGCTATACTCCCCCGACACCGTTTATCTCATGTGTCTGGCTCTTGCTCTTTGTGCGCGTGAGGGTTGCGTGTCTGTGAATGTTCAGCGGTTTGATTATTTTTCATCAGCGTTTTTTCCTTTGAACAGCTCCATTACGGACAGACAGTCATTTAACCACACACACACACACACACAGAGGCACAGTGACATCTCACACTGTTATCCTCATTCTGCCCAACACCTTTAATTCTAAAGGGCACGGGCAGCTCAATGCCTTACGCATGGTGGAGTTTAATGCAGACTCATTTCGTAAAGCCATTACACATTCGCTAAAGATTACACACGTGCAGAGGCAAGGCTGTGTTGAAGAGCACACACACACACACACACACACACACACACACACACAGTTCAAGCCCCAAATTATCATTTTTTGTTCCTCCTTCTCTTTCATAAACATTCCTCAACCTTCTCATTAGGCAATAATTCACTGGAATCCTGATCATCTAAGTCGTGCCATCCTCCCTTGTTTATCTCTAGTCAATCAATCAATCAATTTCTAGTCTATCGATGGCACCTACGCATTTGCCCACGCATATTGGCTGTTAGTCAAAGGCAGTGTTTCTTCTCAAAAACTGATTTATGTCACCGCATTGTCTTTACTTTAAAAAGCCAGCGCAGAGTCCCTAAATGAGGAAGGATAAAAAAGGAAGCGTGCCTGTTTGTCAGTCAGCATGTGGACGTGCACAGTGTTTGTCCTGGTGTCCACCCTCCCGCCGCTCCTCTGCCTGTCCTCCATCTCGCTCCACAGATGGACGGACTGGAGGGCCTGGGAGCCTCACACAGCGATGCAAGTCGCAAGGGGGGCAGGAGAAAGGAGGCAAAGCGAAAGGAGGCCTTTCAGAAGATTTTCAAGTGGCGAGCAGGATTCTGGCCTGCCATCTGCATGCAAACACACACACACACACACACACACACACATAGACGCACAGTTTTTGTGGACATTATGTCCCTTTTACGTTAATTGCATGGAGGGTTACCCAAACCATCCTAACCTTAAAACAACCCTGAAATTGAATGGTTTACCTCATGGAGACTTGTGCTTTGTCCCCATATGGAAGGCAGATCTTCACATTGTGACTGGGTAAACAGATTAGCCACACACACACACACACACAAACACCCCCACTCGGTCCATTTTCTGAAGTGACCACCCAAGCCTTGCATGAGTGCTGCCCTCCGTTTTCTTGAGTGGTGTGCCCCCTCTCACCCTCGCCCAACCACCTAACCCTTCCAAGTGCCCCTCGCAGGTTACCATAACAACCACGACCTCTGGCACTCCACCAATTAGAAAACAATCAGCCTGGAGAGAGCGGAGTGGAGTGAACTAGAGAGAGAGAGAGAGAGAGGGGGAGAGAGAGGGGGAGAGAGAGGGAGAGGCACCAAGGCGCACGAGGGGAAGATAAGTGGGGTGCAAATTACGTCAAGAAGAATGAAAGAATGAAATGTAGAGAGAAAAAATGATGGGTGCAGGGTGGAGAAAACCTGGCTCCACCTCACCCACAAATAGTGAAGATCCATCTTTTTGTGAACTAGGGAAGACTGGGCTTGGCTGAGGCTGAGGCCTTCAACCAGATTTTGCGTGTTCTCCCCGGGTGTGTGCCTTTGCAACCAAAAAAACCTTAAAAAGGCAACAGTTACAATACAAAACTGTTGTCATTCAACAGCTGGACATTCTGGCCTTGCTAAACTAAAGTCAAACAACACTGAGTGAAATCATGGTAATCAATGGGATTTCGTCCAGGTCTAAGTGAGCAAATCATTCTGGAAACATTCCTATAACCAGTGTACAAACTGTTGCTGCTGGTGGATAAAGGCAGGAGATCCTGCTCCACCTCTCCCTCTCCTCTCTTTCTCTCCCCCCTGCTCCTCTCTTGTTTATTCTGGGGTTTGGTCGACTAAAGAGGATAAACATGTTTGAAGGGTTTTTTTTTTTTCTCTTTCTTTTTCTGCCATTGGCTTTCGCTCGTCCCGCCATCTGCCATCGCAACAAGCTCCTAAAAACTTCAGCTTTGTTTGTGCCGGAGGAGCAGCCGTCTTCTCACCGCTCTACATCACACAGTCAGAAACTTCCCCCTCTGCAAAGGCTTCCTGTCAGATACTACTGAGACAGATGCGGATGCGATGCGGTGCTGACTGGGCTTCTTTTGGGATGCAGTCACACACGTACCTTATCGAGCATACCTAATCCTGTGTGTGTGTGTGTGTATAAAGGACTTGTCTAATACTACATAAAGGAGGCTGAATGGGGAGAGAACGTGCTCCCAAAGATGTCCGCTTAGAGTCAGGATGATGAAGTAGAGACGGAGAATAGAGGAAGTTTGTACAGGAGGGATGAGCTTTTAGCGTTGCTCGGCTGGTCACTCGAGAGGCTTTCTTTTCTCCTTGTTAATTAATCAGACCTTCTTTCAGCTCAATGAGTGCCACACACACACACACACACACACACACACACACATGCAGCAGAGGGAGCTGTAAGAGAGTGCCAGGTTGGTCTGTGAAAGCCTTGTTTTCCACCTCGTTCTCTTCTTGTAGGTAATTAGTTTCGGTGGGGCGGGAAGGGGCTGCGTTTGTGTGTTTGCGTATAAAGGGATGAGTCTCGGCTAACTCGGGGTTGTGTGATTTGGTGTTGGTAAGCTTCAAAGCGAGGAAGTCACCGAAACGCTCCTGGAAAGAGCTGTGTCAGGAGCGGCAGCTCACGGGCCTGATTTCCAAAGGTTTCGTTTACATTTCGGGTCAATTCTACCCAAACACGACTGTCTCTCATGCGCCCTTATAATATGTAAGACAATGCCTTAAAAGCTTCTGGAAATAGCCAGTCCCTATAGCTATCCACTGCTGATTTTTTAGACCAGGGGTTTCCAAATGTTTCCACATCCAGGACCCCCAGAGCAGATGCACACAGACCTCAGACCTAAATATTTAAGACTCAGCAGTCTTCATAGCCTTTCCATGGTAAGGGTAAGGGGAAAATCCCTTTTCTGTTTTCTCATTGCTCCGGTTTGTTGTTTCTGAACAGAGACTAGTGTGTAAAACGTGAAAAATGGAGTAGGGGTCGTGAACCATAGCACTGACCCCATAAACTCAATCCCATTTGTCTAATAGATCGTCTGCTTGAGATCACAAATGGTGGTGGCCCTAAAAAATATGGTTAGGACTACTTAAAATCTTGATACATTCTGGATTAAAGTTGAGATGGTAGATCCATGCATCTTATCTTGAAGTTGGATGGATATTCTGAAGTAACAGCAACCAAAAATGAGATTACGGAGTGGGTTTTTTTTTTGTTCCAATTACACCTTTTGTAATGGAGACTTTAAATACATATGGAAAATCTCATTTGAAACTCCGTGGAAAGGAATTTCCAGCTAATTCTGAGCCTCAGAGGCTGAGGAGCAGTCAAGGACCGTGGCGGATATGAGGGAGAAGTTTGGAGTGTTTTTGAGCTGTGGGGAGGTAAAATGGAAGTGGGATTAGGGAGAGAGAAGAAGGGAAGTTGAGGGGCAAGCGAAGGGAATTGATGTATAGAGAAGAAAGAGCCAGAATGGGAGTTTTTCGAGCCACAGGAGCAAATTAGCAGGTTGTTGAAAGAAAAAGGGATTTTTTTTGTGTCCAAGAGCAGGAAGTGAGGGATACAGTGAAAGGATGAAGGTTTGACAGAGCAGCAGGAGCAGACAAATGGAGGGAAGAGGAACAAGCTGGTGAAAGGTCAGCACCTGTTTCTGGGTAAAACAGGGGGAACAAAATCAAAGGGACAAGGATGCTTTTGGGAGAGAAGATGTGGGGGATCCAACATTTTTTTCAGGGCTTGAAAGGACACAGGAGAGGAGCCGAATAATTGCACGAACGAGCAAAGTGGATCAACTCATGAATTGGAGAGGAGACGAGGGGAGGCAGCGGGGGATTCAGATGGGAAGAGAGACTCGAGTGGATGTTTTTTTTGGGGGATAAATTCAACAGACGAGATGTTGGACGAGATGTCAGCAGCCGCTCCGGGGGGGCAAATCGAGGGGTCGAGGAGCAAAGGATATGGGAAAGCGAGAAAAGGGAAAGGGTTAAACCGAAACGAGGAGCTGGGAGTGGAGAATGTGAAGAGGACGAAAAGAGGGGGAACCGAGAGGAGGTGCAGCGGGGTGCGGGTGGGGGGAGGAGTGATGGAGAGCGGAGGAGAAAAGAAGCCAGAGTGTGTGTTTTCCGGACTCGAAGCGCGCGATTCAGCCCGGCTAATAAGGAAAAGCTCTCAAGAGGCACTCGTGGGCTCCATCCCTTCCTCCCCCTTGCTCTCCTTCCTTCAATATACCCTTTCCAGGTCTCTCGTCGCCCTGTTGCGCTCTCTTCCTCTCATTTATGATTTCCGTAGCTCGTATTTGCACAAGTAGCTCTCAATGAAAAATAAATTCCATGCAAAGGACATCCTGCCGCGGCGGAGACACGCACGCGGCCGAAAGGACACGTCGACGCACACACACAAAGCGGACGAGACCGCTAAAAGTTTCGAGTCACAAAAGCACATGTGCTGTAGGATGGAATTAGCCTTGTGCATCTTTTATGTTTTTCTTCCCACGTCTATATAGAGTTTGTTTTTCTCTTCCGTACTCTAATCTAATACCTGTCTCATACGAGAGGGATTACGAAGCAGGGAATTCAATTGAAATGTCAGCCAAAGTGACCTGTAGCTAAGCAACATGTGCTCTTTTAGGGAGGGTGTGTGCGTCTGTTGAAACTCTCAGTCTGTCTCCTTTACTTTACTTTTTTCATGGTTCAGATTTCTGAGCCGTTCCCCGTTACGCTTCTCTCCCTCTCCTCCTTCTCCTCCGCCATGCGGATGTTGGAGATGCGTTTGGCAAGTGATTCTGATCAATTAAATCGAATAAAAGTCCCCCCGGTTTGAGACCATATGGCGGTGTAAGTGTTTGTCTAATGAGCAACAGAAAGTCTGAGCGAGATGAGGTCATGTGCAGTCAAGATCTGCTCCAGCGACCTCATAAACTTCTGGGAGCCTGATTGTAATCCAGAGAAATGAAAGAAAGAAAGGCCAAAATATCAACTTGTTATTGTGTCCTAAACCCAGCTGTTGTCATCGTTAAATTCTCCTCAGGCGCTTTCTGCAATTAGCTGCACTGAACCATACAACCTGGGCTTTACAGCGAGTTATACTTCAAGGAAATCAAAGTCAGGATTGTTGGGAGACTGACTGAAATACTGTAAAATATCATATGATCTGAATGTTTTACAATGCATCTTCTTAAATGGGACACAGAGTTGTTTTGTTGTCTTCTGTTGACAGATACTATGGATTCAATCAAAAGTGAGTCAGATTAATCAGATTACTTTTTGCCCCATTTACAATACTACAATATGTGTGGGCTGTCTCACATGCCACTCATATGAACTATCACATGATTTTACATTCCCTGCTAAACAACATAGTTTAGCAACATTCACACTTATATCACATTGTGTTTCTACTAGGATTCGTACATTTTTCAATAACAGAAATAGTCAAGGTATAAAACAGTTTTTTTGCATTGAAGATTGCCTTCTGGTTGAGTGTAAAACGTGAAGCCTGACACATTGTTACCAGTGTGTTTTTCATATTTTATCTTCTCTTTTTATTTTATTATTTTTTTAAATAATTAATCAAACACTGAATAATTAATGTGGTAACCAGGTTGGGTAACCCCACCACGTGTCAAGTATTAATCCATCCTCAGCCAGGCAGTTGCCATCCGCTGCTTTGTGCTTTGGCAGCGGGCGCTGGACAAATAGGCCTCCTGCCACACACACACACACACACACACACACACACACACACACACACACACACACACACACACACAGACACACACACACACACACACACGCACACACACACACACACACAGAGGCATACACCCCCGCACACACACACACACATGCACACACGCATGGCTAGTCTAAATAATGTTATGCCGGGCAGTTCTCAATCAGTAGCATCCTCTAACGCTCCGGTTGCCATGGCGACAGGACGCCAGCCCCCGGCGGCGGCGGCGGTGTCCGGACAGCTCGGCTGATTGATGTCACGGCGTTCGACGGAGCGCTAATTGCTCCCCGTGCTTTAGACGGCGCCACGTAAGGAGCAGTGTCATATCCTGTCAGCCGCCTTTTAAAAACACGTGTCACTTCCTGTTAGCGTCCAGATGAGCAGAGAGAGACTGACACTCACCCCTTTTTTTTCCTCCCCATCTCTCTGTTCGCACCCCCTTTTTTCTCTTCCTCTTTTTCCGCCTCCCCCCCTCCCCCTCTGACCCACCTGCCAGCGCGGGTGATCTTTTGTTGTCAAACTCCATTAGCGGAGACATCAGCTAATTAGAGCCCAGGCGCACAAGCTCGGGGAGATTAGGACGAGGAAGAGGAGGAGGAGGAAGGAGATGATGATGATGGTGATGATGATGAAGAAGAAGAGAGACGTGGAGGGGCGGGAAGGAAGGAGGGTAGACGGAGGGCAGGGGCAGATGAGATGGAGATGAGCAGATGATGAAGAGATTAAGATGGAGTGGGAGGGGAGGAGAGATGGATGGCGTCGAGGCAGGGATGGAAATGACAACGGAGATGATTACCTGCATCAACTCGGGATGGAGGGGAAGGGAGGGGGCCGAGAGAGAGAGGGAGAGAAGGAGAGGAGGATGAATGGAGGTGCGAGGGATTAAAAATAGATCGTGGAAGAAGGCGAGCAGGACTGTGAATATTTACCGCCATCGGAATGAGTCGCGTCGATGGGGAGAAAATGTGAAACTGAGTGAACGTGTGTAAGAGCAAAAAAAAGTGAAATGAAAAGAAAGCTCAAAGACACGCCACCACATGAGGGAGAGGAGCTAGCATTGATTAAGTTGTTTTTGCTACTTGTAATCCTGCCTGTGTGTGCGCAGGTGTCTGTCTGTGTGTGTATGTGTGTGTGTGTGTGTGTGTGCATGTGTGTGTGTGTGTGTCTAAGTGGGAGCAAGCAGCCGAGTGAAACAGAGATACAAGATGCAGGGAGGGAGGCAGATAACGCATTGACCTGTGCCTGTCGTTGTGTTGTAGTTGATCCGTGTAAGACACAGCTGATAACAATCCTCCTCCCTGCAACTAAACACAGGGGAGATCCCAGCCTGACACACGCGCACACGCACACACACACACGCACACACACACACACACACGCACACGCACAGGCAACAAATTAGTGTTGGGAGAAGAAAAAGAAAAAAAAAAGCATCACATCACCACATCTCCCTCCTCGGTCAATACCGAGCCACGTTTCCTCGGTCTGGGTTCGAGTCCTGCTGCAGACGACCGGCTCAAGGGAAGATAAAATAATTCTTCAGTCGCTAATTAATACTCAGTGTCGGGCGACGATGAAAAGAATTAGGCGGAGGTTGGATCGGATTGAACGTCCTAAACCTTAAAAACAAAGGTTTTAAGGTTTGGGACTTTATCGCTTTTCGTCTGAATAGAAAGTCGATGTTCATTTACTGTCGCCTTGCGAAAGGGTAATCCGCTCATCTGTAGCGTTGACATTTTAAAGCTTTAAAAGAAAAAAAAACGCAGTATTTCTCTTCCTTACTGCATTGATCAGCACCAGCAGGGTGCGCAGCCACAAGTTCCCTGCCTCCCTCTGAAAGAGGGGGAAGCAGTCGCTTCACACACACACACACTGTGCCATCCCTCTGCTGCTCCAATCAATCGCTCTTCGTGTTTTCCAGCTTTGTTGATTTTTCTTTTTCTTCTTCTTCTTCCAAAAGGCTATCATGACCGCGTGTAGACACTAATGAAAGGACGTCTTACGTTACGCTTCTCTTCCTGAAGGTCAACATCACTTCCAGTCGCTCGAGCACGAACGTACACACACATACGCTGTAGCTTCCAGAAACGTAAACACAGTTTCGTCTCTTTCTGCTCTGCAAAACTGTTCATGCAAATCTGAAGTCAGACGATCAACTCAGAATAGCTGAATGGAGCATTTATCCTTATTCTCCAGTGTTAACATAGAAGCTGAATACTAATTATGGCTTATTTCTGCACAGTTTCACGCTTTCGTTTGCAGCCACATAGGTTTTATGCTGACTGGCTGTCACATGACTTCAAGCTTCGAGCAGCAACCGTGATACAACCGTGGAGCGTGTTCACATCCAGCCTTATGCTGTATGTTTAATCCTGAATCCATAATCCAGAAAAGATGTTGTGGAAGAACCAAGACATGAAATTTACCAAACTCACAGTCATCTTGGATATATTTTGTGTTTTAAAAGAATGTTTTTTTACTGACAGTTTTTGGCACATTTGATACAGTTCTTGACTTTACGATATAGTCTGATTACACTAAATTTTTAACCATCACCTCGCTTGACCTTCACATGTGTGGTCCACAAGTTTTCCATCACCACTTCATCGTTTAAGCTTCTTCTTGTCCACATTACCTGGAACGTCATCACTATCAGACTCGGCGACATCAAATGTTTAATGTGTAGCACTCTCATAGACTTCCAGGAAGAAGAAGAGAAAGAAAGAAAGAGATCTGATTATTTTGGCTGAACTGGATGTGAACAATACTGCTCAATAATTTCCCCCCATTAGTCATGCTTGCTCCCATAAGCCAACACTGTAAAAGTATTTTCTTTTATTTTCATGTTTTTGCACAATTGCACAACACTTCTGTGCAGACAGCCAATGCAGAAGTCCGCCCCGCACCCATGAAGGCGATTTCAATAGACTCCTCTTGAAACAAGGTTTAAAACCCGGTTCCCGTAGGTTTTCTTACCCTGTTTTATATGTACAGTTCCCCAACACTACATATATTTACAAGCATGTGATAAATCAGGATGAGCTGCGAGTCTGAATGTCAGACCCCCCTCCCATGACACATCTGAGAGGAAGCCATACATCATCTGCCCCCTCTCTCTGTGTGTGTGTGTGTGTGTGTGTGTGTGTGTGTGTGTGTGTTTACACCTGTGTGGCAGGCTGCGCCACGGTCCTTTGGCCGTTTTCTGGCAGATTTATGAAACCCTTCAGCTCCAAGTCATCTGTTAGAGAGCTCTAAAGAACAATTCTCCCGACCTGCCTTCCTCTCTTTCTCTGTCGCCTCTTTTCCTGTCGCATCCGTCTCTTCCTCTCCTCCGTCTTCCCTCGCATTCACCCCCTTATGAATTTTGTTTTTGTGATTGACAGTAAATACAAGCGTTCGATCGGACGCGGTTATTATAAAGTAGCTTTCAATGAGGATGTGTACTGTAAATACAGTCATTTTACCATTAAAGTTTAATTTCAAGGAATTCCAATGGGTGTATTCAATAGTGCAGTATTTTGGATAATGGATGATGTCGCTCCCATCATTTAATCAAATATTAACATTAAATGTGCATTAGTTATTATCACGCGTTACTCTTTAGACGAGCGAGACTCTTAAAGATCCCAATTCTGATTAAAAGTAAAGCCGAAAAAGAAGAAAAAAAACACATATTAAGGATGTTATTATAGGAAACGGCTTCTTTTATAACCAGACAGTAAATATTTATGAGCTTTAATGACAGGAAAATATTCCCCTACTGGTGGACGTTGATATATTTTAGGGCGTTTCTCGCCACGTTATTAATGGACCAGAGGTCTTAATTATTGATAGACGCGTTATTAACAGCTATGCTGAGTTCCCAATTCTGATTTTAAACATTTATAGAATTATTATTGGTGTGACAGAGCAAGAGCGAGAGATTGATCTCCCTGCCTGTGCTGGCTTCTGTGTGTGTGTGTGTGTGTGTGTGTGTGTGTGTGTGTGTGTGTGTGTGTGTATAGATCATCTGGAGTTCTTGATGACACATGAATCATTTCCCCAGTAATGCATAAACATGAAACAGCAGAAAAAGCACAGAGCGGCCCTGACCTGCAGAGCAGCGAAAAAGAACAGAATACATTTCAGCAACAAAGGCTCCGGGAAAAGAAAAAGAAAAAAAAAGCGCGTCATTTTCTGCTGAAGTCGAACATTTTTCCACATCTGTTCGACTCTTCCCCTCTGTCTTTCCCACTCGCTCTATATGCAGTCGGACCGCTTTCTAAGATCTGTTTAAACAGGGCTCAGGCCTCGCTTCCGTCTCCTGCATCAAACCCCCCGTCCCAAGTTTCCCCTGAGCCCAAAGCGTCTCCGTCTCTCGCCGCTCCCAGTCGACTCCTAGACGCGGAGCAACGGTTCACTCACGTACGGCCCGAGGCTCGCCTACACCGTGCACGGATAACTCCTAAAATATTACTTCAGTGCCTCCAGTGAAGTTCAAACGCAGAATGGAGAATTAATATTAATTGCAGAGTTAATTAGTTTTGAATACCATTTACACCGGGTACCCTTTTACGGTCATGGCAAAAAGCTATAGAAAAAGAGTAAAAAGTTATAGCTTTGTAATAGGTGACATTATTTCTGTTCCTAAGTCTTAAGACTTGAGAAGTCTTGCCGAGTGACTGCGAACCTTAGTGCACCTGGCCGTTCTCATAATGACGACTCTTCCCGTCTCCATGGAGACGGAGGACGGCCAGCCAGAACTTAACGTTTTGTTTTTGAAGCCTCTGAAGACAGCAAAGTACATATGTTAGACAGGGAAGACAGAAGGATTGAAAGAGGGTTAGAGGAATCCATCTATGTCAAGATAGGTGATGATCGGAGGAAGAGGCCTGTGACTCCCAGCATCCTATCCTGTCATCCCATCCCAGGAAGTTTAAGTGTTCCTTTCGACCTCAATGGAGTCCACAGAAAACAGTAAGACCTCAGGTGGCTGTTCATGTTAACTTCACAGAGGTTAAATCCTGAAGGAGAAACCTCTTCTTGAAGATGTGAAGATGTCAAGATGAAGGTGAATCATCTTCAGGAATCTACAAGTTCAGTAGCAAGAACTCAACCACTCCTTGTTCTCCTAAACCTCATAAATCTAGTCAAAACTAATATTAAGATGAAACCTGGGCACTGGTATTGTGACACATGCGTGCGACCTCTCACATACTTCCTTTGAGACAGAGAGAAAGCGTCTCTGTGTTTTCCTTCTTCTCCATGAATCGCCTGATGGCACAGAGACGTCCTTCCTTCCATCATGCATATGGGCACATACATGTGGATGATATGAATTTCCCTATTTCTATTATGTGTGCAGGAATATGGATGCGCCTACGTATGTGCGTGCATACGTGTGTGTGTGTGTGTGTGTGTGTGTGTGTGTTGTGACTCACAGGGGTTCCCAGGGTTCAGTGTTGATGTGCTACAGATTTCCTCTGTTGACAGAGGGAAAGAATATTCATATGATTGATGTTTTTGTTTTCCTGCCTTTTTGCGAGACAGAAAAAAAAAAAGATGGAAAAGCAGATATAGATGTAGGCAGAACGATCGAGAGATTGATCTTTGCGCCGGGCTGTGTGTAGTCTGTGTGTGTGTGTGTGTGTGTGTGTGCACAGGTGGCCCTGCTTAGTCTTTATCTCGGCAGTCAAACTTCAGCAGGCTCCTGTCAGGGAAATTTACTGCCCGAACAAACAGCTGGTGTCTCGTTGCTGGCTCGTCATCGGGACAGCCGGCTGCCACTGCTGTCACTCAAACTTCCCAAAGCCTCTCATGCTCTGGAGACGAGGAATCCTCTGCACAACTTCCCAACGTCCTCTGAAGACCCCGAGTCCTTCGCTGCACTGTGTATGACTGCGACTGTGATGATCTGATCACCAGTTTCTGAAACCGTCTGTCTGTGCCTTTCGTTTTGTGCCCCTGTGTGTGTGTGTGTGTGTGTGTGTGTGTGTGTGTGTGTGTGTGTGTGTGTGTTTGTGTGTGTGTGAGGCAGTGTGGACCGGATCCAGCAGCTTAGAAGAGAGTACCAGCAGGCGAGGAGAGAGGGAATGGTGCCACCTTACGAAGAGCTGGACCCTCGACATAGAGGACATGACGGTGATGCACACAGGGTGAGTCTCTCTTGATGCACACACACACACACACACACACACACACACACACACACACACACACACACACACACACACACACACAGAAAGACAAGAGCAGATGCACAAGTCACAGTAACATCATCTGGAACAACTTTTCTCTTAAAGGTTGATTTTAATGGCGTTTTTGGCTCCATTGATTTGCAATCCTATTGTTTCTGCACAGACCTGGCACCTGTTTATACTTACCTGGCAACCACCAAACCACCAAATATGCTTTACACTAGATGTGTGCCTCAATGCTGCAATTTCATGTTTGATGATGACTTCATTCTTGGTCTCCTTTGACATTTGTTCATTCATGGACTGGTTTGTGATGAGGTTTTCAATGAGGAAAAGCAGGTGATTGCACACACCTGTGCACAGTGTGGTGTCTGCCTTTACTTCTTCTTCTTCTTCTTCTTCTTCTTCTTCCAGTCATCAGTCGCCCTTTAGCTCCCAGTCACAGTCTCAGTCTTTGATGTAGACGGCTCCTATAGGCTCTGAGCAGGCAGAACTTGATGTGACCATTCTCACTGACTGTATTATCTCCTCATCCTGCAGGTGCAGCTTTTTTTTCAACCATAAATTCAGAAACATGTTCTCATAGTTTCCCCGCTGACACCAGATGTCATAATAATGTCACATTTAGTCATCAAATGTAATTATTCTTGGAATTCAGACATATTTCATGTCAATCTTTGTAAATATTTGTCAAACCTGACATTGGCAATACATTTCTCATAGTACAGCTGCTAATGAAGTTCATTTATGATTATATTAAGCTTTAAGATGCTACTTCCAAATGAATTAAGACTGCAAGTGGTCGCCTGTAAAGATCAAAAACATTCATGTCATTTGTAAACATGAATCAAACCATTCGTAGTACCTTCCACTCCTCCAAGCAGCGTTTGTTTATACACTGTTGTTAATGCGAGAAGCATGGCGTCCTGGTGTGCAGATGTCCGAGCAGAGCAGGTTTCAGTAATCAAACTCCCAACATCTGTTTCCAAGTCAAAATTTCCAACAGGAAAAGAAAAACTTTCTTCCTCAAGTGTCACCAGATTGTAATAGCCTACAAAACAGTTCGGACACAAAATCTCCCTAAAATGACGACACGGCTTGAAAACCATAGCTGATTTTTAGCCTTTACACTGACCAGGTGCTTCATCTTTTCCAGCATGCAACAGGCTGCGTTCACTCAAAGCAACATGCAAACCGCATTAGCACGTTGAAAGCTAACACTACTGTAGCAATCATTCATAGTCTGACCAGCCGCAGCCCATAGGCAAACAGATTCAAGCGCATCAACACTCACATTTGTATAAAAGGACCTTTGAAGGGCACAGCTGAGGAGTCACAGGGAACAGTTTGTCTTTTCTGACTCGTCTGCGAGTCGTGTTTCAGAAACCAAATTTCAATTTTCGCCCTCGCTCTCGTCTCGTCACCGTGACATTTCGGCTTCCATGGCTTTTTGATGAAGACAGAAAATCACCCCGGGGGCGACCGAAATGAGTTCCTTCTCCTTGATGGAGCCAAAATTAATCTTCTATGACAAATGAGCAGGTTTATGGCGGCGCATCACAGTTTTTTAAGCTCGTGATCTTCAGGAGCTCCGCCCCCCCGCCCCCCCCGGCCCCGGACGACGCCGTCAGGTCTGGTGGAGGTGTGGTTGAGAGCGGCGTCGGAATAACAAATAAATGTTTGTCTTCTTCACTGAGTCATGAAATGTGCACCTCGAGGGTTGCTCTTTCTTTGTTCCAGTGCTGAGAAGAAGAGGAGCCTTTGAAAGAAGCTTCCTCTGTGCATGTGTGTGTCTGGTAAATGAATGCGAGTAGCTCAGAGGCGTTGAGATCCCTCCCTTTGTGTGCACGTGCTGCAGCAGGTGCAGCTGGTGCAGGAGAGGAGCCGCTACCCAGGTGTAGCAGGCGAGTCGGATGAATCAGTGAATCAGTCATTTAAGCTGCATTATGTGTCAACAGGTACTCATCGTCTGCAACCACTGGAAATTATAGCGTTTGTTCCTCTGTAGGTTTTGTATCGTCTCTCTGGTTATTTTTGAAGGAATACGGGACAGGATGTCAGTGTCTGGTTGCATACCCAATTAGCAAAGACTGAGCCATTTTTAGATGAGTTCATATCTGAAATAACGCATCTATCATCGCAATATAGATAAAATAACAACATTTTTAACTTCCATTTGCTATTTATGGCCTGAGATCATTTTGTTTTTGTAGAATAAAAACAGTTCTGGTAATATTTTGGACTTAAACAAGTACTTACTTAGATACTATACTACTTTATTATACTACGTGAGTACTCCATGTCATTGTCAAAGAAACTTTAGACTGTATTCACAACAATTAATGACACATAAATTAGGTCTCTAAAACAAAACAGTAAGTTAGATACTATATGAATACTTTTAAAAAGTCAAAATAATGTCCAACAAATCTTTGACTTGTGTATCTGAAGGTCACTGAGGTTTATAGGCCATAAATAACGTTATTTCAAACCTCAAAAAGCTCAAAAAGATAAAACCCAATGTTATGTGTGTAATTGTTGCTGTTATGGATTCATAAAAACATGAAATGGTTTGGTCATTGGTGGTCAGGAGCATGTTGACCTCCTGACAACCAGATGACACAATCCATTGTTTTTTCTCCATGAGAAAACGTGTAAATTCATTGACACTTGACCGTAAAAACAACAGCCACGGGTAGAATAAACCAAAGAAGCACTGAAGTGTTCGATAGAAGTGAGATGTCCTCGGGCTTGTTGCTCCAGACTAAGAAGCCAGGAAAAGGTCAAGGCTCGGTCACTGCTCGGTCTTTAGCTTCGACTGTGTGCAGATCTTAAAGGACCTGCAGGACCCCGGAGCTGACGGGTCAATACTGCAGGTGCTGCTACGCTTTAATAGCCGGTGATTGGATTCTAAAATCAATTCTGAAATTAACCATTTTAATGATGCGTCTGCAAGGTTAATGTCGTCCTGTGGCTCGATTTGTAGCCTCTCCGTGGGATCTGTTATCATGAGCGGAGGAGGGGAGGAGGAGAATTATGGGGATGTAATGAAACGTAAAACGTTGTATCAAGAAAATGAATCATACAGAGTTTCTCCAGTTCAATGCACCTTCAACATGGAGAGTAGCGACGAATAGCGGTTCGAATCCCAGGCAGCCCTAAGGTCTTTATAGTACTGTATGTGTGGGTGTTGCATTGATTTCCTCAGTTTCTTCCATGTTTCAAGAACATGCACCATGAAGGTTTATTGAAAATAAAAATAACATAGTTTTGATATTTTGAGAAAGATCAGTGTCATTTGTAACGATTACGTCACAAAAACTAAGAAAAAATACGAGAACTATGTCTTGAATTAGTACTACTACTCCTACAATCACTACTTTTACAACAACAGCCCCTACTCATAGACAAACAACCAGCCAGTTTGACATTTTCTTCAACTCATTCGGCCGATTTCTAACAGGAAGCGTTGTACAGTTTTCATGAACTGCATCGTGAAAAACTCATTTTCTGTGGAGAGAAGTAATAGCATATCAGGTCTGATCGAGCCGCACGTTTTAGTGTACAATTTGCTAGGGTTACTGTCTGTGATTATGATGTTATAAATGGACAAAGGAGGTATGGAAGAAGTAGAAGAAGAATATGACAATGAGCGTGACTAGCTAAACTTTGTTCCCCTGAGTGTGGATGATGGACGGTGCATCCGACCCTCTCTCTCCTGCTGAAGCGGGGCCAAGTACTTTGATGTGACATCATAAAACGGTTCAGTAACGTACAGGCCCGTCCTCTGCTTCCAGTCAGTGCGTTTATCCGGAGTTATTCCTGACCCGCCTCCATTCAGATTTTCAGAGTGATTCGGTTTGCGCCCGGCTCGGGGCAATCTCCCTTCCCCCCGTGCGATCGATAGGCGCGCATTACGCCGCTCTCTGCCTCCAAATGAGAAAACTTTGTTGTTGTTTATGGAGCCGAGAAGGGGAGAGCAATTAGCATGCTTCAGAGGTGGAAATTGAGTTTGAAGTTTTGAGAGTTAAAAAAAGAAAGAGCGGGGTGGGAGGAAATCAAAAGGAAAAACCGGAGCGGCGCAGCCCACGTAGCCCCCCTCTCATTAAGGATGATGCATTTATTAATTAAAGCAGAGGCGATTATTTACCTGACTGGCTTTCTGTGGGAAGGATAGAGGGAGAAGTAATGGTTATGGAGGTGAGCCGACTGCAAACTAATTCAATTTCACTGTTATTGGTGTGTTTGCCTCTCTTTAAGACCTTTTTATTTTTTGTGGATACATAGGCTGCGCTGAATGACTCTGAGAAGTAAAAGCTTTAAGTGTAGAGGAGAGAGCGAGCCAAAACAGAAAAAAGAGAAAGAGTTCCCCATGCGACATTGCCACTGTGTGTGTGTGTATGTGTGTGTGTGCGTGTGTGTGTGTGTGTTTGTCCCCCTATGGCTCCATTACCATCTCATTGATTCATGGTTATGGGTTAGCTGTCTCTGCTAGCAAAATTATGTTTGCCTAAAAACAATTATCAAGCAACAAAAGCCACACCACAAGTTTGTTTCCAAGTGAGTGGATTGTGTGTGCGTGTGTGTGTGCGTGTGTGTTTGTGTGTGTGTGTGTGTTTTGGAGGACAACAACAGACTTTCTCCCTAAGGAGAAGGGAACTAAATCAACAGGGCGCTGTTGCTGTTGTCACACACATGCACACACACGCACACACACGCGCACACACACACACACACACACACACACTCACTTACACACAGGCCTGGGTTGTGTATGGAAGCCAACTGTTATGGTGGGCGGTGTGACACAGCCTTTATTGTAGGATTTAATTATAATGAAAAGCTTTCATCTAGTTTTCTTGTACTCTGGGCTTTAAATATGTGTGTTCATTTGCAGTTAGTCATTTAATTACAAGTGGCATCTTGTGCGTGTGCGTGTGTGTGTGTGTGCGTGTGTGTGTGTGTGTGTGTGTGTGTGTGTGTGTGTGTGTGTGTGTGTGTGATGCCAAAGGAAACAGCATTTGAAGGTTTAGGACATGCCTGGGTGGTGCTACTGTGAGATGACACTGTTTTTTTTTGCTCTTGTTTTGCACTCTTCTAAACATGTGGTTGATGTTTGGGTAATGACAAATTTCACATGTCATGCAAGTAAAATGCGTTTTAAAACCATCCATCTTCTCCACTTTTTCCCTCACGCTGACCTAATCTAACCAGGGCGCAATTTAGAGTCTCTAACCAGCCTTGATGCATGTTTTCTGGACTATGCAAGGAAACTGGAGTGAAACCCAGACACAGGGACACATTTTACATAGAAAAGCCAACAGTCTGACCAGGATGCAAACTGGGAATCTTCTTTCCTATCCACAGTTTTGCCTCAATTCCTGCACAATACTGACATTATAAAGACTTATAATCCAGCACTGGCACCTTAATCGCCTTTGATTTAACTGCGTGACTCTTGTCTCATGTATTGACGTAGATCTAGACACGACAGATGTGTTCTTTGATGGCGTTGCCATTTAGCTCCAAATGGCTTGGACTGCATTAGATATTGATTCAGAGTAATTATCTCCATTGTGTCTGTCCTTTTTGTCCATTTACTAAATTAGCCCCTCTCATAGAGCACTTGACAGTGGTTGTTTTAGTTGTTTTTTTTTAGAGAGCCATCTCGCTGCCTAAATCCCAGTACTCGAACCAGCCCCACAATTATTAACAAGCTAAAATTAATGTGCCAGTTTGTCTGACGGCTGAGATGTCTTTCAGTAGGAGTAAAAGTTAAGTCCATCACCGCCTCTTTCTTTCTCTCATTCCTGTTCCTTTGGCTAAAGTGTACAGAGAGTGACACTTTGGATAAAAGGTCAAAGCTTTTTTCTCAACTTTTCCTTTTCCTCTAGCTTTGTATTTTCCATGTCGGTGCCACTTGTTAACCAAAAAGCACCTTGACCCTCGTCAGATGCGGCCACAGTGTGGTAGAACAATGTTGTCACACACTTTGTGGTATTAGAAAAACGCCCACACAGAAACCATGAGAATACGTAAACCTCCAGCACTGGAGGGTCGTCCTGTGTTAGACTTAGTCCAGGCTTGTATTTTCTGTCAAATCAAGGAAAGAAAATACAAAGTTTAATGAACTTTGATACCAGACAAACGGTGAAAAACAGTGACATTATGATTAAGATGATTAATCATAATTTGCGAAAGTCTTCAATAAGTTTAAGGGATGGACACATTTAAGGTTTTAGAAGTATTTGTTTCTTCTGTTAACTAGCCAGACGAGACCAGCAACTGGCAGATGGGTTAATGTCCTTATAAGTGTTTCACTAGCAATGTTTGCATGTTTGATTATGACAAATAATATATATATTTATGTCTGCAAATGTGACAAGTTAGACCCCCATAGACTACATAATTCCTGTTAATTTCTAAAAAAAATCCCTTTGGAAAGTTTCCAACTTTTCGACCCTACTGCCAGCATCTCTTTTACCCACTTAAAAGCCAAAGAGGAAAAATAAGTGTTTTTAGAGAGTGTTGTGAATGGTCTTGAAGTCTAGGAAAGCATCACGAGGACCAGTCCAGTCCTTAAACGGCTCTATGTGACCTCTCTGACCTCTCTGTCATGGATGCAGGAGTCAGTCATGGTGTTCTCGTTCTTTGGGCTGCACAGGTTGTCGTTCCAGTAGCAGCGGTCCCTCTTGTGTTTCTCCACTCTTGGCGACGACGTTTTGGAAAAACACAGGGGTCACAAGCCATCGAATAAATGCGGAACGAATGCAGTCTGAGGATCAAAAGTGGCAGATCGGTGCCGGACGTGAGGCTGCTGCCCATGTGTGGCTCTCAGAGGATCCTGTATCACATCCTGTTGATGGAGGCTCGATCCCCGAGGCTGGCAGCACGATTTCCGCTCCTGTGCTGGGATGTGGACCTGTCACACACACACAGTCACTCTGTTTCTGTGTGTGTGTGTGTGTGTGTGTGTGTGTGTGTGTGTGTGTGTCTTTTTTTATGGCATTTCTTTGTCTTCTGGCTCAAGGTTGCAGTCCTCTGAACTGGCTCCAATCTTCCCTCTAACCTTGTCACCGTTTCGGAGACGGGCACGCCATTGTCCGCCTCACAATAGAATTTGGGAAAATCCCCAGCACGCAATTCCCACAACCTTTTTTTTTATATATATGTATACATATTATTTTCATCTTACCATCTAACCGTCTTTTCTGTGAACATGCTTCTACTTTTCCCACATTCACCCATCCTTCCGACACCTTTTAACATATAAACAGAGCTCGAGACGACACAACGTAACCTAATCCTTCCAGCGGCCTCATCGGCTCCGTCACACTTAACCTGATATTCTCTCGATCGTGGGTATTCGCCTGTAATGAGAAAGATAATTGCCACAGTCCACCCTCCTCCTCCTCCTCCTCCTCCTCCTCCTCCTCCTCCATGTAAATGATCTTCACGCCCCTCTTTGAAAAACACCACCTCAGACACAATCTAAACAGGCCGTAAATACTGGGACACTGACCCAGTGTCGAGACGCGACCTGGGCCAGAGACAGAGAGGCTTTTCACAATGATAACACAATTTAGAGCTTCGATACATGTGTGTGTGTGTGTGTGTGTGTGTGTGTGTGTGGGGCTACATTAGTCATGAGTATCACCCACTGAGACCCATGACTAACAATGAACACAGTTTTTCCAGCCCGTGGAAGCGGAGGAGAACGGTGCCGCTGTGCAGCATCTGTCTCTGTTTGCAGCTCGGGGTGAGGAAAGGTTGGGTGTCCCTCCGATTCTTCTGGGCTTTTTTCCCCCCCCAAATGTTTCCCGCTTTTCCGTCAACACGTCGCAGTTGTATCCTGCGAGGTTGGGAACGATCTCACAGGGGGACGGCTCATGTTTGTCGATGAATTAAGCTCCTTCATTGGCGGTTCGGTGATAAGTCTCAGTCATAACAGAGTTAAAAGGAGGAAAAAAAAGATGTTTTTTTTCTTATTTCCACATTTGATGATAAGACCTGTTGGTCCCAGATCCCAGTTGGACTTCATATCTGTCACATGTTCTCCCTGCATGTACGTATTTCTACAGGTACTCCGGTTCCCTCCCACGGTCCAAAAAACATGCATTAAGGTCCATTTGAGAGTCTAAATTGCCTCTTGGGTGTGAGTGAGAGAGTGATTGATGGCCTGTGGATAAAAATGGATGAAAATACGACTGTACATACTCAGATTGAGGAACACTATTATCAAACCCTCCTTGATGCCTTCGATGGACTTCCTGAAGAGATCAACGTTGTGATATTTGCGCATATCCAAAAAACGAAACCCTGATGGCACTCAAGTGTTTCATAATGTCACAGAACAGTAGGTGTTTCTCTGCTACCAGGTGGAAATCGGGGCTCTTACTTTTGTGCTCAAATTTCATAACAAGCCTTGCAAATTGTTGGCTGAGCAACACAAACTGCAAAAACCGCTGTAAAAAAAACAAAAAAACAAAGAAACGTGTCGTTATTCTGTCCGATGGTGCTGGTGGCACTCGGTAGTGAGCGCACAGTAAATCTGTCTTTGCGAGTAATAATTCCTTTTACAGTCCATGCTCGGATAAAACCTGTCGTTGAAGTTACAACTCACAAACGTGCCAAAAACGTCAAAAAGGAGGTTTTTTTTTTTTGCTTTTTCCATACCAGGGAGTTGGACTTGGCAAATCTTTGTATTTGTCATTTTATAGCCAGGCTGGGGCTATGTTTCTGCATGCTCTTTCTCTCTGCTCTCTGTCTGTCTCTCTCTCTCTCTCACACACACACACATATACAAGCACAAAAAAACACACACAACCCTTTCCTAAGTGACCTCGAGTCCGTTCATGTGATTTCAGCCATTATAAAATAGAAGTACCCACGTTGCCTTGGGTGTTTTATAGGTGGACGGAGCGGGGATCGAACCCCAACTCTCCATTAGAAGGAAGGGACCGCAGTAAACCTTGTAGCTGAGTGCGGCCCTTTGTTATCAGGCACAGGGTTAAGAGAGCTGTTTGTGCTCTACATAAAAACTGTTTTCCAACTCCCTCTAAACCCATTCTCTCTCTCTCTCTCTCTCTCTCTCTCTCTCTCTCTCTCCATTTTAATCTAGCTTTCTATCACATTCAGTTTGGTTTGTGTTCTTTCAGTGTTTTGTCTCTCTCTCTCGCTCTCTCTCTCTCTCTCTCTATAAACATCTGTTTCCCATTCCTGACGCTCCGAGAGGTGCATCATTATTTTTCTATTAAATGTGGCATTGGGGAATAAGAGTTGTTGTTGTTTGGGTTGAGATGGTTGACGTATCCATCCATCTACAAGTACCATATC
>CM055202.1:7689945-7714945 GCA_029224185.1 Karalla daura
CTCCTCAGACTGGCCGCAGATATGATGAACATCCTCTCACCGTCCCAGTCAATAATGGAGACACCCGCATGCTCCGACATTTATTGTTCCTCTGCTCCTCCACATTCTTCTTCTGGCTCTTTTTCCGTCCCCGTGGACCACTGCACACGCACACACACACACACACACATGCACACACTTAGAGAGTCATGAGGTAATCCTTAGCGGAGCGTGGTAGTTATGACTGACTGGAGCAATTAACGACTGACTCATCATCACATATTTTCGAGCCATTAACAGTTAAATCGCTCACCCTGACCGAACATGTAAGTGTGTCCATGCATTAGTCTTTGTGTGGACCTGTGTGTGTGTGGTGCGTGTGTGTGTGTGTGTGTGTGTGTGTTGAAATGGGGCTGCTTAATGGTACAGGAAGGAATTGAGAGGGAAGGAATCTCAAAAGTGAGTCCAGTTTGATGAAAAGTCGACACCCTATGAGGATGGCTTGCAGAGGAGAATGTGTGTGTGTGTGTATGTCTGAGTGTGTGCATGTGTGTGTGTGTGTGTGTGTCTGACTTGACTTCAAGCTCCGATGAAAGCGGTTCAAGCCACTGCAGAACGTCAAGCCAAACGCGTAACCATTTTGAGTCAGACCGGTGGAAGCCAAGTCACACAGCCTCCATTTGATTTGGCCCGAGAACTGTAGAAGCAGGAGCCGCCGTTGATAGACGCACACGTATACACGCAGACACATTATCCAAGCAAGTAAAGAAAAAAAGAAACACACCAGAAGAAACACAGAGCCGGCCCGAGCCAATCCCTACCTCTGTCGCAACACCCTGACATACCGACGCTCACCGCACTGACGGAGTCTCCTCTGCTCCTCCTCGAGAGTCGGTCCAGGAAATCTTGGAGCTCACATCTGACAGTCTACCATCCTGTTTCTTTCCCACCGAAGTATTAAAAATCAAAACCGCAGAGTTCTCCTCCTCCGCCGGGGATCGTAAAAGGACGTGTCTGTAACAAGGGGGAGAGAAAGTTAGGAAAACAAAAATCCCTTTCTCGGAAAAGACAGGAGCGCGGCATTTTATTCATTTTCCATTGTTAACGGGTTGTGACAGTATGGTTACATGGGTTTCATTCGACGCTGGATGACTATAATATGGTTTTAATTCCTGGGATGCAGAGATCATATAGTAGCAAAAGCCTTATTACCCTTTAGTAAGAAGGTCCTGGGTTCGAATCCCAGTCAGAGCAAGAGTTTGTCTTTTCTCTGCATGTTCTCACTGTGTATACATGGGTTTTCATTGTTTTCTGTCACATCTTTACATCGATCAGAGACTCTAAATTGCCCTTTGGTGTGAGACTGATTGGTGTGAGTGTGTGTCCTGTGATGGACTGGCATCCTATCCGGGCTCTGTTTTCTGTTTTCACCCCGTGTTTACTGAAGATTGGCTCCTACAGTCCTCAATGAACTCATGGAGTAAAAAAAAAGTTGGAAAGATGATGGACGGTCATCTCAGTAATGGGCAAAACAAACTTTTATGCTCATGAAATGATGTAATAATTAGGAGTGTGAATAAATAAATAAGCTAATGCGATAATGAAACCCCTCAATGTTAAACAAGTGGTGGATCCTGTGGGCAGGGTGCTCATCATTACCCGTAATTCTGCGGCCTCGCGATTTATTCTGTGACCTCCTGGAAGATCATTTGCGAGAAAAGAGAGGGATTAAAAGAAAGATGAAATGGGCTTTAATTAGAGGAAATGAGAGAATGGAAGAGAGAATGAGTGGGAGGGGGAAAAGGAGGAATGAGGGAATGAGGGAAAAATGGTGAGAGAGAGAGAGAGAGAGAGAGAGAGAGAGAGAAAACACACAGGAGGAAAGTCAACAAATGAGAGAGCTGTCGAAGGTCAGAGATGGACCGAAAAGTATAAAAAAAAGAGGCGTGGAGAACGAGTCGACGAGGTAGATAAAATCAAGAGAAAAGTACGGCTGAGGGACGGAGGGGGGGTGAGATGGAAAGCATGAGTAAGGCAGATGGATGGAGGGAGAGAGAGAGGGAGAAAAAGGAGCTGAAAAGGGAGAGTTATGCATTGGGTCATTATGGAGGAATGTTAATATGATTAGTGAATGACTCTGACCTCGCTGTCTGGAACTGGTGCCTGGTTGGTCTGATGACTGCTCGACGTCTGTTACGCACAAACACACACACACACACACACACACACACACACACACAATAGAAAGCAAGGATGAAAGCACATCAGACGCATATGCTCAAACAGATGCACACACCAACGTGAACTCTCGCTATAACTCAGAAGGGGAGGAAGTCAGTCTGCGTACACATACATCCTCCTAAACACACACACACACACACACAAAAGCATACTCCCTCACTGGCATGTGTGATTTATGTCTTCTCTCTGCCAGCAGGGCAGAATGAGTCAACATGTCATGACTTATTATCTGTTTTTTAACATGCATGAGTCCCTACAGTCTGGCCTCATAAACTCGGAGTGAAGATCCAGAGCCGGTCATGGATCTGTGGTTGTCGGGTCCCCGCATGACAACTTCAGTAATTTGTTTGTGCCTGAGACTAGGGGGTTGGAGACAAAATTGTAACTTGTAGGCCCTGACATGAAAAACTGGAGAAGCCTTCGGTCCATTATTTAGCTGTCTGCATAGGAGACGCTAACCTTGGCGGAGCTCAGTTTGGGCTACGAGCCTTCGAAAAAACATGTGGAGACGGTTTTTGATCAACACCAGGAGCAGTGTTTGCATCTCTTTGCTGTCAATTAAGAAGAGTAACCTCTGCCCAATGTCCATGGGCCACGTTTTAATTGTTCCCGTCCACAAGTGTTCAGGTCAGACAGAAGAAGCGTCTTCATTTGTCTTTATTATTTAGTGTGTGCAGTAGCAGGATTTCCATGTTACGCTGAAAATGAAGGAAATGATTTTTCCTCTCTTTCCTTCTCTCTGCACTCTCTTCATTTGTAATTTTTTGTCACATGTCAGAGATTATTTCCTGTGTGTTCAACTACACATCTTTTAAATCAGACTTCCTGGTTCAGGAGAGGAATTTAAAAAAAGCAACAATTTGGATTAATGAACAAAATCAAAGTCCCCACGGTAGAAAATGACATTACAATGTGTCTGTCACACTGTAGCAACTGAAAATGTCCTGGAAAACGACTGGAAAATGATTTTAAGAAGAGAGTGGAAACCCTGAGAAGCATTTAAGTGCATTGTCTCATGGAGATTTAGAGAAAGCGTCAGATGTTTCAATGATTGATAAATTCACTCTGCACTCGCGCCTCAGTCGCTCAGGCTGCGTGACGGCGGCAGCTCCACATCTGCAGCCCCGAGCGGACAGTGTGAGTTTTTAATCATTTCCTATGACGCCGATCTAAGTGAATATGGTAAAAAAATAGTGTTAATGGAGCTGCTCAGGAGCCAACCGGAGTCCCGGCTGTGCCCACTGCGATAGTCCCGCGTTAGAAGAAGTCACAACAGCTTGTAAAAATGTGACTCGGTTTGACCTTTTTAACGCGCTCTAAAAGCAAAACGTGCCGCAGCGTCTTTGGTACGAAGAGAGGAAAGTCAGTCGTAGCGCCCATCATCGAGCAGAAGTCGAGGTCGGTGCGGTTGCTCTGAAGCTGCGGCTTGTTAAATCCCAGGCGGATTTAACAGCGCGTCCGTCCAGCTGCCCTCTGGTAACCGCATCACAATAAAAGCCTCTCACTGTTTGCTCGCCGGTCGAGCCTTAATGTGGAGCAGTAGCGAGAGGTGGCGTCTCTGTGTAAACATAAACAGCGGCGGCTCCAACTGTGAACACAAAAAAAGACAAAAAGCGGCAAAACGTGGGCATTGTGAGGCTCTTTCTAAATGTCAATCAGTTAAACCAGGTCAGTGGAGGCTGCGGCATCGGGGACACAGTGTTTTTTTGCTCTTTCATAACCATAAAGTCCCCGGCTCGGACTCACTCTGAGTGACTAATGGGAGTTTGCACGCTCCGCTTCCTGTGGCTGCGATGTTTGCACCCACAGTTCAAATACATGCAGGTCATTTGCATACGTCAATAACAATGGACAGAGTTCGGGGTTTCTGGCAATTTTCGATGCTTCAGTCTGACCATTATTTTACCGGCTTTGTACCTCAGTGGTGGTTAGTACAGGGTGAAGAGAGGGAATACGCCCTGGACAGGTTTCTAGTCCATCGCCAGACACATTCACTCACACTCAGTCTTCAGAGTCTTCAATTGACCTACCAGGCATGTGTTTGGACTCAGAAATCAGAGTACCTGAAGAAAACCTTCACACACAGGGAGAAGAATACCCAAGTAAATGCAATAGCTTGTGCACACAAGACTGCAGGAACAATGCAGCGAACCCTCCAGACCAGTAGGTGGCACTGTGATTTTGCAGTGACATCATAATCGTCTAGAGTCAAGGTAGAAGCACTTCTTGTGCATGCCGATTGACTGCAAACCTCCACCATTTTTCATGTTTACAAATCTTTGCACTCTGGAGCCTGTTTCCATATTGCTCCATCTTCAGGCACTGCATACCCTGTTCATATGTTGACAGACGGTCGAAATGAAGCTAAAATTTCTCATTTTCACCCAAAAATGTCACGCAAACAGCCCCTCAGTTGATTCCAGTACCTCTGGACTGTGAAGCCATACCCCTCGTGGCCCCTTCATTAATGCTTGTTAGATGATATGTACGTGGTCTGACTCAAACATGGGCGTGCGTCTGTAATAGTCCATTATAACGAATCATAGAACTTGTTTTCACGTGATATTGAACATGACTTTAACCCCAGTATAACCCCGCTAAACGTTGCCACGCATCAACCACATGTGTGAAATGTGTGCATACTCCACATTTTTTCCAACACACATGAACACAATGACCGTGGCTCGCAGATGTCCCGCGGCCCGCATGCGTTTTCATCCGGCTCTTAAGCACATTCAGCATTCAGGCCGTATCGATATCACATGCAGAAATAGAAATTATCCTTTAATCTAGCGTGAAAGCCTCTCTTGTTGCAGTGCTGCTGGCAGAAATGGTTGGAATAATACAGTTTACTATGCAGAGGTCACATTCTCAGAAAAACCTATTTATGGTGGCGGCCATGGCGGTGTGTGCGCGGGCATGTGTGTGTGTGTGTGTGTGAGCGTGTGTGTGTGTGTGCGCGTCAGTCCTTATAGATTTAACTCATGCGTCCTGGTACATGTTATCGAATCTAGGTTTCTATTTAGCTCTCATGACTTCCAGTCGGGCTTTGATAAAGATGCCAACGGGCCAAAGATACACACACACACACACACACACACACACACACACACACACACATACAGGATAGTGCAGGTATGTGTGTAAAGAGCGATGAGCTTTGGTTTAGTGGAGAGTGTTATCAACAGTGGCCACTGCACTGTGGACAGGACAGATAGCCAACCACCCTCAATGTGTGTGTGTGTGTGTGTGTGTGTGTGTGTGTGTGTGTGTGTGTGTGTTTGTTCATGTGCGTGTTGTTCATGTGCGTGTTGTTCTCTCTCGATTTGTTGGCTCAGCTGTGTTGTCGAGGTGACACACACCTCCAGGTGCGTACCTGCACGCTGTGTGTGAGCAGGCGAGGTGTGTGTGTGTGTGTGTGTGTGTGTGTGTGTGCGAGCGCGTGTGTTTATTTGGAGATTGTCAGCGATTCTTGAAGCGGCGTGCAGCTCTCAAGCTTCTGAGAGAAAATATCTGACAGTGAAATATGGTGAGTCATCTGGTAGATAAGCGACACAGAGAGATGGAGAGGAGAGGAAAGGGAGGGAGGGAGGGAGGGAGGGAGGGAGGGGGGAGGCAGGGATACTGAGAGTCTTACAGTCGTAAGAGGCAGTGAGTTCTTTTAATATGAGCAGGTTTAAGAAAGTCCGGGTGTCGGAAAAGAGACGGAGTTATCTGAAAGTTGGAGGGAGAAAAGAGAGGGAGATCAGTGAAGACAAACATGGCCTTTTTACCCGGCTGTTGAATGTCTGCCGTGCGTAGTGTGTGTAGGAGCCGGTTTCATCGGCGGCTTATCAGCCACCTCCGAGTGAAAACACACCAGGTAATTCTAATATACATACACAGTGCGAGACATACAGTGTGAGCCTGCGATATGAGATCGGGCTTATTTTTGTTTTTTGAGCATGAGGAAGTAAAATAAAGAGAGACAAACTAGATCAAGTGGTTCAAACTGAGCTTTAGGTGTGTGAGCGCGCTCTGTCCCAGAGGAGCGAGTCCAGGACTTCACTTCAAACGAGCTCCTCTCCTCTCGTCCCCCCTCATCTTCCTCAGCTGCCGTTTTCATCACGTCTGCGTCTTCTCCTGCTTTCGGAGATAAAAACCATCCCCTCGTCGTTTCTCGTCGGTCTCAGTGGCCCCGCCCACAGACCCGCCCTTGTCAGTCCCGGCCCAGCTGTTGCCACTAGCCTGCTATCGAGGCTATTAATAGCACATGTATCATTATCTCATCGCATGCGACACATCACGTGTGGACCATTAACGATCATCTGGGGCTTAATTGCTGTTACACATCAGACATCCGTCGCTAATTTGTGCCACAGATGGAAACAAACCTCGCAAGTGACACGACGGCTCCTCTTGGAACATGGTATAGGTTCAACCACGATTCGTTGTCGTCTGATCGATCCGTGTGTGATGAAGCTACTTCTAAACCGTCCTGTAGCCATGCGTGAAATCACATTGTTGATTTAATGTTTTGATTTGGTGATTTAATGTAAATGAGTGACTGGGAGCAGAGTGTGAGTCTCTGGCCCTGAGGCGACCTGCGCCTCTCGTTGCCAACGTGACGCTGGGACGTCAGGAAGCGATCTCTCAGATTATTTATGACTATTGACCTTTGATCAAATCAAGATTGGTTATTCGGTCCCATGACTTTTATTCAAGGTCTGGGAAGAGATGACGCCGAGAGGGAAACACATGCTCGTAGTTTTGTCCGAGTATCAGTCTAAGGACAGATCCATTGACAGAAACGTACGACGTGTACGCGGTTGTGTTTATGTTTATGGGCCAGAAACGTCGATAAAGCCACGAGAGGATTAAAAACAGAGAGAGCTGTCCAGGGAAGAGGCCGTTATCTCCGAACATGGGAGGAAGCGTGCGTCAGTCAAAGATTCAGTCCCAGTTGAACGGAGAAAAGAGGAAATCGAAGTCACATGCTGAGATATGGAGAGCTTATGTAACTGTGGCATTTCTATACAGCCGCTCAAAACGCTGACTGAAAGGAAGTCGGTTTCACTTAATGTTTTCCTCTGATAAAAGAAAAAAACGCTGGTAAAACGCCGGGCGAAGTCTCCTCTCTGAGTCGGTGGAACTAGTGAGGCACGAAGAGCTCTTCAACTTCTGCTTTACTTCTCTGGATGGGTGGGTGGAGGGGGGGGGTGTTTTCTCTACAGCTCTCCCAGTCACATTTAGACCTTTTCCTTTTTTTAATACAGAAAACTTCACCATTCGCCAACTGCTCCTGTTATTGCTCTTCGTTAAAACGGATCAGTTGATTAAGACACGATAGCCGAGCATCTGCTGCAGCACATTGTCACCGAGATGCAAGAGGACGGAGACTGAAACAAGACGTGATGGTATTTAAACATTAATATCTGAGATTTATTGGAGATTTTATGTATTGACGAGGACCTTGTGTCCGTTTTTTAAGATGTTGAGGTTCACGGTTTGGCTTCTTTTGTGTGTTTTCCTTCCCTCCTCCCATTGGTCGCTTTGAAACGGAGAGATTTGTCTCCAACTGCTAACTCAAAACTAGCCAACCTCTTCAGTGAAGATGTCTCAATAGTGTTTGGGAATTCAGGCCAAGTCCCCCCACTCTCTCTCTCTCTCTCACACACACACACACACACACACACACACACGCACACACACACACACACACACAGGCAGTCTTCCTGTTTTCCTCTCCCTCTCCGCTCTGTCCTCCCCATCTGTGAGTTCAGATGAACAGAAGTCTCCCGGGGCTTCTCATTGGCCGGGCTCCACACTAAGAGGCGAGTTAATTGGCCAGCTGGGGCCCAGCCGGTTGTTGCAGACAGGGCATTGGCCGAGAGAGGGGTCAAGTGACATGTCATTGGTCAGATTGGCCACTAACCTGGCAACACTTCAGGCTCTCCCTCTGGAGGCAAAGCCTGGTGAGAAAAGAGAGGAGGGGAAGAGAGGAATTAAAATAGGGAAAGACCGTCGAGCAGGATTTGGCAACTAGGAAATTGAGAGTTAATTTGCAGCTTTTTTTTTTTTGGTGTGGTATCTGTTGGGAGCTGTAAGTCCTCTCAGTCATTGTGTGAATTTGCACTTAACCCTCAATCATCAGGTCTCAGATTTTGGGAGGCACTGCAGCAATTCCAGCTTTACCAAACTATCAATCTAAACAGGCGAGAAGAGGCAGCCAACTGGTTACCATGATACATGGAGGATGAGTGTGTGTGTGTGTGTGTGTGTGTGTGTGTGTGTGTGTGTGTGTGTGTGTGTGTGTGTGTGTGTGTGTGTGTGTGTGTGTGTGTTTTATCCATGGGATTTACACCGAGACAAGATACTGACAGTTAATAAACAGAATGAAGTTATTCTGTTTTGCTCTCCTCTGTAATCCTCCCGCCTCAGTGATTGAAATCCATTTGCTATTTGCTATTTATCTTTCGCCTTTTCTGTTCTCTCTGGGCCTTTTTAGTTTCTCCTGTTACTTTTATCTCTTATTTCTCATTCATTCCTCTCTGTCTTAACTGGGCACATTTATTCCAAACCAGCATCCCACTAGCTTTGTACCTTTGTACGTAGCAAGGGGTCTGCTGGTACCATTACGGTGAACCTGCATGTTTTTGGAGTGTTGGAAGAAACCAGAGTACCTGTAGAAAACCTGACTGGGATTTGAACCATTTTCTACGTCCATTTTTAGCAAATGTGAAAAGGAAAACTTGGCCTGTGCACCTTTATCTACTTGCATTTCCAACTCAATTTATACAGAGTGCTCATATTTCTGTTGATGTATCTTCACACACTTTTACTCGTATAATACTAGTGAGACATATAAAAGGCACATGTAAACTCCAAAAGTTTGCTTAAGCACTCGACCACACTTTCTATTCATCCGTCCACCTTTTTATTTTTACTATGGTGCAGGCTTGTTAGAGTCAAGCACTCGCTCTGATAAAAAACCTCAAAATTGTGTCGACATTTTCTAATCTTCAGCCAAAACCATTAAAACCGTCATTATTAAACATGAGAGTGATAATTATTGTAATTTCAGTCTAATCTACCACATCTGTTGGCAGACTTCAGACAAGTCAAACTATTTCCTGGTGGTTAGGAAAAGATTCATTCCCAAAATAACTCTTTTCACAGACTTAGGTTTGGTTACATTTCCACCAGTGTGCACAGATACAGAGGCGATTATAAAGGCTGCCATTCTTATAGTGCGGCACAGAAAAAGTGACACAATCCCTCTCCTTCTTTCTGTCTGTCCCTGCAGGTTAATATCTATCCACCTCCACCTTTTTTTATTAAGTAGCAGAGTGAGCTAATCCAGAGGAAATGAGAGGTGGAGGTTAGTCACCAAGATTAGTCTGGTCCCAGGACATCAAACGTTCCATCCCCACCCAGGAGATAATCATAGCCAGGTTAGCCAGGAAATTAAGAGACTGCCTTTCGGAGAGTTTCTAATCCCCTGTCTTGCTCTCTCCTCACATTTCTCCTTCTTTCCCACCCGTTCTGCTTTCTCTAATTTTGCCCTCCTGCCCATCAAGCCCAACCCCCTCCCCCCCATCTGCCCCACCAAAGTCCACGTCCCCGGCCAATCTGCACCAGACTGCTTGTGTCTGCAAGAAAAACTTCCATCTCCATTTCTTGAAGGGGATTTGATAGATGGCACTATCCCGCCTTGTATGGAAGGTAATATCTGACACTTCAGCCAAGTCAGAGCTCTCAGACAAATTGAAAACTGCTCGGTGATGTTTCTCATTTCTGTGTCAGGATTTTTGAGAATTTTTGTGCTTACCGCATGCATCATTCGCCCAGATAATATAGTAACTCCCATAGTTTATGCTTCAAATCCCCTCTTCACCCCAGATATTTCAAATATGATGTTTAATAGGGAGTAAAACCAATTAAAGGGGTATACTTAAAACTGCCTTTTCACCCAACATTTTAAAATATGAGGTGAAATAGGGAGCATAAGCAGAAAAATAGCTGCTCTGTTTGGAGGTTTCTTCTCTATCCTGTTTGGGGAAAGATTTGATCTTTAAAAGCTTTGTATTTGTCTGTGTTTGTGCCCATTTCTTTCATGCAAGACCCCTTAGGAAGCATAGCTCATGGTGGGCTTTGTGTGTGTGTGTGTGTGTGTGTGTGTGTGTGTGTGTGTGTGTGTACATCATGTTCATCTGTTCAACAGATTCAGGTCCACATACCCAACAAAAGCTCCACCTAGCAGGTGGATTTCTGCCTCCTTCCACTGCACGTCCTCCAGCATGATATTTCCACATTTCCACTTTACACATGTCATTTTTGTCCATATCTCTCCTTTTTATCTCGTCTGCCTCATTCTTGAACATTCACAAAGTCATACAAGTCAACAGTTGTGCCCAGAGGTTTTAGATAACAGACAGTTTTGAAAACATTGACCACATTTTTCTGATGTTTCGGGGGCTTTGTGGTCGAGTGAAATTATTTAATAACATTTTTGATGTGAGATCTGTCTGGTATGTTTGGAGCTTTGTGCCAACAGCAATTTTGTTTCAGATTGTCAGTTATGTCTATGTTATAGCAAATTTGCAATTTAGAGGCTATTTCATCTTTCCAATCACCTTAAACATGCATTATTTTAAGTACCTTGAGAAAAACCACAAACACCTAATTAGAACATGCAGACTCCATAACGAGAGGCTCTACCCACCATTACTATTATAGATTTTACTCACTTGTTAAGTGGTTTTTGGCAATGCAAAAACCTTTGTGCAGTTTTCACATTGGCTGCTAAGACGAGGAAACATTTCAGACTTTGGGGAAGATGGAAGAAGCAGAGGAGAAGAGGAGCAACAGAGGAGGGAAAGGAGCAATGTAAAAACACAGAGGACAAGATATAAAACATGTCGAGGCTGGAACAGTGTGACATGGGGAGACAATAGGAGAGGAGAGGTCAAGACTTCCGTGAGATTAGAAGAGATAAGAAATATAGGAAATATGGGACGGAATCAAAGAGACAGCACGGCCGTCACTACCCCCCGACTGGAGCCAATCATCTGAAAGAGCAGGAGAGTGTGTGAGGGAGCCAGAAAGAGAAAGTGTCACTTTCATCCTATTACAGATCCATCTAACCTGCCACTGTAGCCACCTGCTCCCACTGTGATACACACACACATACACATGCACACACACACACGCACACACATGCACCAAAAGTATGTATTTTCAGACGGAGACTATTCAGATTTCGTCCATTGCACTAGCACACCCATATATTTTCTCTTCTCCTCTATCTTTCTCTTTCATACACACAGTCTTAGGTGCATATGCTCTTATGCTTAAGTCCTGCTCCTGAGATATCACAGAGAAATAAATAAATAATATGAGAATCCACAAATAAAAAGAAGAAAAAAAAAACTGCAGAGATTTTCCAACCTGAGGCGCTGGCATTATAAGAATGGCAGAGAGGGAGGAAATGTACCCTTCTCTCATCTTTGCTGTCTCAGTCCTCTCCCCCATCACCTGCACGTCTCTGCTAGGTAAATTATATCCCCTTTAACCCCTTCCTCTTTCCACCCCCCACCCCCCCTTCAGTCCCGCTCCCACAGACTTCCTTGGAATTTCACCTTCCTTTGTTCCTGCTAATCCTCAAAGGGGAACTTTTTTAAGTCGGGAAGTTTTGGGGTAGAGAAGAGGGAGTGAGAGACATCGATGGAGAGCGGGAAGTGGGATGTTGGGAGTGGGTGTGGGGGCTGATTTAGAGGTAGAGGGATATACTATCAGGGTGGCAGGGAGGGGGGCTTAGAGGAAACTAAATTATCTCTCCTCTCACTTTTTTGACTCTCCTCATCCTCCTCTCCGTCCTCCTATATATGCCGTCACCCCTGACACTCTCTGTCTCCCTCTCTGTCCCCTTATCAACTCCCCACCTTGCACTTCCAAGGGCAAGCTTAACTGTTAAGAACACTAAGAACTGGATAAATGTGTGTGTGTGTGTGTGTGTGTGTGTGTGTGTGTGTGTGTGTGTGTGTGTGTGTGTGTCCATGCGTTTGCACATATTTCAACCTGTGTGTTGTTTGTCCGTATGTTTCTTCTCCCTATTATTTTTATTGCATGTCTAACCTCATGGTTGTGAGTGCACAGATAAATGTTGTGTTTGTGTGAGAGAGAGAGAGAGAGAGAGAGAGAGAGAGTGTGTGTTTGTGATACTGTGTGTGTTTCTCTAAAGGCTTTGCAGCAGAGACTAATCCTATCCTCTCTGCTATCACCTTACCTTCCTCCTTACTATCGTTTATTTATCCCCATCTCTCTCTCTCTTTCTCTCTCTCTCTGTCTCTCTCTCCCCCACCAGACTTGCCCTGTTCTCTCTTTTATTTCTATCTCTTTACTTCCCTCCCAGAAATATAGAGGTCTATATATATAGTAACTCACACACTTACAGCTGAATTTTGAAAGGATAAAGTCACTCATACGGCTTCACTTTCGCTGTCCAGTATGAAAGTCACTTTCTCATTGAATCCCATTGAAGTAGTTTTAATTATGTCTTCGACGAAAAGATCTGAATATATTCACATATGAAGGAAAGTTTCCTTTCAACATCGGATCTCATTATTCCTCCTCTGGCCCAGTGGTGCAGTGTGTTTGGCGTGGTTTCAACATGGACTGAGGCGTGTTCGACAAGTCCCGTGTGCCTGGTTTTAGCAGTAATTGCAGCAAACAGCAAAACACAATATTTAACGCTCATGCGAGATCATTTAGTTACCTTGGCAACCCATGTTATCGACTGTGATAGGAAAAGTGAAGAGCTGAACCAGGTGATTTTCCTTTCATCAAGGTGTTAAAATTGCTTTCTATTTGTAGGTTTTAGGTTTACTTTTATTGGTCATTCCTATACATGTCAGCATAAAGTCAAATCAGAGAGCCAACTTTTATCCCTAACTAAATGAACCGAACTTCAGGATGTGAAAGAGTCTGAAAACTCAAGCTTAAAACGTTCTAGTTTCTGCCGACCTTAAGGATTCGGATGTTCGGGCTAGGAGTTGGGTTCAGACAGTCATCGGGGTTGAAAGTGTCGTAAACACTGCCTCCCTTCCAGACAAAACATTAGTTTGTGTGTGCACACATGTCGGCGCGTCTGTTTGCTGGAAAGCCACCTGCCTGATAACTTTCAAATGTCATTTTTAAGAAAAGGAATTACTTTGATTGACACGTCTGCAACTGATATGCATACAAACACACACACACTCACTCAGAGCTAGCACACGGGCGCTTCCAGCCCCTCGCAAACCTACACAAAATAAACAAGATATGCTTGAATTAAGTAGCATTAATCGCTGTATTCATGGGAGACGCTCTAAGCTGCATGCTTTGGGGAAAATTGACCTTCTGTGGTCTTAATTGTATGAGAGGCTCAACGGCGCTGTGACATTTAACTGTGCACCAGTCCTAATTCTTAGCCCTTTATTCTAGTGCTTTGCTGACATTTCAGTAGGAGGAGGTTCGTGAATAAAGATGCTTTGTGCCTCTTTGGTGCTGTAAACAAATAAGCAAATTTGCCCATCATTATTTTATTCTTTCGCTATCTTCCTCTGCCTCCTTTTCCACTTTAGAGACTTTTCCGCCCGTGTTGTTTATCACGTTTCTCGAGTCTCCCAGCGGGGCCGAGGGAGATTTCTCAGCCCGGTAGCACAAAGTGACCAGAAAGCTGTGCGTCCTGCGGAGGTTTCACGGGGCGGATAATCAATAGCAGTGACTCAGCGATTACGTTGCCAGATGCTGAGATTTCGGGTTTTGAAACTTCACTTCCCAGCCCACAGCTTTGACTGTGTTTGGTAAACACACGCGGGAACGCCGCCCACTTACAGTAGGCGCATCTGTGTTCGCTCAACGATGCATCACAGCGCTGAGAGCAGGTGAGTAATGGTGCCGACTCATTTTGTTTAAGAATAAAACATTATTATTCTCGCCGAATTGATAGTTGTTTCCATATCATTAACCCTGGCTCGCGCATAGAGTTCATGAATATAGTGTAAAGCTGGGTTATAAGTAAAGAATAATTACACTAATCTGTTTCCTGCTGAAGTGTTCAAACCGTAGAAACGAGGCAGCTTAGGGAAATAGAGGTTCTCATTTGAAGCACTTTAATTGACAATTTATCGCTTTTGCTTCCATCCATCCATCCATCCATCCATCCATCCATCCATGGTACCCTAACAGTGTTGGTAGGGTCATACAAATAGGGAATACAAACTGGACAGGTCTCCAGTCCATCACAGTCACTTGGGTTTTAATGCTTAAAAAAAAGAAAAGAAAAAAAAACTAGACTGCAAAATATAACAATTCACCATTTCATTAGTGGATCTGAATGCAGCAGTTGCCAAGCAACCAGCACCGAATCCAGGAAATTGCTGGTCCAAGAAATGGTCCCAACCATAAGAATAGTCTTTTTAAAAAAAAACAAAAAAACATAGGCTTTTTTTATTATTTTTAACAAACTGAACAAACAAGTTCTGACAGGTTCATTAGTAAGCCGGAGAAATGTAGGGAGGTGGATGTCTCGTTACCTGTTTCTAGCTGTTCCAACCTGTTAATATTAAGCTGACAGATTTGAACCTGGATTCACTCTTGTTATGGACATCTGGGCACAGGTTATTTTTTTAAGCTTATTTTCCCCAAAAGAAATAATGTCCTAAAGCATCTCTCTCTGCCCACTGCGCCATCGAGGAAGGACAATAAAACCTAAAAATGAAATGAAAATCCAGGAAAGATTAGGAAAAGAAGTTACAACCTCAGCTCCAGCCAATACCTAATGCTTGAATTATTAATCTAGTTGCATATCCAACTGGTCAACAGTTGACTTAGTTAAAGGGATTGATAAGTCAAGACAGACTCGTTAGAAGAGCGATGAACTATGGAAAGGCTCCATTTATGTAAATTGCCTTGTGTGTGTGTGTGTGTGTGTGTGTGTGTGTGTGTGTGCGTGCGCGCAGATGTGAACCGTGAATGTGTACAAGTGTGTGCTTGTGAGTGTGTTCCCTTTCTTTCAGTGCTACTTTGTTAAGAGGGTGTAGTAATTAGCCTGAGAAAATGGATGGCTTTTCACCAGCAGCTGCAATTACTGCTTTCTCCAGAATGAATGGATGGAGGGAATGGATGGAGGGATGGTATATGGTGTTAAATGAATGGATGCAGAGTTTTAATGGGAAGAATAAATAAAGAGCGGGATGCGGTGATGGAGAGCAGGAAGGAGTCAACAGAGGGAAGTATGTATGGCTGGAGGGAAGGGATGGAGTGTGTGGGGTGGAGGAGGAAGATGAGGAGGAGGAGGAAGAGAGGCGGGGTGAACGAGCTTGTTTTTGCCGTGTCTTCTTGTTTCTCGCTGCTCGAGTGGACGTGAATGGCAGCAGAACTCATTGCTCGTGACCAGAAATGGCAGGCGAGTTCATGGAGGGTCGAAGCTAAATTTGATGTCAGTTTGGAAAGGAAATGAAGGGGAAGAAATTACAAATTGGCATCTGGTACTAGTAAAAAGGGTGGAAGAAAAAAAAGTCTGGTCTCCCTGATGTGTGCCATTGAAAGAGCTGAAACGTAGCCCACTTCACACACAGGTGCAGCGTGATTTTCCATCTCATTGGAGATTCCAATAACATAGAACTTGTGTCGGTTTTGATGCAGTGCGGTTTTCTATCACACCGTAGAAGGAGCCAGGAGGTGCCAGAGAGCGATTTGTGATCGTGTGTCGATGGACTTTTCACCTCCATGTGTTGGGTTGGACTAGTTGGTTTGGTGATGCAGTGCATGGGTGGTTAGCACTGTTGTATCACAGCAAGAAGATACAACATGGTTCAATTCCTGGTTCAGACTGAAGACCTTTCTGTGTGGAGTTTGCATGTCCACCCTGTGTCTGCATGTCTTTTCTCCACAGTCCAGAGACAGCTGCTCTATTGGTGTGAGAAGTCCAGGGTGTAATCCCAGTTTTCACCACTAGGTGTGCTGGATATACTATAGACCCCAGCAGACCTCTGGGACACTGGTCTCCACTAAAAAGATGGATGGACCACCTAGTGACAAAATCCATTCACTAACACATAGCCAGATGTTGCCTCTCTCAATACCTACAGCGGTTTTTCCACTCTGAATAATGTTGTGGAAGTGAAGCTTGGAAACTAGGCATCAGGACCAGTTCTGTAACAGTGAAAGGACAAGGAGGCTTTAGCTGTACTTTACTGCATAGGAGAAAGTCCAATATAGGAGTACAGACAGATGTGATTATGGGGATATATTACATTACAGAAACAAACATGAAAGCTGAAAGAAATGACAATTGGACGAGAGGTTTATTGTTATATAATTGTATATATAACGGCATAAACTCTTTTGCATTAAATTAGTCTTCAGATGGATGTTGGATGTGTTTATCTACAGTAGATTCTGAGGGAATTTACAGTTCGGTAGAAAGTTATTTTCCGACACATTGGGGAATGAGATTTGCATCTGCTTTCTTCCACTTTCAAGGGTAGAACTCACCAGAGACACCAATGCTGTTATATATATATTAAAAAAAAGCACATTAAATTGTAAAAGAAAAAAAATGTGGAGGTTGGTAAACCTTTAAAAATTCAGGCAAGTGTCTGCAGAGTTGAGTCAGCTCTGAAAAGAAAATGCAAAAACTTTTTGTCAACTTTTAGCCAAACTTTTAGCTCTGGTGCCCTTTTGTCCTCTTCTGCAGCCACGTCCAAACACAAAGGAACAGAATGGGGCTTTAGGGATGTTGTGACTGAACATAGGACATGTGACATTGTTTATTTTGGTGCAACAGAGTGGTTGTTTTCTTCCATCCATTATCTAAACTATCTAGATCAGTCATTGGGCAAAATCAGGCAGGTTACCTGTCTCACACTCACACCTGGGGTCAATTTAGAGTCTGTAATCGACCTCAGTCTCGTTTTGGTCTGTGGGGTAAAACAGAGTGCCTGAAGAATCCGGTGCCCTGTCAGTTTAGTCTATTTCTCTGATCAATCAAAAATCAATCAATCCGTAGACATTTTGACATTTCTGACAAGTAGAGTACCTGGAAGAAAGCCACTCTGACCATGTGGAGAACATGCAAACAAAAAGGGGACCTTCTCACCATGAGACGAAAGCACCATTCACTGTGATTATTCCCTGTCCTCTAAACCCAGACGCCGTCAAATCTGTATTCAGGTCAAAGAATACGGATTATTACCCCTTGCACCTCTCTGATAGGTCGTCATTGTTTTGTGCTGGTTCCAGTCACAAAGTAGAGAAGCTTATAGCGGTAGGTATATTACAGGCTGCAGATATGAGACACACACACACACACACACACACACACACAGAAAGAGATGGCAGCCTCCTCAGAGCTGTTTTAATTGAGTCAGCCCCAAAGTGCTGGCTGTGCAGAACGATATGACTGATACGGATTAGGACCAGCCTTCCCTTATTCATCGATTTCTGCATGGGTGGGAGGCAGGGTGGGGGCCGCGATGGAGGGATGATAGAAAGGGAGCAGAATCTTTTCCCATCGATTCCCGGAAGGAGAAAAGGACATTGGGAGTGAGGGAGAGACAGATGGACTGAGCGTAAAAAAAGAAACATATGGCAGGAGGAAGGTGAAGGATTGCAGACGGGGGAACCCTCCCTGCTCCCATCTTCTATCGAGAAGAGAAGAAGAACGGCAGGGGGCTTTAGGAAGGAGCAGAGCTCTGGGGGGAACAGAAGTGACTGATAGAGATTATACTCTTCCTCTTTGTCATCATTGATTCCAGGAAGGGACAGGGAAGAGGAAGACAATGGGGGGGTGGGGTTGGGGATGTGTGAGAGGGATGAAAGTAAATGGGAAGGCAGCTCAGAGAGAGGGAGAGAGAGTGGTAAATTCAGGGTTAAGTGATGGATGGAGGCATGGAGAGGGTAAAGGAAGATGGAGTAAGACAACAGCATTAAGGATGTGGGAGAAAAAGGTCTTTTTCGGTACGGGCGAAGGTTGGTCGGGGAGGCGGATTCTGACGGCGCCCGCTGGAATCCTTTATTTCAATTAGAGAGAGTCGGTTAATGAGGGGAAGAGGCGAGGTGTGGACATGAAGAGGGAGAGGATGAGGAAGAGGGGATGAAAGGGGAGGAGGAGGGGAAGAGGGAGGGGCGAAGGAAGAGTTGAAGGAAGAAGGAGAGAGAGACACTTCACATTCTGGCTAAGTAGTCTCATTTACCAAACACTCTGTGTCAATCAAAATCCCTTTGAAATCCTTGAAACGGCTTGAGAGAGAAGGGCTGCGTGTGTGTGTGTGTGTGTGTGTGTGTATAAAAGAGAGAGAAAGTGTGTATAAGTTAATACCAAGAGAGGAAAAACAACTGTAAGATAGAGGGAGAGAGTGTGTGTATGTGTGTCTATCAGTGCTGGAAGTGATGGGCCGGCCTGTTTTATGGGTAAATTGAAGGGTCTGTTGAAAGGAGAGAGATGAACCCCTCTTACAGTGTGTATGTGTGTGTGTGTGTGTGCCTGCTCAGTGTGTGTCTCTGTCTGTGTGTGTGTGTGTGTGTGTGTGTGTGCGTGTGTGTGTGTGTGTGCGTCTGCTCCCTCTGCCTTCAGTATCAGTCTCTTCTGCTTGATTCCCGCGCTCTCCTCTCTGCCTCTCCTCTGCTCACCATGCCGTGAAATGGTTTTTCACTAGACCATTACCCCAACCAGTGCACTACACTACTGCCATAGCCCTCTGTGGTGTGTGTGTGAGTGTGTGAGTGTGTGTGTTTAAATATGTGTGTGTGTGGAAAGAGAGAGAGAGAGAGACCCTGCCTGTGTGTGAGTACAGTAGCCCTCACTTGAAAGAGGGAGCGTGTGTGTTTTGAAGAAGATGGATTTGGGCTTGGGCTGGCACAGAGGAGTGTGTGTGTGTGCATGTGTGCATGTGTGCATGTGTGTGTGTCTGTGTGTGTGTGTGTATGAGGGGATAAAAAAAAATGTGTGTGTGAGTATGTTCCATGCAAGCTCATCTGTCACATTGTTTGCCCTGCACTGTACTCTTGGCATAGTTCTGAGTGTCTACTAACACTTAACATCTCTCTCTCTCTCTCTCTCTCTCTCTCTCTCTCTCTCTCTCTCTCTCTCTCTCTCATTCTCTCTCTCTCTCTCTCTCTCTCCCTCCCTTCTTCTTCCCCTCTCCTACTCGCTCTCATTCTGTTCACAGGCAAACTAATCTTTTAGCTCTAGCTGGATACTTTTTGGGGGGGATTTTAGAAAATCTTTTACCTGCCAGCAGTTTCCTCTCAAGAACCTTTTTTACATTTTTGGCCATCGAAAAGTTATTTTTTTCCCAACATGCCAAATGGGTTTTTTGGGTCATTATGTTTGTAACATCACTACGTCCGTGTGTATGATGCTCATATATGTCCGGTTTGATCTGTGGTTCGAACTCACACATATTTACACACAGGAACATCCAACCAACCAAAGAGTAGTAGTAGAACAAGTGTAGTAGCTCTGACCCCCTGCGTTTTTCCACATTGTTTGTGTTGTCAAATAGAGGTATTTGTGTGCTTTCTATACACTCCTTCATAGCTTCTGCACACACACACATACATACACATTCCCAACACATTAATCTGGTTGTGTTTGCTCAGTCTGTTGCATCGCACAGTAATCTCCCTCTGCTAATCCATGTGTAGGGAAACACACAAACCCATGCACACTCTACACCACTCCTGCACCTTATGGCAGACCATGTTCTATATTTTACTTTTTTGGCCCACAAACCCCATGAAAAGATCTAATCCAATATATAACTGATCCCGTTAATTCCATCTTTATAGCTATAGCCCGACCCCCATTGACCTCCATTGTTGTCCCAAAATACCATGTACCACATACCAATACCATGAACTGTAGTTTATTAACTGTGCTAATCCCACATTCCACCACCATGAATTCTCACTATGCACCACAGGCAACAGACCAACTATTTACTCACGTTTGAGGCATGTTTGCTTGGATGCAGAAACAAAGGAGGTTACAAACTACTTTCCAGAATACAGACGTTGTATATCCTGGCCTGAGATGTGCAGAAGACCCGAAACCATCATCTCATGCTTATTCATGTGTAAATTTCAGACAAATCTGAAGAGAGATGCAATGTGACCAAATACCCCACTGTGAAGTACTATGATCTAACCAATGTTCCATAGCAGTCTATGTTACAGTACAAGGATAATTCAGCCATTTTAAGTGAGGATATGTAATTGTAACCTGTTTCTTTAGTATCACATTAGGAGCAAATGTTCATTCAGAGAGTTACACACACAGCAGGACGGGGAAACACATCATTGGTTTTGGTCTTTTTGTGGGACTTCGCCGGCACACCTCTGTGCTTTGATGGAAATGGAAACTGTCGTCGGGCCGCTCTCCCTCCTCCGTCTCGGTCACCCGCCTCCCCCCCCTTTAATTTATGTACCTCCTCTCCATTCAAAACTCTTTATTTTCCTCGCCCCATCTTCTACCCACCTCTCAGCCCCCACCACCCCCCCCACAGGATGTCACAGTCATTCACCCCCGTCTCACTATCTCCCTCTCTCCCTCTTTTAACGTCTTGTTTGAATTGTGTTGTTCCCGTCCCTTTCACCCCTCCGCTCCGCCGTCCTTGTCTTCACCCCGTTGGCTCCCTTCCTTTATAATTCACCTCTCATCCCTCCTCTCTCTCCTTGCCACTTCTCAATGGCTCCATAATATCCCTCCTCCTCTCTCTATCTCCCTCGCCCGCTCTCTCTAAGTCATTTACTTCTCATTCTCTCCATCTCTCTTTCCTCCTTTCTTCTCCGTCTAATGCCTTTCCATTCTTTTCGCTCCACCTCTCCTTTCCCGCCTAATATCCCGTTCTCTCTCCCTCTCTTTCTGTCTCTCTCTCTCTACCTGCGATATTGAAGCTATAAAGACAGGTGTTCAAAAGAAAGCAGGACCAGCAAATCTGTTTTATATGCCTCCTGGCATCAGTCTCTGGAATGCAGACGGAGAAAGAAAAAGCTGTGGCCTCTAATATCTAATTCTCTGCACCTTTTTCATCAACAATATTGCCTCAAGTTGGAGAGAAAAGAGGAATCTAGTTTTCTACAGAGCCTTTCGACCTTTCGTCTCCACACACTCTTCACCCCTGTTTTGGATTTAATGGCCCTATTTTACCCCACCACATGGCACACATGCATACTCTGCACACTCTACTACTTTTTTTACAGTCCATTGTGGCCACAGATGGGCAGGCGAGGTACAACAGTGTGCTTATACCCAAATACCTATGTGTTATGCAATCTGAGAGAAATGTGTAATATCAACAGAAGCGGCGTTTTACAGCTGCACAGAGTGTTGGGCTGCATTCGCTGGCCTGTTTTCAGACACTCAGCATTACACAGACCCTGGAGGGGCTTCACCACGCTGCAAACACACTGTAAAAAGGGAAAGCTTAAGAGAACTCAGCATGTCAATGCAACTCGATTTCTGAGCTCTGAGGCCAAGTCGAGCTCTGAAGTTTGTTCAAAATTAAGATTTTCGACAACTGCTCCACAAAAGGTCATCCATGCTAATCCATTTCTAGTGTTGCAGGTCGGTGCTGGAGCCAATCCCAGTATTCATAGAGCAAGAGGAATGAAATACACATTGGCTAATATGCAAACTAGTTATCCTTTATAAATCCTTTATAAATCAACTGTAACTGATTGTGGTTATTTTCAACTATAATTCACAGATTTTAAGAGTGTAATTCAAAATAAGTATTGAAATGTGGCACCGCTGTCATAAAATGTAAATAAAAAGGAAAAGTAGATACGTATGTAGACGATGGTTGGACGTGTCGATAGACAGAAACTTTATTGATCCTCTCAGGAGGTACAGAATCACTCATCTAACAGAGAGGAAGTTAAAAATAACCAAAAGTAACTAATGGCAAGTTATTAGTTCAAAATGTTGTCATGTGAAGGAAGTAAAACGCTGAACCATGCAGAATTACAGATATGTAGACATAAACCATGCAGAGCTGATGTGTGGGCCCCATAACTGAAGCTCTCGAGTTTACTTTTGCTCGTAAATATCACCTATTGAGGCAATTTTAACAAAGTCAGTCAGTTGGAGCCACGACTTTGATACAGTTGACAACACCACATTTTTTATATTTGGTTTACTGTACTTAAAAATCATATAAATGTGTCAAGTTTTCATTTTTTCCAGTGTGGAGAACGTCCCAACCCTCAGTCACCTCCACCATATCTCACACTCTCAACCCACATTAGGTTAATATTTTTTACAATATCTAGTGTGTCTTACAGTGTGTGTGTCTGCACATGTGTGTTAATGGAGCTTGTTGACGTTTGGGGTTTAGTCGGGTTCTTTAAGGAGCGCCGCGGCAGCTGGAATCTCCCTGCTGAATAGCCTGGGATAATCTCTTAGAGAGGGTGTGTGTGTGTGTGTGTGTGTGTGTGTGTGTGTGTGTGCGAGAAGAAAAAAGGGAGAAATGGGAATAAGTGGAGGAAGAGAAAAAAACTGAGATGTAAGGGCGAGAGAGAGAGAGAACCAGTGAGATGAAGAGTAAGAGTGGAGGCAGAAGAGATTGAACTGTCAGCAGCTTGACTTAATCTTTTTTTTTTTCCTCCCAGTGCTGAAGATGGAGATGAGGCTTGACTCTGTGCATGCGTGACTTTGTTTGTGTGTGTGTGTGTGTGTGTGTGTGTGTGCGACAGTGAGACGACTCAACCCCGCTCTGAAGTAACCTAATCTAGGTTGTCCAAACCCCCTCCCTGAAAAAAAAAACTTAGAAGACCTAAACTCTAAATCCCTAATAACCATCCTTTGTCCATCCTAAATTGCCCCTGCATCACAAACACACACACACACGCACACACACACACACACACACACACACACAGAGACCGAGGCAGACTGAGCAGCTTATGCACATGCTCAGCCTCTCTTCTGTAACCCAAGCAGACAAATTTATAATAAAAGCTGCATGTGCTGAAAGCTAACCAGCCTCCTCTCCCTCAGCAGATGCCCGGCCGAGGGGCAGATCACCGACTGGCACCACGATACGAGGAGGTGGAGCGTCAGTACGCCTCGTTACCAAGGTAACGCCTCGGCTCATTATATCTTTCTTTTTTTGGTAAAGCCTTGTCTTGTCCAGCAGTTTAGGCTGACAAGTAACAGGTCTAAATGTCCCTCAGTTTCTGCACAAGAGGTGCAGCTGAGTGTATTCCACCTGTTGCATGGAAAAACCGTCTAATTATGCGTTTTCCATCCATTATCTGTACCTGTCTCAGCACGCGTGGGGCAAAGGCAGGTTAGTACACCCTGGACAGGTCACCGGTCCAGCACAGGGTCCCAGACGCATACCATTCACCCTCACGCTCACACCTGGAGGCTATTTTAGTCTTTAGTCACTCTTAATGTGCATGTGTTAGGACTAAATTGGAGTACCTGGAAAAAAAAAACTCACACAGGCACAGGAAGACGTGCAGGCGCATGAAAACATGAAAACCCACCGCTTGCATTATAGCACTGAGCTGGTGGGACTCTATCTTGTTCGATTTAAGGGGAAGAAGAAGGAAAAATTTCTATTTGCTGTTTTTTTCTGTCAAATTAAAACCCAGTGATTTGACAAGCAGCCGATAGTTTGCAGGCTAGCTAGCATTAGCCTCCGTGTGCCAGTCTGGCTTATTGCTAAATTTCTTATTTTACAACTACTTTATTTAGTTGATTATTAGTGGATTCACTGAAGGTCCTATACAGAATAGGAGGACATAGACTTGTAAAACAGAGTATTTACAGCAAAAACGACAGCAGCAGCAGCAGAATCTGGCTCGGTTTTCTTGAACGAGGTTCAGAAAGTAAACGTCTCTGCTCTCCTCTTTCCGTCTCTTCTCGAAGCCTCCAATTAAATCTGCACGTCGTCTGCGTGTCGTTCCGAGCGTCTCCGGAGGCCTCGGTCTCAGCCAGGAGCTCACCTTATCCTCTCCCTGGGGAACGTGCACTCAGACAGGGGCTGAAAGCCGATCTCTGGCTCCCTAACCCCCCCCCCCCCCACACACACACACACACACACGCACACACACACACACCCCCCCCAAGAAATGTTCTTTGGCTCGCGCACAATCAGTAGTTGTCAAAGTCGTCACAACTGTTTTCCCTGGTGTTTTATTATTATATTATTTCTCCTGACTTTCCAACTACAAACCTCAGATATCAGAGTTTGGCATCTCGGTGCGTTGTGTTGAACCAGAGCTGCAGGATTATTCAATATTGTGTGTTTCTTTTTTTGTTTTTTTTGTTTTTGGCAGAAGTCTGTTGGTTTTAGATCTGCTGCATACATTAATACAGGGTGATTCAGCCCATGGATTTGGCTCATGTCACTGAGAGGTTTTCCCTCTCCAGGCACCTCTTACTGACCTGATTCAAATGAACATGCTTGGCCACTTTTACAGGGTTTTTAAAGGTTTTAAAGAAGCCACATTTACCATGGCTTTGTTGAATGACGACAGCTTATTCCCATATAAAGACGTACAGTACATCAGTTCCAAACACATTTATTTCCAAATTAACAAATGATGGTGTTTTGGATCAATATCTGATCCCTCTTGTGATATTAGCACAAACATGGAAGGCTGAGCGTGTGCACGCTCCACAGCTGTAATGCCAAACTCCATTGTCTAACAAGGAATATTAAGTCACATGATTAATTCATATGAGTGGAGGCCAGACAGCGAATCCAGGCGAGCTAATCTGTGCGAGGGGTTATAAAAC
>CM055202.1:7719945-7874945 GCA_029224185.1 Karalla daura
GAGAGAGGGGTGGCGTGGTTGAGGTTACTAGATGGTCATCTGTGGTCAAAATTAGCGCATTTCACCTCCACCATGTGTGTACCATTACTGCCTGAGTCACACACTCACACACACATGCTCCTGCATTATACTTTATAATTAGAAGAACAGAGAAGGAGAGTCAGGACATTGACTGACATGGGATTGTTTTACCTGCCCTTGTTCTTAACCTGACCCCCCCCCCCCGGTCCTGCTGTTTCGTCGGGCCCCTTCTCGTTCCTCTCGGCCTGCGTTTCCTTTGATGGTTGTTTTTAGAGCCATTACTGGCCTCTCACAGCACACTGGACTGGACTTGGTCAACGTTGATTAAAAACATGATTTGGCTCCCCGAGGATTTTCCTGTTGATAGCGGCGATCAGTTGTCCGGGACGCAGCCTGACCCAATTGGATTAGCCGAGACACCCTTTCTCATTTGTCCTCGTTATTACTCTTATTAGATTAAAAGAGCCAATCAGAATTGCTGCGCAGGTTTCTGGGAAAGGCTGTCACTTCCTCATTGGGTTGATAATTGGGTGATTAGTAATTAGGTGGCAGATGTGCTCTGTGTCGTGCACTCTGTCTCCGGAAGACTCTTCTAGTAGGTACATGTCTTTGTTCATAACCCTCTATTCTCTGCCCGCTCCTCCCTCTTCCTCTCTCTCTCCCCTTGTTCTCTCTCTCCCTGATCTTTGGGGGGTGAAAAGGACATTGTTGAATATCGTCTGTCTCTGTCGCTGACGAGGGAAATGAAAACGTCTCAGCCTCCGTCCCCTCTTGAGGAGACCTCCCAACCAGACCCCACGGTTTCCCAGACCACTTTACAAGCTCCGCACAATCCGCCCCATTGTCCGGGTGTTTTCCTGCGTCTCTGGACCCCGGGCCCTGGCTTGTTTGTCAGCCATGTTGGAGCTCCTAAGAAAGACCTTGCCTCTCATGCAGACCCCCCCCCTCTCACCCCCACCCACCCCCCACATCCCCTCCCTCTCTCATTCTCTCCCTTGACCCTATCTTGTTCCGAGCTTCTAGTGTTTCTGATGTGTCGCGGCTTTAAAGAGCTCCGGTCGCAGCTTTGATCTCCATCGTAGGAACTTTTACAAAGTCGGGTAACAACCGATAATGTGTTGCAGAACCAGCGGGGTCCCCGGCTCTTATGATATGCTTTCATACGTCTGGACCCCGAGGGTGAGGGAGGAAATTTCTCCCCTTCAGGTCCCGGGCCTGTGAATGTTTTACAGGTCTGGGCGCTGGGCGTGCAGGAGGTGAAGTGGTGTTAAGTGATATTGTGTTCACGTGGAGCGGAGGCGGTTTTCCAAGTCGTCAAGTCTCGCTCGGTGGAAGTTGGCACGACGGGGAAGCTGGTGTCAGACGTTTGCATGCCATACGTATACATCCCATAATGTCGCCTGTACTCTAATGGCAGCAGGAACGTGGGAAACGCATCAAGGAGGCCTACGTTATTATTTAGGTCTGCCTGAAGAACAGGACCGTGGGGCCGTGCTTTACACTTTTCAGCGTTTACAGCTGTGAAACGTTAACATCTGGCAGCGGCCTAATGATCCATCTGCCGTCCCACAGCTGCCTCCTTCCAGAAATTCTCAGCGTTATTAGATTATATACTTAATCGATAATTAAACGTGTTTCTGATTACACGCGGAATTATTTTTCCCCTATGACGACCGCGATCGTGGGCTCGAACGAGCGAAAGTCGAGCTCGAGTCAAATCCTTCGATCCTGGGGCGAAATTTCCTTCTTTTTTTTTTAGAAAAGATGATTTATGAATGGGCTGAAACAGGAAGCGGCTCGAGTTACTGCGACTGGCAGGAGGTCTGGGCTACAATGAGGCAGAGCGGCTTTGTTCGTCAACTCGGGGAATAGACGGACATTTATCTTTGGTTCCAGTCTCCCAGATCCTCTCCTAGAGTTACACACTACATCACAAATGCGACATTTGCACATTTCTGACTGATGTCACCGTGCAACAGCAGCGGGTTACGTAGTCGCTTGCACAGTAAAGTTTATGAGAAGCTTTTATTAGATTCTGTCTTCTCCAATTTTTTTGTCTTATAGTTGAAATTATTTTTAAAAATTCTTTGAAAAAATGTTTTTCCTTTAAAAGTCAGAGTGTCCAAATTATATATATTACATATTTTATTTATTCCAGCTATTTATAGTATCAATTTAACTGTTTTTATGTCTTTATACTTCTTTATAACTTCTTAATTCTGGTTTTAATTACTTTTATGAAGTTGTCAAGTTTCAGTTTTTTATTCTTATTTAATTATTACTTGATATTATTTTCAGGTTAATTCATCTTTTTACTTATTAGCAGCTTTGTTTATTTATCTGGTTTTATCCAGTTCCAATGTGTGAGTGAGTGAGTGTTTGCTTTTATAGCACTTTTACTTCATTATCTTAAAGACCACACATTATAATGATATTTTTGACAGTTAGAGAGCAGATCCTAACTTTTCTTAAGGTGCCACTCTAACACAGACAGATCATCTATCTACATCATATCTACATCCTTTCCTTCAGAGTCCCTTCGTACGAATCCACAGGTGTAGTAGTGAGTGTTCGGGGCCTTTAACAACCTCCCATCTCCCTGCTGAAAGCCCTCTTTCAGAACTCCTCTTCATGTACCAAATTAGTAGCTATTGAGGGATCGTAATTTTGTCAGCAATTTGTATCCTGTGGTCACGCTCTGAGCGAAATGTCCCCCAGCTTGAAACTATTACATCTTGCTGCAGGGGGAAAAGAAAGGAAAAAAAACCTTATTGGCTCAAGATGTGAAATAATGGAGGCCATTTGAATGGGATGTGGTATTATCAGTAATGGATGTCACGATGTTTCAGGAAGTCGGCCACCACGCGGCCTGTGAGTGGGTATGTACGACCCTGCCATAAGCGTGTGTCATCTCAGCTTTGACTCAACCCGTATAGAGGCGTGTACATGATCGTGACCCATCCTGCTCTGTACAAGGTGTGGCCAATTTGCAGCAATCCGTATCTGTAATCTGTAATCTGTGTTGCACATTCAGGACTTAAAGCTTAATTTGATGTCGGCACTTTCTGGAGGTTCAGGCTGCTGAAGACGTGCAGTTTGCGGTGGCTATAAATGTTAGCCCACCACATCACGTAATTACAGATTTTCTTTAGCTTCTTTGTTCTTTTTTAGCTCGTCTTTGGTTGTAGATATTTATCTTGGGTCCCCCCCCCCCACATTTTGCTTGAAATATATGATACCTAAAAAACCAATTGCCGTTCCAATTATAGCATATTTCTGTGATGATTTTAACAACTGTGTGACGTAGAATCTGTATTGTTTACAAGTGGTGAGCATCTAAACCGATCGCATCAGGGCCCGTCTGAAATCATCCTTATTGAGTTTCCTTTTATCTAACGGCCCTGAGCTACAGTGAGTCTCGGGGCCATTAGACAAAGTGGCGCTTTGTTTCCTGAAGGTGGACCTTTTAGCTTTTTCATTTTCGAGGCGTGAGCTCGGATGTGGTCAGTTTGTGCCGAGATGAAGACGATCGTAGCGTGTGATACGGTGAGTAGCTGTTCAGATGAGGAAACCTCTGCTTTATAGCGGGAACCTGCTCATAGACGTTTCTAGGGGTTTCAGCACGTACCAGTGCATGAATTTACAGCTATTTTACTGTATTTTACTAGTTTGTAGTAAACTAGTGGGCTGCTGCAGTGTATGGGGGGTTTCTGTTGGTAACAAAGTGACAAATCTGAGTGCTCGAGAGAAAGTTTCTCAGTCTGTTTATCCGTCGGCTTTTGTCCCGATGATTAGAATTAGTCCGTGAATTATCGGTCCGCGATTATGATTTCGTTTTTTTTTTCTTTTTCTTTTTCTGCTTTTTGGCTGAAGCACCATCGCCGGGTTTCCAAATGGCGTGGCCGTATTATGATGGGATGCGAAACGCCACTCCAAATCCCCATTGTTCTGCCCTCTCCGTGTTTCCGCGGCAACAGTCTCCCACCATCTGGAAGGCCCTCATCCCTCAGTTCCTCTCACTTTCCTCTAATGGGTTTCTCCGCCGTCCTTCTCCCATCTCATTTTTTTTCACTTCTCTGCACTACTTTCTCTTTATTCTCTCGCTTATTCACTTTTTTGTGCTCTGATTTGATTCTCTCTCTTGTTTTGTTTTTTTTTTCCTGTTCTCTCTGTAGCTTTTTATCAGACTTTGTACGTTATGTACTTTCCGTATCTACCGGTGCCTGTTTGTTTTTCTTTTTATCTTCCTGTGGTCATTTTCATCTCATCCCCTGCTGGTTGGATCTCTTTTACTTCTTTTAACACGTCTGTGGTTTTTAATGCGAGCGACCCATATTATGCACCCTCACACCTCCACAGTCACACCTCACTTTTCCAAAAACACACACACACACACACACACACACATACTTCCATGCACAGGGGAATCTAATCATGTTAGTTTCCCGGGCCGGTCAGTTTGTAATTCATGATATTCAGTTGGGTTAATTGTATTTGACAGAACTTTATTGACAAAGACAGATAGGAGCCGCTGAATGGTGTTTAGTTTCGTTCAGACGTGGACTGTATAAGCAAGCATGCAGGAAAAGTGTGTGTGTGTGTGTGTGTGTGTGTGTGTGTGTGTGTATGTGTGTGTGTGTGTGTGTGTGTTCATGTATCTGCATGTTCTTTTAAAGTGGGACCCATTATTCTCAGCAGATGCTGACCTTCAGCATGCCAGTTCTCTGGAGGGCAGCACTTGTTTCTCTGCTCTTTTTCTTCCCCTCTCTCTCTCTCTCTCCGTGCCCTTCGTTCCATTCCATTACTTTTCTGCCTTCTCATTTTCGGCCGCTTTTCTTCCTTCTCCATCTTTCAAGTCTCGCTCAGAAGACAGACACATCCGTCTGGGAGGTGCCGCAGTCTTTCTCGCTCGTGGTCCTGTTTGTCGCTCGCTCTCCTCCAGCTTTCAAATGCAAAACTCTCACTCCGTCTTTGTTTTCCTCCCCCTTATTGTCGTTTCCCCATTGTCTTCTTCTCACGGATCCTGTCAGAACCTTTCTTTTACGTCTTCGTGCTTCTCCACGTCTTCTGATCTTAATGGCTTGTCTCTCTAAAGCTCTTTTGGAAAGCGCTCGGAAACACTGATCTGGGTCCGTCCCTCTCTCAGTCTGTAGTTACTCATCAGTAAATCAGGGTTTATTCACTCATCATCCTCATTTTGCATCGCTGCAAACAGCCGTAGTGTGGCTCCATGGATGTAGATATTGTGGGATTTCTGAAGGTGTGAAATAGCGAACACACTCTCACACTCATGCTATTCAGATTCAGTAATGAATGTGGTAAATAGGGCATGATTCTGGACATGGCCCTTGTCTTTTTTCCTCCCTCCTCCCTCCGTCTGTCTCAGCCCTCTGCGGTCACATCCTCTTTGTCTTCTGTTTACGCCGACTTCCTCTCCTCTTTGCATTCATCTGCCTCCTCTCTGTCCTTTGCTCTTTTGCTTATCTCCAGGAATACAGATGAAGATTTTTATTCTTTAGCGGTTTGCTCTCTCTGCCTGGAAAACTCCTCGCGGGCCACTTGCTCGCACACACATTTCCTGCTTTGACTAAAAGTCCTCAGCAATTACACCTTTGGCACGCAGCCCACCACACAAATATTGATACGCAGGTCATCAAAAAGAAAAAAAAATGACAAAAGATTGCATCTTCATCTGAGTTGAAGTCAAATAACCCACAGTGAAACACTGTCTGATCTTCTTCCTAGCTCTTATCCCTCCATCAGGCCTTTCCCTCAGCATCATTAGACTCAAATATTCCTGGTATTTAGGTTTGTTGTTATGTTAGTTTCATGCAGTAGCTGCCCCCCCCCCCCCCCTCTCGTTCAACTAGGTCACTAAACCACAGTTAGGTGTGACACACTTTTCAAGCCAGGTCCACCCTCGGCCAGGTTTGGGGATTTTAGCGAATCCATCGAGTGTCGGACTAAGAGTCAGGTTACGGACCTGCTATCTGACCCGTTATCTAAGCGGCGCTCGTTTATGTAAGGCGGCTCTTTGCATAACGGGGTTACGTCTTACAGTGGCGTTATTTACAAGGCTCGGGCGGCATCGTTCGCCGTTTGCCAGGAAAGACTGGAAGGAGCCAACTGTGTGGGAGCCAAGGAGCTGCTCGAGAGTTCAGAGTTTAGATGAACAATAGCAGCTGAAATCACAGGCTTATTGTTTCAAAAGCAAGAAAGAAGGGAAATATGCAAATACTGAGACTCACAATGGTTTGATAATCCCTGATGGAAATGGATTTTTGTTGCCGCTGCTTTGATGGAGAACAGAGGTAAAACTGCATCTGAATAATAAAAATTACAGATATAAAGATAGTATTAAAAAAAAAAAAGTGGCCAGAATACATTTACATGTGTACAGTAAAAATTGGTAAAACGAGTCTTGTACTTGTGTCGATTATGTAACTTTGTCAGAATTAGTAGTTTAACACCCAGTTAAACAGCTGTTTCCATCCCACAAGAACAACACATCACACCATTAGTTCTCAGTCGCCTTGTGATTGACAGCCCGTCCCTCCACCAATTGGCGATTAATTTCGCCAAATGCTACTGCGGGTTTTTGGATGTTATGTCTATGTATTTGGTATGCCGCCCTAATCCTGCCTCATAATACCCCTCCTCGGCCTTTGACCCCTGCTTCTAAGTGTTTGGTGGGAACTGATGAAGTATCATGTGACCCCGACAGGTCAGGAGTCAAGGGAGGTTTGAGGGTCTCACACACACACACACACACACACACACACACACCAAGGTAAACCACAGTGACAGCTGAACCAACAGAAAACCGTCCCTGGCACACACATACACACGCACACAGTATGTAACCACTTAGCCATAAGTAGGAAAACAGCTTAGTGTCTCATTGGGCTCCTCCTAATAAAACAGAAACGCTCTCCATGCTGCTCTGGGCATCGCTCCTAATGACTCGGCTCTGCTCTGTGAGGCTTTTTCACCCAGCGCTGTACCTGTGCTGCTCTGTGTGGCCCAACGCCATCAAACTAAGACGTCAGTCTATGGCCGGGCGACTCGTTTCTGTGTGTGAGATGCCACAAACAAAGTAATATATGGCGCAAACTTCGTAATTGTGTCTCAGGTTCTCCCTAAGGATCAGGGGGTATAATTGAGTTTAGACGGTGAGTAAGTATGCATATTCATAAGAGACTCGATTGCCTTGAAACCAGTTTACAGAGTTTGTTATGAGCCGCGTATCAGGACAAATTGTGTCTGTTTTCATGACGAACACTGGCGGGCCCGGCGTCTCCTTCAGATACATTCACGTCTTCGCTTCTTGTCTTATTGATGTTCCTAATTCAATACGGTTAACTAACCAGTTCAGAACTAGCATTAAGTGTACTTTTTAAAGCCCCCCCAAGGTTTCATCCTCTGCTCAGACAGACTTTTCCTCTCTCAATCCTCAGACAGAAGATAAAATATTTATCCCCCCCCCCTCACCCCCCTCACCCCTCCTTCATTATTTCTCACTTAAGCTCATATTGCCTCATTGTTTGGACTGTGATGCCTCTGTGATTAAAGCCTGGTAATGAAGCATCGCATTAAGGAGATGGAACTTGGTTTTAACTCCGGGGACGTTACGCCAACGGCTCCGTTTTCACCAAACGACGTTACGACAGCAGTCGTGGAGCAATCGGAGCTATTAATCTGCTTTATCACCAGACTGTCAAAATATCGTGACTCTCGTCCACACACGCCGTCGAGCGCAATTTGAGTTCGAGGCGCGAGGGCGAGTTCGTTCTTTGACTCGGGATATAAGAAATCAGATTTACGTGGAGAGTTGGAGCTCTATAAAGACTCATAAAGGACTAACTACATTAAAGCCATAGCGGTTTATCTCCTCCTCTGTCACTCACCTTACCCCTCCTCCCCTCCCCCACACTGCAGCCTGTCTGTCCTCCCCTTCCATAACTTCCTCTCCCTCCCTCCCTCCCTCCCTCCCTGAAACTTCTCGTCTCGTTGTTTGTGTTTGTGCTCCTCTGTTCGCTTATATTGAGACGATCCATCTGCGGCGCGGCTGTCATCGACTCTCAGGGGTTTTTTAATGCGTTGTGTCACCACGCCGCGACTTGTCTCTCTTTCTTAAAGGTATTTGTGTCTCCGCGAGACAGGCCCCGGATGATCGATGGCTGCGGATGCGTGCCTATGGTGTGTGTGTGTGTGTGTGTGTGTGTGTGTGTGTGTGTTGCCACCAGTACAACAGCTGTATCCAGCCCGTTTAGAGGAGAGTAAGTGAAAGCGTGTTTATGAGAGAAAGGGGCAGGTGCAGGGGACGTATAACAACTCCTTGTTTTCCCCCCTCCAAATCCATCAGAAATCTCTTAAATACCAGGGAATTAGAAAGGCTCACATTACTCTCAATTACTGTCAAGACGTGCCGAGAAATCTTTCCAATTATCCTTTCAGATATCTAACCTTCCAGTACGTGCTCGGAGCGCATAGCTAACTTTTATCATTCACACACACACACACACACACATACATACACGTATGTCATCCCCACACAGGTAAAGCACAGCTGGATTTTTGACTCCGTGCCGGGCCCCGGTTTGGCTTCCCTCCTCGGCTCCAATGTTTTCAATTCCTTCATTTTGCTTTGATTACTCTCTCAATTATGTTAAACTAGTCGTCACATGTGCCAGGAAGCTGTTCTCATTCATTACATCTGTTTCTATCTTTCTGTCTCCCCCTCTCTCCCTCTCTCTCTCCCACACACACACGCACACACACACACACACACACACACACACACACACACAGACCACCAGCCTCCTCATTTGGTCTTAACTCCTCTCCAGCTGTGTGCCAATTTGCCTCCTCCGGAGTACGTGGGGATTGGGAGGGGGTGATTAGAAACCAGCACTGCATTTAAGCTAAGGTTTGCAGTGTGTGTGTGTGTGTGTGTGTGTGTGTGTGTGTGTGTGTGCGTGTGTGTTGCCAGTAGTGGGTTTCCATCCTCATTACCCCATAATCCCCAGCTGCTGTGCAGCGCTGACTGGGTTCCTGGAGTCAGAATTCCAAACTCGCCACCGGATTTACAGTGAATTCCCACTGGATTTCCACTCCATCTCCCAGTACGACAACATCCAGTGGGTTTTTTCCAGGCTGCGACTAATGATTTCTTTCTTTCCACCCCTATCTATTAATCTCCTCTCTCTCTCTCTCTCTCTCTCTCTCTCTCTCTCTCTCTCTCTCTCTCTCTCTCTCTCTCTCTCTCTCTCTCTCTCTCTCTCTCACATTAATGTCGGTGCTTTTCATCCAAAGTGCTTTACGAGGTTTTTTGCCACTTGTTCATCCATTCACCCACACTCGCTCACTCCCTGGCATCCAGGTAGCACACTGAGTGCTGGCCTGACCGTCGAGAGCAATTAGGGGCTCCTCCCGAAAATGTTAAAAAATATAGTGGAAGATTTCCCATTGCATTAACTGACCCGCGGGGCGCTTTTTAAAACCACTGTCAGATTTGGTCCAAAAGATATTTGTAAAGAAAAGAAAATGTGCTAATTCAAAAATTGGCCACCACTATTTTGTTTTGACTACCTCCACCGTCAGTTTTCTCACCATTAGATCCTCCTTTTTGCTTCCTTTGTGTCCCGAGCGCCTCTCATAAGCCTCAGCGCTCCCAGAGATCCAGCCTATTGGAAGTATTCTGCGTATTTTCCTACTGGATCCGAGCTGTATCACTGTTACACTAGCAACAGGCGGTGACGGGCTCGGAGAGCGGCTCCGTCCAAGAAGCACAAAATTCCTCCTCGGCCCGAGTCGCGGCAGGAGTTTCTAACCGGCTTACAGAGCTGAAACTGGAATCGCTGCGTCTGATTTTGCCAAATTGTCTTTAAGATGATGGAGGGAACGCAGTCTCTCCCTCCTCTCTCTCCTCCCCCTCCTCTTCCTCCCCCCGGCCTCTCATCCTCGTCTAATTTGTCTTGTCGTCTTTCTCACGGCTCGCTGTCCTCTCCCACCTCGGCTCATTTTCCCTCCGTCCGTCCGACGCGTTTGTTAGAATAAGTTGATAAGTTTGTTTACCAGGGGCCGCTCGCGGCTTAATTAGGTGTACGTTTCACAGATGATGTCTCCGAGTACTTTATCTTCCTCATCTTTCTTCCTCTGCTTTTCATCTGCAACTCATACAACTTTGCTTCTTTGCAGTTTCATCCGATGCCTCTTCTCCTCCAAAATCTGTTCCATTGTTACTGCTGGTTCACTGTTTCCACTATAGTTTTTCACTAAATAAAAGTGTCACTGTAAACTAACTTCTAGTGGCTTTAGTCCCTTTCGGACCTATTGTGTTTTTTTTTTCTAAATCCAATCCCACTTTAAAGGAGCAAAAAGTGAAATTGTTTCACTGCTTGGTTTGCAGTTGAACATGGCCTGTAGACCACAACACAGTGTAAACAAAGAGCAGGTCTGTGTTGTCATGCTACTTACAGTACATGTTACATACTTCAGATTAAATTACAACTCCACTTCTTCACATAGCAGTTCTTTAATTCCTTCAATCCACACATGATGAATCTTCTTAATGCCCCTTAAAAGAAGATGAAATACTGTGTTTCTGCGGTTTTATTGCATATATTGAATTTGATGCAGATAAGTCCAGTCTGACATCATATCTTATGTAAAAGTGACCGGTCATGTGGTCATCCGTCCTGCCTCTGCTCCTCACATCTCGGTACGGCCGCAGGTACTCGGGTTCAGAGGGGGTTAGGGAGCGGTGCAGAATGGCAGGCAGGCAGGACCGCGGCCATAAAGTGTCTAAAAAGAGGGGAGAGGACACATGGACAGACAGGGCAGCTGGCAGAACAGGACCGAACGGCTGCAGCAACCGAGAGGAGGGGACACCCGATCCGCCCGCCCGGCGTGACTCACGAAAAAGTGTCGCAGAATAAGTTGAAAACCGTCTGACACACGACGGATCAGCTGACAGACGAGTTGACACAGAGGCAGAAATTTATCATGTGTGTGTGTGTGTGTGTGTGTGTGTGTGTGACAGCGGACATGGAGCCAGGAGGGGCACAGGCAGACATCCCAAACATGAGGAGCATGTAGTTAGTTAGACACTTTCCACTGCTGACCACCCAAATTGACACACACAGGCGTCAGTGAGGAGACCACCAGCACCCTGTGTGTACGTGTGTGTGTGTGTGTGTGTGTGTGTGTGTGTGTGTCTGTGTGTGTGTGTGAGAGTGTGTGTCTAGTATCTAGGTACAAACCAGTGCTGGATTCAGTCTGTCTGTCTCTGTCCGTGGTCGTGAGCACATTAACATGATCGCCAGGCAACAGGCGACAGGTCAGCTCTGTGATTGGCTGGAGGCAGGGAAGCCCCGCCCACTCAGCCGTGCATATCGGCGATGAGTGTCACTCGGCCGCACAGAGAGAGTCACGTAATTCTGCTCTTTTCACGACGAGAGCCTGCTCCAGTGCACTTTATTTTGAAGTGTATCGCTTCAAAATGGCATAATTCCCCCAATATATGCACAAACACATTTCTGTATATTTACATATCACAGAACATATACATGTGCAAAACGTGCATGATGAGCATGACTTTAAAAACCAGAAGTGAGAGCAGGAAGGAAGCAGATATGGGCAGCGAGTCAAGTGGATATATTAATAAACAAATGCAGGCGGATTAGAAGGGGACACGAAGACACAGAGATAAAATGTAATACCTCATAATGTTTGCTATGTGGATGACACAAGTTTGTGTACTCGCTCTCTGCCGAGCATGAGACATCGATATCTGTTAGCAGGACTGGACTGGATTACCACAGCTGCGTCTGTGTGTTTGCATGCGTGTCAACTGAGCCCCAGGCCTACTTAAAACTGTCACATGTCACTTATATTCTGTTGCTATGTGATCTTTGGCTGGGATAGGCTATCTGTGTGTGTGTGTGTGTGTGTGTGTGTGTGTCCCTCCCTTCTCTGCCTTCTTGCCTAAATCCAAAGCAAATAGTTTTCGGCAGGTTTTCATGAATATTTCAGCCATGTAGTCGACAGCTTTAACCAGAGAAAGCGAGAGCTGATATTTTGTTAATATAAGATGGAAAAAGTGCCTCGTGGAGCCAGCAGTAGGTTGATGATTTGTTTTGTTTTTCCAGGGACTCCTGGTGGAGCGAGAGGTTAAAACCGTATCTGTGTGGCGGGACTCACGCTGGCTAAATCATGCTTGTTTCGCTGATTACATCCGTTTTGCAACTTCATAGTTGAAGTTTTCATCCAAACGTGTCACTGTTGGTTGTTTTAGATGCGTGTAACTACACTTGAATCGTTTCCTCTTCCAGGCGTGGGCCGTTGGATCCAGCTGAGTACCCCATGCAGCCGTGGTCGGGTCACTACGCGGGACACCCCCAGCCCTCTCAGGGGTACCCTCAGTCCCCCTCCTACCCCAGCCCCGGGTCCCAGCCGGCCCCGTCGTACACTGCCTACCCTCCCGGGCAGCCTTACCCCCGGCCTGGAGACCCCCGGGGCGTAGACCCCGGCTACTACCCCCACCCGAGGTAACCACAGGCAGGCAGCTCAGACCCTAAAATGACCAGTGTGGAAGAAAGACTGAGGGATCCTCCTCACTGTGCTGATTTATCTTTTTAGTTTGTACCACAGTATCCAAGATATACAGTGTGTGAATGTCTAATTGTATAGTAGCTAATATGAGTAATGCTAATAGTATGTATGGGTATAGTATATGACTAACAGTAGCTCTATAACAGCTCATAACAAATGATCACAGAAAGTGCTCACATAAAGTTGTGTTGACCACATTCCCGCTATACATTATAACATTAAACATTTTCTAAACACTTTCTCCAAACACGTACACAATATCTAGTTTATTGTATAAACTATATAGACTGTTTTTACCAAAAAAAGAAACAAAAAAAACAATATTTCTCAGTTTGATTAAACTGCATTTAATCCTACTTATACTTATTTGTACTGGAGATTGGACCAGATGCTTTTTAAAGCTGTTGTAACACAATTCAAGTTTCCAGTTCAGTTTTCCTCTTCGATTGAGGAAACGTGTCATTGGTTCAGTTATAGATTCATAAATCCATCCTACCTGCCTCTGCACATCCTGTCGATGTGATGAATGTCTTTACTTTTGTTTCCTATCCTCAGCAGCCAGCAGAGAGGCCCCCTGCGGCAGGACGTGCCCCCCTCCCCCACCCCTCCGCTCCGAGGTATACGTTACGAGACTATGACACGTGCGACCGGAGGCGGAGCCTACAGGTAGGGGGGCGGAGGCTCGAGGATGAAGGCTGCGGCAGGTAAAATAAAAAACATGAAACCTTCTTCTCTTTTACAACACACTTTAAACAATCTATTTCAAGTAGCGCCTCACTGGTTTTCAGGTGGATCCCAGTCCGGACCAGTACATCTATATACTGGGGAGGGAAGAAGACCAGCAGCAGCATTAACACCATCCAGGCTCGAGACAGAAGAACGCCACGACTGCAGCTGTGTAGGCAGATCGGGTCCAGGGATGGGGTGGGGGTGGCGGTGGGGGGGGGGGGGGGGGGGGGGGGGGTGGATGAGAGCTTTGGGCCATAAGAGATTTGGACCTCTTCAAACGGGCCGATTCCAGTCACCGGTCTCCTCGTTTGAAGTCATTTAGCTCGCTTTGAGTCTCCCTACAGTCTCAAATTAGCAGGTTTTTGTTTTTGTTTTTTAATACTTTCCACTACACTCTGATCAAGTCGTCTCTTTCACGAATCTGTCCGAGCCACGGAGGTGACTTCATGCATTGAAATCGAGCCGGTAAAGGTGAAAAATACCGCTCGACCTGCTGGAACAACTGGTTTCACTGCTGCCAGTAGTTTGCCTAGAAAGCAATAACACACACACACACATATATATAAATATATTTTAAACTAACATGTAGCAACTGAATCAATTGACACATTATAGTGTTGGTATTTTTGTGCGTTTTTTTTTGCTAAAAAGTGATTGTTTAGTCTGGCGAAAACAAAAAGCATCACCATACAGTAACCATCCATCCGTGCCAGATTAACACACACGCTTTTAGAGTTTGAGCTTGACAGCCGCAGAATGTTTTTAAGTGAAGTGCATGTTGACTTTAATTCGCCTGAACGGGGAGAACGCCACTAAACCCACCCTGATGGAAATTTAAGGTTTTTTGTCCTTGTGACTCGTCCGACGTGCCCCGTGCTCTTCACATCTGTGTTAATGTGCTTTTTTTGTCTTTCGTACCACGATTGCCTTTTGGTTTCAGCCAAAAACCTTTCGAGTCCCAAACCACTCCCGACTGTTGGTCTGCAACTCCTGTATGTCCACCTATGGATGCAGAGTTTATCTCTGAGTTTTAAGAGAAGTGAATGTGTGAAAACTCCTCGACTGACTCGCCTGTGTTGAATCGAACTGTTCCAGAGTCGCTGCAGCTTTTTTGCTCATTTCTTGGTTTTGTGTCAGACATTAACAGGCTTTTAAACACAGCAGAGTTGACCGCGTTTTTCTACACTCTGGTCAGAATCGGCTGAGGAACTTTCTGGAGGAAACTCTATTAAAGAAGAAGGCATGACACACACACACACACACACACACACACACACACACACCACAGAAATTTGATTCCGGCACTTGCCGAGATCAAATTTCACTGCTGCCTTCTCTAGAACAGTGAGTGACTCCATGTTTTTGGCTGTGAAGTGCATCTCCAAGCAGCACTCGATTTATCAAGGACAGACACTTAAAGTACTGATAGCGGTGCTTGAAATGCACAAAGAACAATGCAAGAAATGAGCAAAACTCCACTCGTGTCACGACCGTTTTGTTTTTTAAGCCACTATTTTCATACGGAGTTAAAGCTGGGTCAGGAACCATTATTTTTTGGGGGACCACTCATGAACCTTTTCCACCAAAGCGGTTCCAGTGCTGGTTCTGGTTTGCTGCTTGTACTGGTTAAACATGTCCTCTCCAGTACTCAAGAGGACATCTGGATTCGTCCTCAGGTGCCTATTGCTGCCTCGACCAGTGCAGGTTTAGTCTTTCTAGAAGTTTCTTTAGCTGCCGTTTCATCATGTCCACAGCTTCGAGGGGGGAAAAAAGTGGCAGACTTGATGTTTTCATTGGTCTCTGCGCTAGTTTTAGTGATGCCACTCTCGAACCAGTTCCAGTTCTTGGTTGGTGGTGGAAACAAGAATGGGTCCAAATGAAACGCAGTCCTGGAACCATCACTGGAACCATCAGTGGTGGAAAAGGGAGCCTGTGAGTGACCTGGCAGTCTGTGCGTCACGTGAGCTGCAGTTTGGACAGGATGGTCGTTCACGGCTCGTCTCTTTGACCCGCTGGCGTAGGCGTTCTGCTAAAACACACGTCCAGAGCCTCTGAGTGCTCTCCTCAGCCCAGCCACCACGCCGTGGATCCATTTAGCCACTTACCGAGCCATCAATTAAGTGAAACTAAGAGTTAGAGTCGAGCTTAGCGTTTCCACGTTTCACTCCACAAAGCTCAGCAGTATTAATTTCAATGGAGATTAAACGTTAAAAATGACATTTCGGGATTAGGAGAATTGCATTCGTCTATGTCAGACTGTGAGAGAAGAGCGATTGTAAGACAGAGGTGAGGGATAAATGAAAGCAAATGGCTGCAGAGAGGGGAGAATGATTTGATGAAGACGGATTAAAGAGAGGAGAGAAACGTCTGGAAGTATGGATGGATGGAGGTGGACGAAGCAGTAGGAGCAGAGGCAGCGCGCGGTGCCTTTGTGGGTTTGATTCAGAGCGTTCTCGGTGGACGAGAGAGAAGAGAAAGGAATGAAAGTTGGTAAAAGTTTGGGCGGCAGCTGATCTGCAGTAGGAGGAGGGTCACAGGAGTGGGCTCTTATTGACTGAGTGCAATGACTGTGGGAATTACTTACAAATATTTGTCTTCTTTTTGAGCTGTTATCACTCCTCTGCGCCAGTGTTGAAGTCAAACACGCTAATAAAACTGTCAAAGTATTAAAGGAAGTACAATAATCAAGCGGTTCTAGGAGACCTGGCGAGACTAGGGGGTCTGAAAAGATTGACACACCTCTAAAGAGCGTTTGCTCAGAGTTAATATCAAAAATGTCAGTTTACATTTGCATTCAGTCTTTTTGCTAACAGTTTTGGGTTGCCAAAGTGACTTCCACAGAAGAAGAAACGTCCAAGCTACGTAAAGACAGAAGCTGTAGTTAGAACCTACAATTATCACCACTAATCATTAATAACAGGTCTGAACAAATGAATGTGTACCCAGTATACCAAAACAAAACCAGTTATGCTCACTGCCAAAAGGTCAGCTTTATCAGTCAGTATGTGTCACCGTATCTTAGACTGTGTTCTTCAGATAGCATGCATCTTGTGTGATCCAATCACAAGTGGACAGACCCGATCCTCATACTACCCACTGAGACTGGTCACATATTGTTTGTGTGTGGAAATGCAGCCAGGATACTGTAGGAACTCAAGTTGCAGGACCTGCAGGTTGTTTCAATGACTTGAACTGATTGGAGCAATAATGTGCAACTAATACACACAATGCAAACCATAGTGTTAAGACAAGCATGTTGAGGTCAATTGGAGACTCTTAATAACTTTTGAGTAAGATGGATGTCCAAAATATTGTTTTATTAGAGATTTTTATCAGGTTTAGAAAAAGTCCAGGTCATGTGACCCCCTCTGTCATGTCCAGTGATGCGCAAATGCTAAAAAAGTGTTTCCATCACACTTCTATATTAACATGTCAGCACATCCCCATAAGATTGGTTCATTTTTGTTGCAATATTTAGATATCGTGCATTTCAAGGGTCAGTAGAAATGCAGCTCCTTGTGAGCGTGGAGGGTTTGTATCTTCTGTGATGGACTGGAGAAACCAGCAGGACCCTGCAAAACCAGTTCTGGTATAAATCGGGTGAAGAAAATGAACCTGAAAGATTTCAGGCTTGTATAGTTTAGAGGTCTAGATGTCTCAGCTTTCCACATGTGACCGGATCACCAAGATGCTCAGTAGGATGCGTATTGCAGCTTATCATAGGTAAACTGTGCAGGAAGTGTAACTTCCTGTTTGTGTCTTAAGCAAAGAGAAATGGCAGACGGAGGGCAGGGCCGGAGCAGATAAATAAACCATCATCCACATCTAGAGGCTCGTAAGTGAAGGAGGATTAAATTTGCATGAGTCCATATGTTGTTTTGATTTTTAGGACATATCCTGTTTAGTACGCCCTTGATACCAGAATGACCGGAATGCAAAGATGAGAAAAAAATGTCTTTACTGTGTGTGTGTGTGCGTGTGTGTGTGTGTGTGTGTGTGTGTGTGTGTGTGTGTGTGTGTGTGTGTGTGTGTTAATGCTGCCTCAGTGCCTGGTGAAGCTTTATTGAGCTACAGCGAGATGTGAAAATTACATGAAGGTTGTTTTTTTTTTTACTCCTCATACGCAACTCCCATGTATGTAACTCGTCACAAGCATTTATTTTTATACGTGTTTTAAGTTTCTCTTCATCGTTAACCCTTGTGGTTGGTTCGGTTGTGGATAGCGGAGCCGCAGACTGTTTGGTCGTGGTCACCATGCTACTGTGAGGAAGAAAGGTACTCTGCAAAGTTTTAATCACTTTATTTCCTTGGTAAATTCAGCTCATCTTTTCACGCCCGTATAGATACGATTTACGTAGAAGCAACACGCCGTCGACGTCATCATGATAATACGAAACGTTCTCTATTCTTAAATCGAGGCGCTAAGTACAGACAAGGCGTGGGCGTTAGCACTTAGCGTAGCATGGTTAGCATGTCAAACACTCTGTACAGTTCGGCTCTTTGCATTAGGACATTGTGAGTTGCACAGACTGAAGGTACTAACTGAACTGTCAATGTGAAGGGTTCTGGTACTCCTGGATCTCCTGCTACAGAGACCACTACATATAAATGAAGGAGCCAACTAAACAACCTCCCTTTGTCTCTCTCTGTTTTTCAAAGTATTGCATTTTATATTAATCCCGCTTGTATCCCAAATAAAAAAATCACAAAAAACAAATTTTATTCTATTATTTTACAAGTTTGTAACAGTGACAACAATCGTTTTTTTTTTTTTTCCCTGCATTTTATATTCCTGTATATAACATCTGTCTTTTTGCATTAAAATATTCATTTCAAAACGGGCTTGGCTGAAGATGTCATTCTTCAACTTGTTCTCTCTCTCTCTCTCTCTTTCTTTTTTTACACGCTACAATGCATGCCCAGCACATCTGTTCAGGTTAATTAAATATGAGTCAGGAGAAATTATTTCCCATGTGTCCCCCCCCCCCCCCCCTCCCTCACCCCCCCCCCCCTACACTGCAAGGTGAGTCATTAACATTGCCAACCCAATTTAGTCCATCGTTTAAGCGGCAGATAAATTGTACCTTTGTGATAAGAGATAGATGTTGGCCCCAAATTAATGCAAGACTAATTATCAATTTAAAAAAAGAAGATAAGGGACGCTGATTGTGGCCCAAAGTTTTCCCGGAGTTTGCCTGGCTCGGGCGCCAGGTCACATCCCTCCTGCAGTACGAGGCGTTCACTCGCAGCCCGCAGGCCTTGAGGTGCTTTTCTATTTTATCAGACTCTACGGGCGCTGGACTGGGGCCGCAATCACACAAGTTACTAGTAATGAGACGCTGAGGCCGAGGGAACGTTTTATCAGTCGTTGCTCAATTAGCATCTAGCAGACCCCCTCGGCCAATGGGGAGAAGGAGAGGAAGTAATGAAATTCTCCCGGGTCACAGTCCAGGTTCGTTTAATGCGTTTAACGTAGGTCTGCTAAGCGTGTCCGCGTGTTTGTCTGGTGTTAATGTGTGTCAGAACTTAAATTAGTTAAAGGCTTAACTTGGTGAAATGGAACAAATGAACGACTGGTCCGACCGACCTTTTTCCTCCTTCCTTAAGTCGATTGAAAGAGAGAAAAGCTCGTTGGCCCCTTAAATCTAGTCTGGATCGCTTCTCGTTGAACCGTTGCATTAAAAGTTTCTCTCAGAGTACAGTGTTGCCGCTCCTCCCCGTGAATCCTCTCCAGAGACGTCTCTTTCAGCTTTGTTTTGTTTCGTGCAGAGGATGGATGACTCCTCGGGGGTCCTTAACAACCAATTGCCTGAAACTTGAGACGAGCAGACTTGTGCTGCACTTCCTCTGGCTTTAAATAACAGAATGTAAATGAAGGAGCGTGTGGATGAAACAATCCACTCGTTATGTGCCTTCCCATTGCAGTTTTTCACATCATAAAAGCGACGTTTCTTGGGTTTTAACACAGTACAGCTGCTCCGTGCAGGTGTTTTCTACTGATGGGTGTTCAGCACATGAACCGCAACTCTCATGACGTCTATTCTTGCGACATCCCATAGTTTTTATAAAAGTCTCATCCTACAAGACTCCAATTTCAGGAAGATATATGTTTTCATTCTGTCTCCATCTGATGTGACCGCTGCCATGTCAGGTTATATGTAAATGCAAAAAAAAGCGTTTCCAGAACACTTTAGTGATAAACTTTTACATGGATGCATCTGGAAAACCACCTCACGAGAGCGTAAAGTGTTTGAGAGGTTTTTCAAAATTCAGTCGTTTCCATTGACACTAATCTATTGTGATTTCTAGGTTTTACATTTCTAGGAGTAATAGAGATGCACCTAGTGATAGACTCCATCATTGTCAAGTAAAATTTAGTTTTATTTCTCATTAGTTCTCCACTAGTTTGACCTAGTTGAGACATTTGTCACTTCATTTCTAAGCGACGTAACATGACAGTATCATCTGCGTAATGTCGCACCTTTTACGTTTGCTCATCTGGCTCCAAGAACAACTGGGCACTAACGTGTTTCCTAGACGCACACAGCACATTTTAAGATGCGGTGAAGTCTTATTCGTGCTGCCAGTCGACAGCAAACGTTGTGTGGTGATGAACCAACGAATCCCCCCGAGAGAGAGCGAGCGAGCGAGCGAGCGAGCGCTTGGCGTCAGCGCCGAGGAAGAAAACTTCAATGAACAGACAGAAACTTCGAGCAAAAGCAGGCTCGGGGTGGGCGGCCATCTGCCAATCATGAAACTGTGAAACTAAATAGTAAAATTTCATTTGTCAATTGTGTGTGTGTTTGTCCCCCACCCTTCCACATTTGGAGGTTTGAATATGGGAAACCTCCTTTATGTATACCGGATTGGAATCACTTAATGTGGCTTTTATTGACATGTTGTCTGTTCGTCATGCCTCGGCCTTTAGTAGCTTCCAGGCTGAGATCCCCCATGCTGGTTAAAACATCTTTTTTTATGACTGATGCTGTGTTTGAGAGACTGTCAAACAGCCACAGCGACCGTGTGAAGGAGTCACTGACTGACTGGGTGTGTAATTGCTCCAGCCTCCCTCCCAGGGCAGGTCTGGCATGCTGTAATTATTAGCAGTTATTATTAGTAGTTTTAATAATCATTGGAAGGCATTGTAATTAGGATTTCCTATTATGAGCGGCTGCCAGTTTGTGGACATGTAAGTGTGTGTGTGTGTGTGTCTGCTTGGCAAGGTATTGTTCAGTTGTAGCTATTATTGGCATCCTGGCAGCCTGCTTTTTGTTCCCTTGACTTCTGATTGTTCCTCATGTACACAATGTGCCTGAAGGCCGTCCTCGGAGCTGCCAGGGCTCCCAAAATCATCATCAGTTATTGTGGAGCGACAAGCCCGCGTTCTCCATGACACGCAGGTCTATTTTAACCACATTTACTACAGATTTTCACCGTGTTTGCATCTCTGGAACTCGAGTGCGTTCGCAATCAACACGAGCTGAAACTGATACTGTGGAAATGAGCTCCGACGTGCAGATGTTAAACACACGAGGACAAATGTCAGTTTTCCATCGAGTCATCAAATATGATCGTCGCATTCAGCATTTTGTCGAAGAAATGAAGGAAACAGAAGAGCAGGACCTCATGACTCCTGCATGTCAAACACAGGTCAGGGCTTTTGTTTTTTTTAACCAACGCTTCAGTTTCTGTCACAATTAGGGAAGTAGCGGCATAGTGAGGGCGGCGTGGTGGATTAGTGGTTAGCACTGTTGCTAACATTGCTATTAGAACAAAGCTGCATTGCATCCACTTAGGAGTTTCAGTTCAGAGTATTTAAGTGTTTTAGGCCGATTTGGTCAAGATTGTCCAAAACTTATGAAGAAAAAAGCCAAGATTAGTCAGACGTATAAAGCAAATCTAGTCTTCTGTCATGCTCTACGATCTTGTTTGGATATTCTCAGCTCTTTCTGGCGTCTTGACTCAGGACGAAACCTCAACAAAAGGGGGACTCGGTTTGACCTCAACCATGGGAAACAAACAAATTCAGAAATCAAAAAGTGGAGTTGGATGTGCTCACCAGTCTCCTGTGTGTGTGTGTGTCTGTGTGTGTGTGTGTGTGTGTTGGTTCCAGGTTCACATCCTGGCAAGGTCATGGACAGTGCATTAAAAGCACTGAGTGCATCCGATTAAGTGTTTGTGTGTAAAAATTACATTTCCTCTGTCCCAGGCGCACACTGATGACTTGTGGTAAACTCCACAGGCAGCTGTTTCCCCTTTTTCACACACACACACACACACACACACACACACACACACACACACACACACACACACACACACACACACACACACATACATAAGGCAGCCCGGAGGTAACCTTGAGTCATGAAGCACACACACACACTCTTCCTCTCTTGCTCCAGGCCACTGAGGATTGGGATGGGGTGGTGGGGTGGTGGGGAGGGGGTTGTAACTGGTTTTGTGTGCCAGGCTCATACTGGGCCGCACTGGGTGGGATTTCTTGGCGTGTGCGCTGGTGTTTGCGGGGCGGCTCGCCAGCATTGTCTCGTGACGCACGTCCAACGTGGGACGTGGAGGAGGACAGCCAGGAGCCTCCAAACCAAAACAAGGTAGTAGGCACAGTCGGGCCCGTGCTCCACCACAACACTGGTACCAGTATAACACAATTCATGTGCCTCGAACAAACAGCAGTAGAAGTTATTGGTATCTGTGATTAGAAGCAGCTGAAGCGGCTGCGGATATTAGTTTCTCAGCTTGTGTGCTTTTACTAAAGAACAGCGATTTCACTTGTTTCCAGATGTTGTTTTTTCCACTGTTTAATCGTGTGTAAACACAAACAGAAGTCAACAAGAATCTGCAGATCTAGTACTATTGGACTCCAACTGGAAGGTCCATCTTCTAAAAAAAGTCCACTTTTGCGGGTTCTCTAGTATTAACATAGAACATTACAACATAATAAAATGTTTTATAGCCCTTCTTCAGTCCCATTTTTAGATGCAGGAATCTGTTTCTGCACAGATCCAGTTTATGGTTCAATTGAAGCTGAATGCTGATTGGTTGTCTCACATGTGTGTCTTGACTGCAGTTTACTCATATTTTACAGCTGATTCTGTGTTCGATTCACCTGTTTTACGGCTTCCATATCAATATCCAAAGTCTATACATGATTGAGGAAATGATGATGGATATCTGTGGATATTCCCATTCGTCCAGGTCATCGTAGATCAGGGAGTTGTAAGTCGTGGACTTGTTGTAAAGCTGAAGAGGCTTTTTGAGTGAGAGATGAAAGATCTGCAGCGAGTGCAGCTGCCACGACTCTACGATTCCTTGGATCCGTCTCGTATCCATCCAGCGTCTCCGTCTCAAAAACAAGTCTGATTCCTTTGATCGGAGCGGCTTTCGAGCAGTCTCACCCACCTGCGTACGCATTCACATATCAGGACGGCGGGCGCAGTATCCAACACCCGCACCTGTGCTCCTCCTCAGTGCGGTCGGTGTTTAGTTTGCGGGGAGAGGCTGATGAAAGGCGAGATGACACCCATCAGATGGAGAATAGACGGAGTGAGAGAAAACAGGACGAGTTCTGCCGGAGCCGTCGCTGCTTCATCCACCTCGGTAATTGTCTGCTTTTCTTTCATCCCGCAGCGAAGTTACAAAGCGCACTTTACTCGTCTTCTCATCAATATGATTCTCTTGTCTGTTTCTATCCGCGTTTCTCATCGCTCTAATGGGGTTTACCCCCCCCCTCCTTTCATTCGCTGTGTCCGCGTTATATAAGGAAGTTTAAAGAGGGTTTTCAAGAAATAATAAAAAAAAAAGTTGAATTTGTTTCCAATCAACGTAAAAATGTACAAATGAACGTTCCCGGCGCAGTCTGAGAGGATTTCATTGACTCCGAGGTCAAGAAATAAATTCAGCACAGCGGCGATGGTGACAGTTCAATTAAAGACTGAGAAGTTGTTGAAGTCCTGCGTCTGTCAGTCAGCAGCTCCCACAGCTCTGCCATTGTTTTTATTTCTTAGTTTACCCCCCCCCACCCCTCCAAAAAAACTGATAACGGTCTCTGTCTCTTCTTCGCAAGTAATGTTTTGTTTTCTAAAATAATTACAGCACAATAAGCCGGAAGGAAAAGCTAATCACACAGAAATAACAAAGTTTGCTCGTTACGAGTATGTACTGTAAATGACCGAACAAGCCAATTTATTCATGGAGGGAAAGATGACAATTACAGTCACACACACACACACAAAAAGCATATAAGCGTAATGAAACACAGCACAATACTTCCAGCTATCCCCCTCCTTTAGTGTCTTTTGACTTCTTTTAAAAATGGGTCGAAAATAGTGAATCACCTGAGATTGACCTATTTGTTAGAATCAGTTTAGACAACCAGACCGAGTCTGTGTCTTTTCCTTCTGCCCGTGGACTTGGATCCGGCTCCTATTGATTCTCAGCTGATCAATAAAATACTGTTCAGCTGTTGGCATCAGGCCCATCATACAAGTGAACATCAAGAGGAGGACGTGCCGTAGAGGTCGGGCCATCCGGGAGCATGTCGCCATGTTTCCATGTCACTGGATCAGATATCGCATTAAAACCGTAATCGGTTAATTCGAATGACGTCTGTCTTGTTTAGTGTTTCCAGACCGACTGAAATCTAATATTGTATTCATCATATGCCACGGTTTTGCTGTTCAAAAGTTACCCTTTATTTACTTTTTCTCTCATTTGTATTCCAGCAACATGAATGAATGGGCGGAGGTTGGTTGGATGTGATGTTTACACAATATAAATGCTTTTGGGATCAGATATTTTGGATCAGGCTCCAGATATAAGCAGCAGAAAAGCTTGAAGACACAGTCAGGTCTCACTCCTACACTCTAATCTTGGGACAATTGAATCTCCGATCGACCTAAACATACATGTTTATGGACTGTGGGAGAGGAATCTTAAGAAAAACTCATTCAGATCCCAGAACAGGATTCAAGCCAAGATTGTTAGCCAGCCACTGTGTTACAATCATGAACCAGTCTGCAAATAAAGAGCCATTAGTCATGTCACCCTTTCTATCTACATCAGGCTACAACCAAATGCACAAATAGAGAGAATATCCAAAGCGCTTCAGTCTGGGTCACAACTGTGTGTCTTTATCTCTTCTTTGCCCTCACACACACACACACACACACACACACACACACACACACACACGCACACACACACAGTGTGCATGCAGCCAGAGGGAGCCTGCAGCTCACACAGTTAGTTACAGTCAGTCACAGGGATGAGGCCGGCATGACACGAGCAATTATAATCTTCCCAAAATACATCTCCGTCTTTACACAATCCCTGTCCGAGCTAATAGAGCCTGTCATCGAAGGATTTGTGCTCGAATCGCTTCAGGACCAAGACGCTAGAGAGGGGACAGTGGGAAAGCAGGCGGGTCTCAACTTACAAGCACAAATATATATATATATATGGCTGTTTAGCCATATATATATATCTGTTTCTAATGTGTAGTTTCTAATCCCGTGCCAAGCACACACACACACACACACACACACACACACAGACCCTCTCTCTCTAAATACAGACTGGGTTCATTTCTGTGCAGGGCGATAAGTTATGGAGGGAGCGACTGACTAACAGCCCGGCCTTGTTCTGCACAGAGACAAGACGCTGGAAGAAGAAAACACGTCTGAAACCGATAAACGTGTGTGAAATAGAGGGATGGGGGGGGGGGGGGGGGGGGGGGGGGGGTGCCCAAACGTTTCACCGACACAAAGACACAATGGCCGACTTCGAGGAGGGGAAAGAAAAATTCAAGACAAAGGAACGAGAGCTTGTTTCAAACAGAAAAGAGAGAGAGAGAGAGAGAGAGAGAGAGGCCAAATGGGGACAGAGTGGAGAAGATGACAGCAGAGTGAGAGATAAATGCAGGTGGTCAGGGGAGGATATTGCACACTTGTTTATGTGTCGTCACGCGGGCCTCTCGGCTGCTTTTATCGCTTTTATTGAAACTCGAACGCATTAAGCGGTGATGAATCACGGCGATGCTTTAATTTGACGCCGATTCTGAAATTACGATATCTCCGCTCCTCCGAGTGGCACTTCATTCTGCTTTCCTTTTCTCGTTTCCCGTAATAACACACAACACGAGCCTTAATGCAGATCGTCTCCTCGTCACGTTCCCAGACAGACTGGATTAGACATCAGTGTGTAATATGGAGAGATTATTGACGTATAGAGGGGGATCTGTGCATCTGACTTGGGCTCGTTTGCTCTTTCAGTGTTTTTACAGTGATGTTTTATGCAGATGATGTCCTCACTTTTCTTGCGTTTTGTGTGTCGGTTTCCCCCCCTCGGTCTCACCGGGGTTGTCGATGCATGACAGAAAATCAGTTTCGAATAGAAATCTGGCTCCGAAAGCTCAGGCGTCATCTTGTCATTAGAACAGAAAACACTTCAGTGCGTCCTTCGCTCTGTATTTCCTCCGTTTCAAACTACTCTACACACCTCAGTGTGATCATTCAGTTTGTTGTGTAGCTGTACAAAAGAATGAACTTGTTTCCTATTTAATGAGCTGAGTTTATGATCGAAGTAAACAAATATGTTACAACTTTATTTCATTCACTTTTAAATGTTTTGGGTCAGATTATTCAGCAACTTTTAGGGGGGAGATAGACGTAGGTAGGTAGGTAGGTAGGTAGGTAGGTAGGTAGGTAGGTAGGTAGGTAGGTAGGTAGGTAGGTAGGTAGGTAGGTAGGTAGATAGATAGATAGATAGATAGATAGATAGATAGATAGATAGATAGATAGATAGATAGATAGATAGATAGATAGATAGATAGATAGATAGATAGATAGATAGATAGATAGATAGATAGATAGATAGATAGATAGATAGATAGATAGATAGATAGATTGATAGATAGTTTGTCAGATATACTATTAGGATGACGATGTCTCTCTGAAGTGGACTGGACACGTCACGTTTCTTGAGAACAGAAATAGACGTGCTGGACCGACACTGAGCTGGTTCTCAGGAGGCTCAGGGTTCAGAGTTTGTCAAACAGGCCCGGGTGCCATCGCTCACTCCATCGCTGCCTAAAACTCCAGATGGCTGCGGTCTGAGTCACTTGGTGAGAGTTTGTCGGTCGAGCCACGAGTCGATCTCTGTCGCACGCTGGCATGGAGAACCGGTGGACAGATTCTCTCTCAAAGCCCCCCGGTTTTATCTTCTGGAGGGCTGGAACTGAGCAGGACAGGCAGAGGGGCGCACACGGAGAAAAGCGGGGAGGGAGGGGTGGTTCGGAGGGGGCGGGGTTAGTAGGCCGGGACCCCGCAAATGTTGCCCGTTCCCTTCCCTCCATCTGCCTCACGTCGGCCATCTTCTCCATCGCGCCTTAGCAGAGCAGCGAGGCTGGAGAAACAACACAGGAAATGTCATGGGTTTTCAGCGGCAGAGCTCGGTGACGAGTTGACGGGTTCTGAGAGAGAGAGAGAGAGAGAGAGAGAGAGAGAGAGAGAGAGAGCGAGGAATGAAAGGAAGAGTTAAACACGGATAAAGGAGTTAAAAGGGATAAAGAGTGTGAGAGGATGAGGATTAGCTGTCGTTTTCTCCATGGCCGATTTGGTTTGCTCCCAGTCTGCTCATGTGTTTGTTTGTGACTCTGTGTGTGTGTGTGTGTGTGTGTGTGTGTGTGTGTGTGTGTGTGTGTGTGTGTGTTGGCCTTTCAGAGGCTGCTTGTTTGTTGTTTTCCCAAAGCTGTCCCATGATTTGGAACGAAATCTATTCATTTAAGTGGAGCGTTAACTTTGTAGTAACTTTGAACCAGCATGATCACGCTATGGAGACACAGACTCCATCTTCACTACGAGATGCTTGGTTCCCAGACTCTGACACTCTCAGTTTCCTCTGTGATTCTCTGCAGTATGCCCTCTCCTTAGAAACAAAGGAGTCTTTCTCAAGGATGTTACAGCATATGAGAAATGCAATTTTCAGATTGAAAAAGCAAGCACTAGTGTATAGGATGAAGTGGCATCTATAGGTGAGGTCGCAGCTTCCAGTTGAAGACACCTTCACTCACCTCTGTCTTCTCAAGTGGAAAACCTGAGGTGGACTAGTTATGTTTGATTGCAAAAAACAAACAAAAACATCTTCCCTAGAAGCCAGTTTTCTCGCTCTTAGCTCCCTTGGCAAAAAAGGCTCAATTTGAGGACTCTTTTTAACAAGATGTTACGTTTCATTTCCAGTCCTGGATGCAGATGGCATCTCTGAATATGTGCTGTGAACTGTGGGAATCATAGTCCTCAACACCCACAAAATTCCACAACTTTCAAGTCTCTCACTCTGGATCCTGTTTCCATATAGTGCTGTTTTCAGCCAATATCCAAGAAAGGTGTTGCATTTTCACCTGAAAACTTGAATGAAAAGCATTTCAGTTTCCTCCCACAGTCTTTCAACAATGCATGTTTAGGCCTATTGGACCCAAAGTCAGATCAAGGTCAGTGGGGTGTTTCATTGAGGATCTGTCCAGACTCCATAGGCTCCAGGAGACTGTGACACTGATGAGGTACAAAGAAGGGAAGACAGTGGATGGATGATTTGAAGTTGTGCATCTAGTTTCAGTTCATAAAGACGACAGGGAAACTTCTGCTGGCCGGATGATATGTGGTTCATTATGGCAGAGCCTGCAGAGGACAATTTGTAAACAGTGTCATGATGAGCTGGCTCTTTTGTCTACTTGTGTGTTTGTGTTTTAAATGTCATTCATTCTGCTTTATTGGTTATGAATGGGGGGAAAAAAAAGGTGAAGCTTGTGTAATTTCTGTGTTTTTTTTGTGGCGGTGTTGAAGAGACAGAAACATGGATTGCTCAATTAGGAAGAAAATTGGAGCTTACAAGGTCCTCTTGTCCCATTGTGAAAATCTAGTGGAGAGCCTGTTTTGTAAACATGGCCTTATGAATCACCATGACCTGAAAAAGCACTGCTTTGCTTTATGTTTTTTTTTTCATCTTTTAGCCATTTTGCTACCTTAAATTGAAAATAAAAGACAACGCAGTAACCACATTTTCAAGCTTACAGCGTATAAATCATGATTTTAAAGCACTCAGGCTTCTCTGATGAAAATAAGTTGTAGAGTTAATGTAGATGGTGTGAAATCTCATTTTTCCTGCCTTTGTAAGCCAGTAGACTGGGAGGATAAAGATGGAGATAAAGCACTGCTGGGAAAAGATACCACAGCCAGATTAGTGATTTTTGGTGTTGTACGAGAGAGATGTTGGCATATTTATCGTGTTCCTCTGCGTGTGTCCGCTTGTTTGAACAAGCGAGGGAGAGATCAGAGGAAAAACTGGTGCGATGTTGGAACATGCGAGGATGGCAAACAACAAATTAAGAGGAGAACAAACAATGGAAGAGGGAGAACAATGAAGTGGCAAACAGGAGATCAGAGAGTGTTTGAGGTGAGGGAATGTTTTTTGGTTGACGATCTTAATGTGGCTCAGCTTTAAGCTCCGGGTGTGTGTCGTGGTTTGGGAAGACTTTGCGACGAGGGGGGTTTAGGTGAATTTGGCTAAAACCAACGACAAAGCTTCCTCCGTGGTGCCAAACCACGTTTTTGGGGAGTGAGTGTATGTGTGTGTGTGTGTGTATGTGTGTGTGTGTGTGTGTGTTCTGATGAAAAGCTGCTGGTGGCAAACACAACCTTCTCTTGTGGAAACTGATCCACGGAGGCCAAAAGCATTTAGAAATGCTCCAGAAAGCTTTCTGAGTAATGATCATCAGTGCACACACACACACACACACACACACACACACACACATATATATATGTGGATACATATATTTGCAGTCTTGCAGAACATGGTCCCTGTGGAGCAAAGTTTCACACTCTACAGTCATAAGAACATTTAGAGTGGTGTGTGTGTGTGTGTGTGTGTGTGTGTGTGTGTGTGTGTGTGTGTGTGTGTGTGTGACAAGCGTTTAAGAGCAGTGATGGTACCGAGGAAACATATCACAGCCCGCGGGGACTTTGTGAATTTTCCACAAACGATTCAGAAACGCAAACGAGGCCACGGGCAAACTGTGACGTCTTTCTGTCACTTCGTCGTGACTTCTGTGTCATTTCACTGGTCTTTTGTTAATTAATATCTTAAACAAATGTAAAATAAGGCCCTGACCTAATTAGAGAAAATGCTGCACTTTGTGTCTTTTGTAAATATTTTTTTTGTATGAGTTTTAAATGCATGTCCTCGTGTCTCCCTGTGCCTCCATGTTTCCTCCCACAGGCCATAAACATGTATGTTTATGCTGACTGCAGACTGAGTGTATAGTGTAGGAGTGATAGACTGGTGACCTGTCCAGGGTGTATTACTAGAGTGTTACTTGACCTTGCCCTATGTGATCTTGATATTAGACACATATGGGGGATGGATGGATGGATGGTTGGATGGATGGAAGGATGGATGGATGGATGGATGGATGGATGGATGGATAAGACTAATGTTTCTCTATTTAGACTGAAAACAAAGTGTCTTGGAAGGAATGGAGCTTTCCACTGTGGTCTGGATCATCCGACATACAGTACAGTACACATGCAAACACACACGTGTGCGTGTGTGTGTGTGTGTGTGTGTGTGTGTGTGTGTGTGTGTGTGTGTGTGTGTGTGTCGACGTCTCATAAGCTCCCACCACAAACACTTGGACACGGATTTACGCACATTTACAATAAAGACCAGAGGAGCAGAGGCGAAACCTCACACATTAACACCAACTCGTTCACTCCAAAACCAAAGTCTTCTCTGATGTGTGTTTCACTCCTAAAGGAGAGTTAAAAGGTTAAAGAGAGGTTGTCTTTTTTTTTTATCCATAGCTTCTCTTTTTTTAAAAAAAAAAAACTCGTGTAAACATACTCAGGTTGCGGCTTGGGGGGAAAACGGAAACATTCACATTCACATTTGCTGGAATAAACAACAAAGAGATTTTGGGATTTTCTGACGATTGGTTGGATCGAGCGACTGTTTAAAGGACTGTCAGAGCGCATCACATCACAGAGCTGAATCCTGAGCATCTGAGATGTTTCGGGTTTTCAGCCGCATCAGAGGTCATCGACTGCATTCATTTCATGGTCGCAGTCAGAAACAAGAGAATTTAAACTCCATTTCACAGGCACTTCTACCACTGTAAGCGCTACCCCCCCACTCATCCACTCCAGCCAATCTAAACATACATGTTTTTGGACTGTGGGAAAAAAAACATGCAAAGTCCATACAGAAAATCCCGCAGTCCAACCGGTATTTGAACCACTGCGAGGTAACAGATCCACCATGTCACCTTATTACTGTTATTATTATTATAGATTGCATTTCTCTTTCGTGAAGTTCTACAACTACTTTTCACAGAAAGTTCTGTTATTATAGAGGCCCGAATGCAGCTACGTCCTCACACAAAAACGACTTTTTTCTTTTACATTTGAGCTGAAAAAGCACTGTTGACTTGGAAGAAAGTATGCCTTGTGTCCAATTAAGGAAGCTTATTTTCATAGGCTGTTATATTTTGGTCGAGGTGTGTTGACGTACGTTCATCTTATGGATCTTTTCAACAGGAGCTCTGCTCTGTGTTAACACGGCCCGAGACAAAAGCACTCATAAATTCACCCTCCATCCCTCACACGGTCCGTTTTATACACTAAGACACATAAACAGAACATGTGCGCATACATTTGCACGTACACACACACACACACACACACAAGGAGGAATTTGTGTGTTCGCTCACATCAAAACAGAAAAGCGCAAGAAATGGTTCTCACCTGGCGTGGATAGAGTTTCGTCCCCGCAGCACTGAGAGTTTATTAGCTGCTTTAAACATCAGCACAGAGGGAGTTTCCCCATGATCCCAAGTGCTGCATTCCTTACATTACGCGCACATACACACACACACACACACACACACACACACACACACACACACACAGGGGGAGAAGCAAACCGTCACTTTCCATCCCTCAAAAAGTTTTGTCAATTCTGCAGTTTCTGACACAAGTAAAGAAGTTTCCTCTCTTCTGCTCTCTTACACCATCACACACACACTCTCCACCTCTCTCTCTCTCTCTCTCTCTCTCTCTCTCTCTCTCTCTCTCCTTCGCTCACCCTCCTGTAGGTGTAACCTTACGACGCGGCCTGTTAACATTCCCGAGGCCCGGCTCGCTGAAGCTTTCCAGATTGTCCTGTTTACACTGTCGCTGCCACGGACGAGCGGCCGAGACGGGGAGAGAAGGTGAGAGGATGGAGGGCCGAGCGCCCGACCTGGATAAACACACATGTGTAGACGTACGAGCGCTCACACGCGAGGAAGCCCGCGTGCACCCGAGACGCCTCGGCCCGTGTGCCGGCGGCGCGTTTTCATGTGCAAATTTGCCAGCATGTGCATCCAAACACGCACACGCACACACACATGTTCTGCAGGAGGACCCTCAGCTTTCCGTATCTCATTAAGCTTTTGAAATGTCAGCCTCGTTAAAGTGGCCTATTTGATTTAATTGAGAAGCAGAGTGTAAATAAATGCTTCAGTCCAGTTTGTTTTCTCTGCTCTCCGCAGCTCTCTGCTCTTGTTCCAAAGCAATTCATCAGAGAAACTCTCTCTCTCTCTCTCTCTCTCTCTCTCTCTCTCTCTCTCTCGCTCTCTCTCGCTCTCCAGCTTTCCTTAATTCTCCCCTTTTCCCCTTCCTCTCCGTCTTTGGCCTTCACTTCTTGTTTTTCATTTTCACCTTTTCTCTGTCACTCGCAATTTGGATCAGCGTCTCTCGTCCTTGCCGTCTCGCCGAGGACACAGAGCCGAGTATTACGGGACCGTTTCAGCGGGCGAAAACGTCGGGCGAAACGTCCTGGAAATAGTGAACTGCCGCGACTGTTTGGGGAAGAGGTTGTAAATCATTCTTAATTTAAGCAACCATAAGTAAGTACTGAAAGTGGCTGTGGGGTTAGTTTCACACACACAAAATCTCTCGAAAAGACGTCTGATCTCCACCACAAAAACATGGGAGTGCTCTCTTTGGATGCACTATTTTACACTTCTTTTGCATTGATAAAACAGTATTCTCAACATTTGCCTTTAAATACTATATTATAATATATTATCATTATTGATCATTATTGATGCTGCAGAGAGATCTCTAGCTTTGTTATCTGTTTCTTTAAACTTCATAAAGCTGCTTATTTACTGGATTCCCGAAAGACTTTATAGGTCCTTGCAACCATGTGAAAGAAAATGTAGGAGTGATTTCATTTCCCTGCTTTACCTTGTCCTATTTTATTTTCCCGCTGTCTAAACTGAATACTTCCCATCCAAATCCCATTCCAATTATCTCCAGTCCAGTTTCAGCCCTGAGTTATTATTTCTCCTCTTCAAGGACGCCCAAGTGGCCTCTGGGTCAAGGCGGCAATCACCGAGTGCCTGGTTCGAGTCCAGCTGGGAACCTCTGCTGCGTCTCTCCCCTGTCATCACTCCATTGTTGCCCGAAATATTAAAAAACAAAAACCCCAGGACGAGTATCAAAGGTGCTCTCGGCCACTCTAACCAATGCTTGCAACGCATCAGCGCGTCTTGAAGCTTAACGATAAGAACATGAGATGTGATGCAATTGACTTGGGGGTCGAGAAGTCTCAGTGGAGGTTCTTGTTGCATTGTTAACATTTGATGAAGCTGGTCGGGAGCTGTGGGAACCGACTGAAAGAACAAGATTACGAGCAGCTAAAATGAGTTTTCTCCTCAGCGTGGCCTGAGCCGAGCCTTTGAGGGCGAGGAGACGAAACATCTGGGAGGGGCTCAAAGTGGAGCTGCTGCTCCTCTATAATGAGAGGCTGAGGTGGCTCAGGCCAGGAAACATCTCGGATAGGTCCATCTACAAATTGTCTCTTTGTTTTTGTTGTTTCTCTCTTCTCTCAGATATGAGAGGAACCTCAAGGTTCACTTGTCTTGACTTTTGCTCCGTTTGATCAAACTTGAAATCAGACCTCCTTGTCCATCTCTGATTGGACTGTTTGCTCCAAAACCATAATCCTGGATAATCGTTTCAACCATAATTTTGTCCTTAAATCAAAACCAAACAAGATCCAACCTCCCAGATCTGTGTTTAAAACCACCTCCACCTCCACCTCTTCCCCCTGTCTCTTTTCTCCTCTTTTCATCCGCTTCCTCTTTGTTGATTTCACCTCCTAGAGTTACTGTGACGTACATACTGATCCCTCTCCGCCAGACACAAACACTCACAGCGCAGCGAGGACGTTACAATGAATGCTCGATTGCTCGCTTACACTCCACACACACACACACACGCACACACACAGAGCGGCTCGCTGACCCGTGCAGCCTCGCAGACTGGCGAAGGAAACGCGGCCTGCTCTCGAAAAACAAACACACACCGACGCAGAGTCAGACTCTGTCTTTAAGGCAGGCGCAAATGTCACACTCCAAATCCTCTCATTTCCTCCTTCCTGTAGCTGGTCAGTCAGGCGTGGGTGACACTCTGCGAGTATCGATGGCGAGAGCAGGGCTTGCTGTACCCCTCTGAGACACACACACACACATACACACACACACAGACTCTAACTACTTATACACACACTTGACTTCCTTGCAAATTTATGCACACAGGGCCACACACACGCACGTGCACCCCTGTGGTCGCTAGAGCTGTGGTTCAAAGGCTGCCCAGTAACCCTGAACCAGCTGTATAATGCCTCTGTGTGTGTGTGTGTGTGTGTGTGTGTGTGTGTGTGTGTGTGTGTGTGTGTGTGTGTGTGTGTGTGTGTGTGTGTGTGTGTGTTGTGAGTTGATACTGAACTGAATGGTCAACAGTATATTTCAGAGCCAGGTGATAATGAGGTCCTTGTTGACTGCACTTCCTTGTCACTGCAGGGTGTGTGTGTGTGTGTGTGTGTGTGTGTGTGTGTGTGTGTGTGTGTGTGTGTGTGCGTGTGTGTGTGTGTGCGTGCGTGCATGTGCTCAGACAGGTCATGGACTGTCGCTCTTGCACCAGACAGTCGTCATCACCTGTGGAGCCTCTGTCTCTTTTTGTGAAATTCTCATTCAGCTCGGTGTCTCCACGTCTGTGTCTAACCGTTAGATTTCATCTGTATTCAACATCCAAGCCGCTCGAAGATGGACGCAACTTCAGGGAATTAATGTAAATTCAAGTCTAAACTTTCCTGTAACGGCGTGCGTTGCTCCCAGAACCCATTTGTTTTAGTCTAGCTCTCGGGAGTTGGAAGGAGAGCCGAGACGAGATGAAGAGGAGCTGACCTTCTATCCTGAATAACATTACCAAAGAGACGGCCTGTGCTTCGACTCCAGCCCATTGTAACCTACATAACAAAGTATCATGGGGGGAGAAAGCACTGAACCCCAAACTGCCCTTGATGCTGTGTGATCAGATGATGAAAGGATGTGAATGGTTGAATCTACGATGTGTGAATGTGTTAATGTGACTTGTGCCTGTAAAGCGCTTATAAAGTGTGTTATTAGCAGCCATATATTTGCTATTCACTATGAGAGGATTACAGAAAACTGGACTAAAATACGAGCTGAAGAACATAAGAATTAAACAGAGAAGGGGTTGATATGGAGCGAGAGGCAGAAAAACAGACGAAAAAGTCCTGAAACTAACAAAATGAGACGCGTGAGAGACGGAAACACACGCCCGCTATAGAATCCATAGACGTGAGGACAAACAACCCTGATGAGGCGTTCAATAATCGTTTTGCCAGTGACACAGAGCGACATGCAGCCCCCTCGGTGTTTACACACACTGACCCACTTCACGCTCTGGCCTGGGACGTCCCGGTCCGGGCGTCAACACACGGAGTCACGCAAAGACATGGAAATGTGTCCGTGTCCATTTACACTCGCACGAACGTTTGCATATGTGAGAGTCCGATCGATGAATATGCAGATGAGGGCCTTAAAAAGAAAACACACATAGGCGGTATCGATTGTTCCATATCACCATGTTGACCAGGATAACCTCACACACATACATAGACACACTTACACCAGTGCCTACACCTACACTCAGCCTCAGGCAGACAACACTTACATGTACAGAGCTGCTGAACGGACCTTTTATTTCTCCTTCTCTGTCTCATCCTCGTGATTCCACTCCAGACCTTCCTCTCTAAAGTGCGCCAGAACTTTCCGTGTTTACGTTTCCCTGACAGGCGGCTCCTCGGGACCGCCGTTGGCAAAAGCCGGAGCGGGTGTCACGTTGTTAGGCCGCCGCCAGAGAAGACTTGGACGCGTCCTCGGCGGGAAAGATTAACGCGGGAGACGGACAGCGACCGACTCCTGGAAGAAGCGTTCTCGAACGTAGGGGCTGTCAAAACACGCGTGCCGCTCCGCCTCCACAGGTCTGCCGCCAGGATCATCCTGCAGGGGAAACGCAGCTTTTAGAGTCGCTCCAGAGAGGTCGGATGGTGTAAAGGTTTATAGTCCAGGATGTGAAATCCAGGTTTAGCATCCGTTCAGTCTGGACGTGACACAAAAGTTGTTTTTTTTTTCAAAATCAAATCGGGAAATGAAATCAAACTCTCTTTGCAAAGCAGTTTTGCACAAAGTAATGTAACACAAAGTGTGAAAGTACAGTAAAAGATTATCCCTAAAATGAAATAAAAGAGGTAAAACAATGATAAAAACATGTAATTGATCTGAATAAATGACCAAAATAAAAACAAAACAAATGTCATGAAATGGGATTTGGCGCCTAACTGTACAAATAATGGATCACGTATTATCAAAATTAAAACCTGGTCTTCCTTTTTATCAAGAAAAACATTTGTTTTGGGTGGAAAATGAATGAAATACATTGTCAGTGAACATGCATTTTGCCTGGGTGATAAATAAACATCTTCTCACTGTGTTCTTGTATCGTGTAGGTCGGTCGCCCTGTGTGTTACCAGTTTATTTCAATATCAGCGTTTTCATTTCCAGCAAACCGAGCAGTCACATTTGCTGATGCCAATCTTCTAACTTCTCCAAACCACAGCTTCGAAAGTCAGGATCGGAAAGTCCATCGGAGGGAGGAAAACACACACGGACCTATTTTAGTATTTAGATACGAACAGACCTGCTCTGGGACTTCTTGTTGTTTCTCATATGACAAAGTCATAACTCTGAGCCATTTTCAGCTACGGCCAAAAGGAGTCAAAGGAGTCCAAAGAAGCCTGTTAGAGACCCAGTGGATGAACTGAACAACCCAAAGTTTAAAGAAAGTTTACATTTCAGACATACAACCCAAAACAGACTCATCGATCTGATGTTTTTCATATTTACAGTCTTTTCAGTAAATCTGAGATTGACTCTGAGGCATTTTCAGACTCTCTCTCTGTATGTCCGGCCATGTCCAGGCCTGTTTTGCGCTCCACGTGTGCTAGCCGTGTGCTAGCCGTGTGCTAGCCGTGTGCTAGCCGTGTTTTCCTGTCGCTCTGGGCCGTTTCGTGGGCGGAGGAGGAAGCGTCTCGCTAAAGCCGCTGCTCCGCCGAATGTTTACATGAGCCAGGGTGCGAGGGTGTTGCGTGTTTGTGTTTGCGTTGCTCGACCGGATTACTGATTTGTCTGATTTTTTTTTTTCTTTTATTTTGTGTGTGTGTGTGTGTGTGTGTGTTTAGGGTCTCGCTGGCGTGCATTTCTGTGTGTGTTTAATAAATGAGGGAGGGCGGCAGAGGTTGAGCACAGTGCTTGCTCCCCAGCTGGCTTCGTTGTATCATAGCAACTCCACATGAATAATAATCATACACACACACACACACACTCATAGAGACACACATCATCCACACACACACACACACACGCACACACTCATATGTAGTTATGAGCCATTCTTCTCCAGCTACTCTGGTTAATCTCTCGCAGCTGTTTCCACTCTGTGCTGAGATCCAGTTTACAGTAAGCATTCATTTACTTCGTGATTGCTAAAATGATGATTTAGATTTTAAATTATTTTGGCATCTTTGGTTCTAATGAGCTGGGTAGCACAAAAAGGGCCAGTGCTGTTTTCACCAGAAAAAAGAAAGAGGGAGAAATCACAGAATTGCGTATTGTTTTGGTTGGGTTTTTTTTGGTTTTCTTCCCTGTGCAATTCCCCCTCTAATGAATATTATCTGGCCATGATTTTTTTTTTTGTTTTTTAACATCTTGTCGGCTGTGGTCTTGTTAGTAATGAATATCGACTGTTTGGCTGCTTCACTTTAAAGGGAATTTCACACTCTCCTGCTCCTCGTTAAGCTGTTAGTTTAAGGAAACACTCGCATCAGGACAGACAGACGGACGACTGGGAGGAGAATGCAGAAACATGTCATCCCTTCGTTTGGTGCTTCTGAAAGTGGACCAAAACCACCTGGACTATGTCATGCAGTTACATCAGCTGCCCTAGACTTGATGTTAAAGATGGACGTAGTTCTCTGGTCTGAAAAGTGAAGCCAACATGGAAGTGACTCGAATTGCAATACCAGTGAGATCCACTAGGGCTGGCTCCAATACACACTCACTCAAAAAAACGTTTTCATATCATGAAATATTCATTCAGTATATTGACTGACTGATTTAAGTCATTGGTTAAGTGTCCTCCCCTCACTCCTCTCCACCTCTGTAGTCTGACTCCAATTGGTTTCTTCTGGCTCCAAAGATTCAAGATGGCGGCCCCCAGTGAGCCGAACTCCTGGCTTCACAAACCAGTGAGTGAAGTCATGGAGGGCTGAGGTTTGTGCGTCATTCATCAGACCTAGACGGACCTGGTCCATGGAGACCTGGAAAGGTTTCAGACCTTTCCTGGATTTTCCTGGATTTTCCTGGATTCCCCAGTCAGAAGTGAAGCGTCTTGGCTAAAAGGTGAAAAATCTTCAGGGATCTACAGAAAGTCCTCTTTGCTCTCAGGTTTCTTGAATTTCCTACATTTCTCATAATGTCACATGTCAAGTGTCATTTTCTTCTCACTGTGGTTTCTCTGGAGCGGGTTCAGCAGGTTCCTCTGTAGAAACTGTGCGACACAGACGTCCTTTTTCTTGTTGTTTTTTTTCTTTTTCTGTTTCTGGTTCCAACAACAACATCAACAACAAAAAAAACACGAGTCCAGAAATGTGAGGTACATTTTCTGTTTTCTCCACCAGCGATAAAAGAGAAGTCAATACAAGTAATTTGGACGATGGTGGCAAAAGCCCGTGAAGCAACACCCGCACTGTTTACGGTGCCTCAATTGGTCCGAGGCTGGCGAAAATAGCAATTTAACAGTGCTCTTAAGAGTCTGTGTATCTTGGAAGGAAAATAGTAGTTGAATGAAATGTGTTCTTTTATTGACCCCGCTGCTTATCTGTTTGGTTTTCTGCCAAAGCCTGTAAACACACTTTGATAGAAGCCAAAACATTAACAAAAAAAAAAAAAAAAAAACGCTGCTATTTCAGAAGTGAAACCAGCAGCTGTGGTAGTAAAGTTCAGCCAGTGTCTGTTCCTGCCAGAACAAATAGTAACCGGTATTAAAGCTGCCCCTGCCGACAGCTGTGAATGTTAAATGGTCTTAAATGGCCGATCTTAGATTTTTACCTCTGATTTCCTCTAAATGTAGGTTGAGCTCCACAAAGACACAGTCTCTTGATTTCTCGCTCTTTCTTTCCCTTTTTTCTTTCTCTTTTCACTCTTTCTCCCTTTATTCATTCTTCTGGTTCTGTGGTTTCTCACTTGGCTTGTTTACGTAGTCGCTCTCTCTGTTTCTGACCTCTCTCCCTCTGACTGTCTCCATCCTTTCCAGATCAGCTTAAAACTAAAGCTCAACAGTAGTCCAAGGCAAATAGAGAGGTTAAGACGGAGGACTGTGGATTCTTCTAGTAGTCGACATGTCTGAGGAAAGAAAAACAAACCGTGTCTCAGAAAAGTTGGTAAATGAAGACGGCGATCGGGGATTGTTTGTCACACGCACTTCCTTCTCCTTTCAAACACTTGACCTTTGCCCGTCTCTCTTTTCATCTGCTGCTCTCGCTCCTCTTCCTCTTCCTCTCCGCTCTGTCATTTTGACACCCGAGCGACTCCATCTCCATCACTCTCCATCACTCTCCATCACTCTTCGTCCTCGCCCTCCCTCTCTCTCTCTCTCTGTCCTCCCACTCGGCTGCAGAGACGCTCCGACTGCGACCGGCCCTGAAACCCCCACAAGGAACAAAAACAATGAGCCTGTTTAACAAAAAAGCTGTCTGTGTGTGTGTGTGTGTGTCTGTGTGTGTGTCTGTGTGTGTTTGTTTTTTTGTGAGATATCAGGACTATTTTTTGATGGCTCACCTCAGGACGTTCCTTATTTTCAGAGGATTTGACAGTTTTTTCTGGAGCTCTTCAACATCCTCTCAGACCACTTCTCTCTTATCAGTATGGCTAAAATAGTTTTATTCAGTTATGTGGATGCATGTGTTTAGGGTACGTAATTTATGTTATGTTGTGTTTGTTTATGGCAGGGGTGTCAAACTGGTTCCACAAAGGGCCGTGTGGCTGCAGGTTTTTGTTCCAACCAATCAAGAGTTCACAGTCTGACCAATCAGCTGTCTGAAGGTTGAGATCAGTTCATTGAAAGAGTCAAGTCAGACGTGTTGCCGCTTGGTTGGAACAAAAACCTGCAGATGGCCCTCAGTCCCAACCAGGAGTCCCATGTATTTCTGGCTGCGAGCCGACAGTGCTATCCACCAATCTACCAGGTCCAGAATTCATTCCCTTAATGTCATTATTAAAGTTTAATCTAAGCTTTAGGGCAGTCCCAAATGAGACATCTACCTGCACAAATTCATGTTCTAATTAAGATGCACACGAAATGTGCATGCAAAAATGTGTGTTTGTGCGTGTGTGTGTGCGTGTGTGTGTGTGTGCGTGTGTGTGTGTGTGTGCATCAGTGTGAGTGTGAGGGCAGGGAAGCTTTTAGTGGCGCCTCTTATCTTGCTTCCTCTCAACACAGAGAACACTGAACTGCCTCAAAGTCTCAATGTCGTCTTTGAGAGTCATTCTCACTCACTCACACACACACACACACACACACACACACACACACACACACACGCACAGCTCTATTTCTTCCCTCTCAGTTACACACTCCATGCACCAGCACGCACCGGCTGTTCTGTGAAGTGGCTTAATGAAAGAAGCTCAACAGTGGTGTTGATTCCCCAAACAGACACGCACACACACACACACACACGCACACTCAGACTGTCTGTATATGAAGTGTGGCAACTCTTTAGATTACAGCCCAGGACATTAAGCCAAATTCTTCCGGGCTAATTAATTGCAGTGCTTGTTCGCGCTGACAGGTACACGCAGGTACGAGGAGACAAGATGTGAAGTTAATGAAACAAGGGGGGAAACGACGCTGGAGCTTTTATTTATACTGAGCGTATTTTTCGTTAATTACTAACTACATGCTGACCCACAGAGCAACAGAGCAGGGAGGGATAATTTGATAAATCTGCCCGGGTTATACGTTTCAAAGTCGTCGCGTATTGCGTAGCCGCTCTGCAGGGTGCGAGACACAACAAGACCAGGATGTGCAAACACGGCGTGGCTGCTCAACACCTGCAGGTGCAGTTCAGTTCCCACTGTGGAACGAAAACAGGAGTCTGCTCCGCCTCAGGTCTGTGTCAATACATCGAAACAGCGGAGCGCATCCGACATGACTCACCGCTGTATCATAATCATCACAGGAGGAAGACTGTTTGTTTGGAGGCGACACGGGGAGCGTGAGCCGCAGTCTCGATTCTCAGGATGTAGACCCCGACTCTTTCAGACCGCCAGAGCTTCTTAATTGGCAGCTTATTGTGCTGGCTTGCCAGGCAGTCTCTGTCTATCTATCTATCTATCTATCTGTCTATCTATCTATCTATCTATCTATCTATCTATCTATCTATCTATCTATCTATCTATCTATCTATCTATCTATCTATCTATCTATCTATCTATCTATCGATCTATCTATCTATCTATCTATCTATCTATCTATCTTTCTATCTATCTATGGTATGAGTGTTTTCCAGCCTTCTGCTCTCTTCTGGGTCTGCTTATTTCGTGCTGCTTATATCAGATATCTGATCATACGAGTGTTGGAGCAGACTCAAACTATTAAGTGCTTTTACCACCTGTCATTATGTGTGTTACATAGTATGTGTGTTTAAAGGTGAAATAAGGAGTTTGAGGTAGAGACATGTAAAGATCGGGAGGATTATTTCCTGTTTCTTGCTGGAGTCTGTGTGTCACTGATGTGGGTAATAGTTTAAAGTAAAGTTACTGTTTTCAGATCGTTCAGAGTTAGAGAAACTATCGCTATGTTCCAGTATGGTCAGTCACAGTCTTCAAAGAGGATTTTTGTAGTGCAAACGTCCTGCTTTTAGTCAGTTGTTTAACCTTCGTTTCGGAGCAAACTCACTCAGTTAAGCAGCCTATGGTCAGTTCTGATCAGAGAGCAAGAAAGGTGATAAAATGATGAAGTTGAAATGTCTGTGGCTATATGTTGTATAACGATGGACTAAATGGACTATAATGATGGACTGCTGGGCTATCATTGTTTCTCCCTTGCTCTCTCTCTCTCCCTCTCTCTCTTTCTCTGTGGTTTTGCTTCTTCCTTGCTCCCTATGGCTCTTTGAACATAGAAAGAGAGGAGGAGAAAACAGAGTGAAGACCTCCTGTGCTCATTTGTTTGTTTATATTCATTTATTGAGATGTAAACCACTGGTGGAGTCCAATCATCCGTCTCCTGCTGCCTGTGTTACCATGTGTGTGTGTGTGTGTGTGTGTGCATGTGCACGTGGACACATGAGAACACACTTTCTCAGAGAAAGGTGGAAATGAACTTTTAATGTCTTGTGTTTTTTTTTTTAAGTTATTGCTTCTGAAGTCTGTCTCTCCTTTATTGCTATGTGTCTCTGTGCACATTTGCACTCTCACACACTGAACATGCACATGCAACACGAGGCTTTAAAGCCTTTTGTGGCCATATCAAAGCTGTCATCCCTGGCGGGTGAGCATGTGCACGTCTGCCACTGTGCATTAAATTTTTCACTTTTAACAAGGTTTTAGATTGATGTGCCAAATGTGCTGGTATGGAAGTCTGTGCATTCCCTTATCTGTGTCTCTGAAGCTATTCAAACAGGTGGTTTTAGGGGCAAATGCAAAAATGTGAAGGATGTGAGGGATTAATATTTAAAACAAAGTTGGAAATTGATCAGATTCTGTTGGAATTAAGGAGCCGTTTGGTAAAATAAGTATTGTTGATGTGAGTAGCTGATGGATCATTTATCAAGCGTGGACTTTCTCCCCTCTGACTCACACACCTCCACTCAAACACACACTCTGCCTACACCACTGTTATATATATATAACTTTTGCTGCAGCAGCCCTATAGAGCCTGGTAATTAGCTCTCATGTTCCAGAGGATATAAGAGGAAATGTGTTTATTTGTTGTGTTGCCTCTGAATGCGCCCAGAGGACTCCATACCTGTTGCCTTCTTTATTTTCACAGCGAGAGAAACTGCCTGAGATTTGTGCTACGAACGTGTGATTTTATGCAGTTTTGCCTCTTCAAATTGAGTGAGTGTGTGTTTTGCAAGAGACAGAAAGGAGACAAAAGAGTAGCAGACGTTTGTTTCGGTACCTGTTGTATGTGTGCGTGTTGGAAAGAGAGATCCATTCAACCGCGTAAGGCGCGTGAGTGGGATGACTGCATTGGTTACTTGCGACGCCTTTAATCATCGTGTCTATACGTCAGCCCTTTGCATGTGCGTGTAAGATTGAGTCAAACATGAAAATCTCGAGATGTGCACGTGTGTATGTGTGTGTGTGTGCGTGTGTGTTGTTTGTAAGTGGGTGTTAATTGATGCATTCTCTCCTTTTGTCTGTTTAATGGAAAAGCACTTCTCATTAAACTGTCACTCACAGATCTGCGTTCGGTGTGCACGCCGAACAAGAGAAGAGACAGACAGAGGTGGGGTGGGGGGTGGGGGGGGAGAAAGATGGGAGCAGGTCATTATAATACAGTGTGAAAGGAGAAGAGAGAGGTTGTAAAAGGCGAGCTGTGAGAGAGCACGAGCACCGGAGAGGTGCAGAGGAACAGACCATTAGAACAATTAGCGTGCCATTTAAAAAGCTTTCCTTCAAAGCCGTTTGATATTGAAATGAAGCAATGTGTCTCCGCGGGAGGCTGCTGGGGAAATTAGCCTAACAATGCATTGACTGACACACACACTCGCTCTCCATCACCTGTTGAGGGCCTGTTTCCCTCTCCCGCTCCCAATTCAGTCATTTCATTTCAATTAATCTAAATTCAGTTCTGCTCAAACCAATTCAATTACGTTAAGTACATTTCTGTCCGCCGTGCTGCGCTGAATGGATTCTACCGTGTTGACAAAACATCAAGACAACATGATTAGAAGACTACATTTTTAGATTGCGTTTACTCCAACACGTGTTGGCTCGTCCACCTCAGTGCTACGACTGAAACCCGCTGTACGTAGCCCTCTTTTGCTTGGCCGGCAGCCCTCTGATGTCCCTCATGAATAATCTATATTAATCGACAGGGCTGCCAGACAGCGCACGCCCACCTCCGCTCTGTGGCCACGTGTACTCGCAGCTGTCCCTCAGAATCAAAAACGGCCTACAGGGAGCTAAACAACACGTCATCTCACCCGACACGTCTGTGGACGCTCTGCGTTCATCCAGGTCAGCGTTGTCCAAGGAGCTGTGGAGACGTGACAACTACAGATGCTTGGAGCGGGTTACATTTTGAGACTTCTGCGACCTTCTTCCTCAGATTTTGAGCCTGTATGTCCCACACAGTGAAAAGGGTGTCTAAAAACAACATAAAGGGAAGGGAAAAAGTGCTTAAAACAAGTGAAATTATCTGTCAATGCGACAAGAGTGAAAAGATTTCCTGTTGTGAGATGAGCCGTATTCTGATAGATAGATAATTTCAGTTTGGCACTCTTAAAACAACTCTTAAAATTATCTAATACATCCAAATTGAAGTTTTCTTTGAATTAATTCAATTAATTTACAGTGTAGACCTGTTTAGGGAGTCTTCTCCGCCAGCCGGTCAGAACAAGAGAAGCTCCAGTTTCCACGATTTGTTTCCAACTCTTTGGATAGCTCAACTTATGTCACCAGAGCATCTTCAAAGGTTTTCAGAGGGAGGCGTTGTCAGATGGTTGCAGTCTGTTCGATGCCACTGGATCAAACACACTGGTCGCAGCCCTTCGGTATGACTGCCAGCCGCTCTCTAAGAACCTGCAGTGGTGGAGGAGCCACATTCCTGGAATAGGAGTCGCGCAGGCTCATTAGCGAAAGTGAAAGAAAACTTTGTGGGCTGATTGGATTGGGAAAGTGTAACGTGGGCAGAGCCGGGCCCACACCCTTCTCTGGGGAGCGGTGCTTTATAAAGTATATGTGCGTGATCATGCCAATTATGCCATCACTGTGCTCTCGTTTCTGTGGGATGGGAGGGCCGGCATGATGGAGGAAGATTAAAAGTCTGTGGGCTGCCGGGCGAGGCTCTGAAGCGGGGCTGGGTCCTGGTTGGTGAAGGTGGGGAGCGAGGGTGGGGGTGTGTGGCTGCTACGTAGCACTGCACCACAACAATTATGCTCAGTTATTGTATTTTTATACACATAAAATACCAAATTAAAGGTGACAGTTTTGTAAGGCGTATACTGCCTAGCCCATATCTATTCTTTTGTTGATAAAATTGTAGATTATAGACAATATTTCATCCATTTCTTTCTACTTTTTTATACCAGTTTTGGTCTGCTGGAGCCTGTACTGGGCACTCATTGGGTGAGAGGCAAGAAATAGACTGAGAACAGGCTGCGAGTCCCTGACAGGACAGACACACACACCTGGGGGCAATGCGTCTCCAATCAGCCTAATCGTGCGTGTTAGACTCAAGAAGGAAACGAGGAAGTGAGACATGCAAACTCTGCACAGGCCTTCAATCCATCTTGAGAAATGAACACAGGTCGTTCTTGCTGCGAGGCATTAGCGCTATCTAGAATCAGGGAATCTAGTCGATCTTGCGAAATTAAACACAGCAATTTGGCCAATTGCAATATAGATAAGGTTTCACAAATGCAGCAGTGCAGTGAAAGATGCATGAATAAAACATACAAGTCTTTATAACTCAAAGAAGCATGTCGTCGTCATTCTGTTTCTGCCAGAGGATTTCTGTCCAAGTAAATGGAAAATTGGAGGAATTCAAGTACCAAGTATGGTTCCAATCACAGCGGAACATACGAGGGTTTATTCAGCCGTGAAAAGGCAAAATATGACGTTTACATTCGGCTGCGTTGGCAGAGATAGAGCTCCACCGCAAACCAAACCAGTGCAGTCTTAGTTGTGGGTCTGTGTTTGACTAAACTGTTTGTGCAAACAGCTGAGACTGTATAGTTATGGTAACGAGCTTTATTTGTTCTATAAAGGGATTGTGTACGCGAGGGAACAGAATGCAGGTGATGGCAGCGCCGACATCTCTATTTTTGAGCCTCAGCAGCAAAAATGACAGAGAGCACAGGAATAAAACCAAGATGCTGCAGAGGGAAAACACGCCACGACATGCATGGGAGGGTTCGGAGGATGATGAAGGTATCAGGTGATGAAGAACATGTGCAGACGGTCTACTTCTCAAAGCTCCCGTACAGTCGACCCATGTTGACAAATGGCAAATAGAAGAAAAGGGTGGGGAGGAGGAAAAAGCTGGCCTTGCTCTTTCAGCTCTGCTTGATTTGATTCACCCAAATTTCTTCAGAAGCTTCATTAAGGTCACAGATATTGCTGAGACAGATAGACAGGCAGAGTGTTTTCTCACTACTCACATGCTTGTGTGTGTGTGTGTGTGTGTGTGTGTGTGTGAGTGTGTGTGTGCTTAAGTCGCAACCCATTAGCCTTGATGGAGTGGTTCAGCAGTAGGGGGTCACACCAAGAGACCAACTGTGATTATTAGGATCTGGCCTTTGTTTTTACATGAGAAAGGCATCTATGCAGCATGTGGCCGAGGGCCCTCTCTACTCTAGAAAACAGATCTGTCTTTTTTTTTACTGTTTTTGACTCATCAAGTTGTTTTCTGAGGGTCAACAAACTGGATTTCTTACAATGGCATCCACACTGGTCTGTTCTGGTTTGCACAGTTTGACTAATGTAGTGGAGTTATTAACCAGATAACTGACCAGCTGCATGACTAAGTGACTGCTAAACACCCCGTGCAGAAGCAATTCTTCACCGACCATTTGTCTCTGGTCTGTTTTATTATAGCGTCATAAAACTGTGGAGTGAGAGAAGAACCCTAAAGAGATGGAGCTGTAAATAGAGAAGCAGTTTGTATGTGTGTGTGTGTGTGTGTGAGAAAGAGAGAGAGAGGGAGGGAGAGAAAGAGTGTGTGTGTGCGTGATGCTTCATTAAATCCTTTGTATTTCATCCTGTGCCTTGTTCTAAGGCCATCCAGAGCTATAAAGAAGAGAGAGAGGGAGAAAGAGAGAAAGAGAGCCAGACAGAAGAGAAGAAACATAAAAGATTGAGCTACAGTGGGCTTTTCCATTCGCATCGACTCTCTCAATCTTCGCCTCCCCCATCTCCTTGCCTGTCCCCTGTCAATAAATCTGCAAAATCTTCCCCTAGCTCAGAAAAACACAACATTACTTGTTAGACCGAGGAGAAAGACAAAACAAGAAAAAGGGTTTGGGAGAGGGAGAGAGAGAGAGAGAGAGGATCAGAGCATTTAATAAGAAGACACTGGAAATATATATGCGAGAAATTTTCCACATTTAATGTATGATGCAAGAACTGGGGGCCTAAATGGATGGCTAAATACAATGGTGACAAATGCGGCACATCCCATGTCCACATTAAAATAGATCAAATATTATGACTGTGCCGCTCATTTCCTCCTCCTCTGTTTTTGGGTAAACAATCTGAGGCACAGGCGCAGCTGACAGCGACACACAACCTGCAGAGACGTTTGGGAAACCAGTGTGTGAGTTCTCCTCGACGCTGTTTGTGAAACACACTGTTTGCACTTTGCACTTACATGCTGTGTCTTGTTTGTCGGGTGGGGGCGGTTGACAACATCCTTTCACCCCGAGAGTGGCTGAGAACTGCTTTTCACTGGCTGCAGTTCCACATTTGTCCACAGGGGGCAACAATCAACACATCCGTCCATTTAATCATCCTTTTACTCACTTCATATCTAACCCAGTGGTGTGGCTGGGGTTGGTATATTGCGAAGGCAGGGAATACACCCTGGACTGGTCTACAGTCCATCACAGGATACACACAGCCTCCTTAGGGCAGTTTATAGTTTCTGGCTAACATAAACATGCATGTTTCTGTATTGTCGGGGGAACCAAACATGCTATGTCAATGGAGAAATAAGCTGGGATGGGATTCAAACTGGGGACCATCTTGACCAAAGACATGGTTTTAGCTGTTTTTTATAGCTGTCATGCACAGCTACTGTATTTAAAAGGATGGGATGAGAACTATGTAACTGGTTAGATAAACTCCATTAAGAAGCAGCACACAGCCACTTTTCTCATTTATGCCAATATTAGGTTACTGGCATTAGCTCTGTAGTTATTTGTCTTTGCTCGGTCCTGGCAGATTTCCTCATAACAGACTAATAAGAGACTGAGAGATGCTGTACCATGTTTACATTTCTTTTTGCAATGATGTGTTTTCTTGTATTGAAGACAAGAGACAGTGAGGAAGAATGTCAAAAAAATAAGCGCCGACACTGGACGTGGTATGAAAACGAGGAGGAGACGAGATGATGGATTAAAATAGAACAGAAACAACAGTAATGGTCAGCAGGATGGAGAGCGGAGGTGTTGGGGAGGACATGTGTGTGTGTGTGTTTGTGTACACACGTTTCTGTGTGTGTGTGTGTGTGTGTGAGAGAGAGAGAGAGAGATCACATGTCGGCCATTTATGAAATGACACACTGATATATGGTCCTGTTTTCCACAAACACACTCCGACATAATAATATCTACTTTAATCAAAACACAATTATCACAGCTGTTATTACGGTAAAAGAAAGCCATCAACGTTTCAGTGACAAATGAACAACTTCACAGTCGATAGATAATGCTCTTGTTTGTCATCGATGGGAGCAAAAAAAAAAAAAAAAGAAAAGAAAAAGAAAACAGAAGAGGCTTTTGTGGATTCATTCCTGCTCTCGTGGACAAAGAAGAAACAACTTTATTGTCAATCATTCAGGGAGATGGTTATTGACTGCTTACTCAGCCCTCGGCCCGTGCTCATAAATCTCAGACGGGTTAGTTTAAGGCAACAATGGCGCTGCTGTTCGTCCGTGTTTTTATTGTCCGGTCACGCGCGGCTGCAGCCTGTCAGCAACATTTGATGATCTTTGAGGCTTTGACCCAGATTTCAGCCTGACGGATTAATGATCAGACATGATCACTCATGTTCCCCGTTGGCATCTAAAGGTGACCTGACACCAGCGCATGCTACACTCTCATGGTCCCTTGTGCATGTGTGTGTGTGTGTGTGTTTCCCTTTTTAAATGCACTCAAAGACAGCACACGTGTTCCCCTTAATGTGCTCAGTCAAGCATCATAAGGCCATAGAAGTGTGAGTGTGTGTGCGTTAGTATCTGCCCTCTTCTTTCCTTGTCAAGCCATTCACTACCACATGACAACATTACACAGTAGTTCTTGCATGTGTGTGTGTGAGTGTTTGTTCCAGTGTGTGTGTGTGTGTTTGTGTGCGTCTGTTGACACACTTTAGTAGGTCTGGGAAATGAAACAGCTGTTGACCCCCTCGTCTCCTCCACCCATCTCAGACACTGTCCATCAGCCGTCGCTCCTCAATCAATTAGCGTCCGCTAATATCTTTATGTGTGTGCCTGCCGTGTGTGTGTGTGTGTGTGTGTGTGTGTGTGTGTGTGTGTGTGTGTGTGTGTGTGTGAGGAGGGGGCATGCGGTGGATGCGGTCAACCATCTTATTGAAGTGGCAGCTTCAAATCAAATTTGTGGGCCACGGAAGCAACCCCTCATTTCCCTTTCTCATCTTCCTTTAGCACAAACACACACACACACATATACACACAGACACAATTGTGCATGTACACACTCAGACAAATGCAGACACAGACATAAGGTAGACATGTTGAATGAAGAAAAACAGTGTTTTCGTGCTTATGTAGACACACACACACACACACACACACACGTACACACACACAGGAAGGACCAGGGTCCAGAATGTGTTTATTTCCTCATAGTAGATTATTATGGTAATCTGGAGGCTCCAGGTGCTAAATCTAGCAGCTGCAGGAAATAGGATTTTACTGGAAGCAATTCCATTCTTCCATCCCTCCACCGATGCATCCATCCATCCCGTCAGTCACTCATTCATCCATTCATCCATCCATCCATACACAGCCAGGGATTTTGTGTCCTCACACACCTTTTCAACCTTAAGGTCCTCTTTTCATTCACTTTGTTGGTGTTTATCAGCCCACACAACTGTGGCTCATCACCCAAGATCCACCCTTCATCCGTTCATCCAACCATCCCTCCATCCATCCAGTCATCCTGCCAGAGATCCATCTGTCTATCCTTTTCCTCAGGACCAGACTGAGAAAATGGGATTTTCTCCAGAAAGCGACTATTCCTCCCTTTCCCCCAATCCTCCATCCATTCACATGTTCCTCTATCTCTGCCAGACAGCAAAAATAGGATTTTCCCTGGAAATAAGTCCAATTATTATATCATTCTCCCTTCTCTTCCGGTGCCTGCTCCCGCTTCCTCCCTCTCTCCTATAAATAGATGCACAACTACAACTGACTGTTTCCTGGTACCTCCATCTTTAATTCACCTCATCATAGTGGTAAACCTCAAGTTTCTGCAGCGGGAGCTTTTTACAACTGGCGGTTACTTTCCATTCCTATTTATTTCCAACAAGTACATGCTCGGGGTGAATCACCTTTGTCCTCTCCTCTTGTTCCTGATCTCCGTCTTCCAAGGTCGTGCTCTGGCCGACAATAGCCTCAAAGTTAAACCTTGTTTGGGGGATTTGCATGCATTTAAGTAACCAGGTTAGTAGGGTGACTTCGAGTTGGCTTCCTCCAACGAGCTGATTTCTTAAATGTCATGTAAATGAGAAATCTGGCGTCTGGTAATTGGGGTGTAGGGATTAGCGGAGGTGTCCCCGGCTTGATCCCCAACTAGAGAGAGGTCTCTGCTAGTGCACATGTGCGAGGACAAAGAGAGTGTAACGGCAGAACAGGTTGGCAAAAGGAGGATTTCCCAACATGAGGCGATGTATCATCATCTTAAAAGGAATTCCACTCTTGCCACCTTTTATTATTCTCTATATTCTATGTATAATATTCCTGATGGACAATATTGTCTCTCACCAAATGTGTGCACCATACATGTGCAGCAATAGGCATGAGGAGACCCTTGTAACACCTTTGGGTGCGATCACATTTGCATTCAGACTGCCTGGATACTAGATTTCTCAGTGCTTTCTTAAGTGCTTTAAACTCAGTGAATGGAATAAGATTTTGTAGTTGCAGAGTTGATTACAGAATAAAAGCTTTTTTTTTCATTCCAAATCAATTTGGTCTAACAGAACAATGAATCGCATGAAGTCCAAAAAACAAAGATTGTGACAGTCTTGTTTCAATAAAATGATGGATTAAGAGGGAATGGTTCTCCACAGAATAGCAAGCGCATGGACACACACACACACACACACACACACACACACACAATCTGCACAAACCAGCTTGGATCAAGTTTAGTTTTGCAGCAATGCAAACTGACCTGCAGGGATATGTTTGCAGTTGAAGGAGCATTGTATTGTGAATTGTGTTTTTTTTTAAAGGATAAACTTTTACGTTCTTTTTCACAGTATAATCACAGGCACCCGAAACATGAAATAGTCGTGTCTGTCATAGTTGCAATCAGTCTGTGTCACACTTTGCAACAGTTTGAGAAGAATCCAAACCCTCCTCATTGTTCCAATGAGTAAACAACATCTGTCAACTTCCACAATACATTTCTGGCTTTATTTGGACACCAAAACAAGTTTCATGTTTTAGAAAACAGAGATATCACAGAGGCCTTTGTGTTTAACAAATCCCAACATAGCTGAATCCAATATTCCTGTGATCCCCCCCCACCCCCACCCTTCCCAAGCAGACACAGCAAAGCTGAGAGCCGTCCTCATCCCTCCATCCCATCATCCTTCCATCCTCTGTCTCACCCCCTCTACTGTCAATCCTTCCCTCCAATCCTATAAGTATGACTGCATAAAGGTCAAAATATTTTCAATTTCAGGCCCCTATAGGAGACTGAAATGTCACCCATACAGTATATGAGCTTTAGAGAAGCTGGGAAATGAGCTGTGTGAATTCAATGGAATCCTTTCTCTCTCTGTGAGTGTGTGTACATGTGTGTGTGTGTGTGTGTGTGTCTGTGATAACCCAAACATGACACTTGCAAAAATAATAGTCCCCGGATGAATAAAGCGAGCTTAAAAGCTGCATCGAATTATCGGCTGTGAATTCCCACATGTAAGCCCCGCTGAATCTGCGTGTGTATGCGTGTGCGTAATTGAGTATTGTTTCCCTTAATTACAAACTAAGACAACAGTCAGATCACTTCAAGGTGTTTACAGTCAACATTAGCATACAGAGGGTATTGAGACAGGGCGAGGAAGGAAGGAAGGAAAGAAGGGAGCTTAAGTGTATATACGAAACCAGAGAGAGAGAGAGAGAGAGAGAGAATAGGAAGGTGTGAGAAGTAACTCCTTCGAGGAAAGCTGGATAAAAAGGGATGAGGACAGGGATGAAGTGAGAGAGTGGAGGGAGGAGACGGAGAGGCGTCACGCTGTGTAACATGACACACTCACAGACACGGAGTGTGTAATCAGTCCTCTGAGGGCCGAGCGGCCATTTTATCAGTGTTAGGTTTCCTGACCCGTCGTCTTATCAACGATCAGACCTCTCTATCTCTGTATGCGAATGTGTGGCTGATAAACCCATCACTTTGTGTCAACACAGACAACTGGGGCTTCCCCCCAGCTGGAGAAAACCACTCCGGTTGTGTTTTGCCACCCTGTGATTATCAATGGTGATGTCACTCCATCGAGGAGATGAGCAGCGTGTCCTGTCTCTGAGAGTATGCTGTAAATATCTGTGTGTGTGTGAACACGTATGTGCCATACATAACAGTGATCGCTGACCCGTACCTCCATGTGCTCCCAGTGTTACAGTCGAGCAACCTGCCCACAAACATGCCCGTCTTTTGTCTCTCTTCAACAATACTGTCCCACATATGACTGTACTGTCTGCAGTTTGAAGGTAGTGGATCGTGAAAACTGCGCGTTTCCCATAAAGTACAGTCACTTCCAATTACCGGAATCCTTTTGGTTTGCGCCTGTAATAGAAGAAGAATGGGGCCGACTAATGAACTGATCCGGAGTTGGAATAATAAAAGACTGAGGAAGACAATAGAAGGGTAAAGAAAAAGGGTTTCCTCTCCTCGCCCGCCCTTTCCCTTCACATCGGGCTGTCTTGTCTTGTCAGATGGTGACTGATGGTGCTAAACACAGTACCTCAGCTGTCACACCCAAAACCATGCAGCTGTAAAATGTTGGTGTTAGAGGAACAGGCCTGACCTGAGACTGATGCTCTGGCCCGGTGTCTGCAAGTCTGGAACATCCAAAGCTTTTTGTTCTGCCAGGATCGTAAAAATCTCTAAATAAAATAGCATTTTTACTTTGGTTTTTATGGAATAACAACAGTCGGGCCAAAGATGTTCCATCATCACATCCACATTCGGCTATAAATTTCACATTTAGAGAAGCAATTGCTGCATGTTGTTTAGCAAGGAGCATGCTGTAAAAATCACGTGACCATTCATGTGAGTTGTAGGTAAGACAGCCCATAAGCTTTGAGCTAAGACCAAATGGACATGAAAGGGTGTCGGATACGGATCATAATAATACCAAAACAAAAAAAATTGGATTTTAAAAGACTTAGCATCTGAGGTACTTTTGATTAAACCAATGCTCCATGATTTCTATGTTCGCTCCAGAGAACAAAGATAAATACTCAACTATTCAACTATTCTCAATCACCGTTACAACATTTCTGAAAGTGAAAAGTAATGAATAGCATCAATCACTCCACCACAAGACACCAAAACTAGTTCAAGGAAACACTGTGGTCTTAAAACACTAACTTCCTTTCGCTTCTGAGCACGTTGTCTGATTGAGGTGGTCATAGGCTTAAAAAAAAAATCATCCACCACATTAAAAGTTTTACAAACTTCTTTTGAGGCTTTCGACCTTCAAGGAGGGACAACAAGTGAAAGAAAGAAAATGGACTCCGATAAGCGAAAGAACTATTTGAAGCAGGAAATAAAGTGCGATGGTGGCGGCCTCTCACCACCAGCTGGATCCCTTCAATCCCCAGAGTATAGAGGGGAGGGTAACGTGCTGATGTGGAGGGAGATCCACCCCCCCCCCCCCCCCCCCCCAACATGTTGTTCTTAACTCGATCCTCATGTTGACTGCGCTCCGCTCCCACTTATCCCGTTAGAAACCACAATGCACCTAATTGGAGGTGAAACAGACGCAGTTGCTCCGCATTGACGGTCACGGGAGGTGAAACGTGATGAAAAGCTGCTGAGACGGAAGCTGCTCTTGGAGCTCGGTATAAAGTGGCCGTGATGGTTTTTATGCATCTCCTGTCCTCGAGGCGCCAGAGTGAGAGTCGTAAAACCTTATGAAAAGACTTGCATGTGAGATCGGCCTTGGAGAGCAGAGGTGTTTCAATCAGGCCACACGCACACATCTGTAGCCGGTTCTCATGTTATAGCGCAGCAAATCTGAACAACTCAGAACATATGCTTAAACCGCCCCCAACTGTGAAAACTGAAGTCAAGTACCGTAGGCACTCACAGAGCAGGAAAGTACGAGGTTGGACCGACAACAATTTCTTGGAATTGTGACATGCAAACCACTGCTAAATATACGCATAAGCAAAATCAATTCAAGCTACAGTTCCGCGAAAAGTCATTTAGACAACCTGACAGCAAAGCTCAATGGCCATTCATCTTCGGCGCCATAATCACCGCTCGGATGACGGTCCATTTAAGCCCGGGCGCTCTCTCATTTCTAAATGCGTCAGTCAACTGTGAGGTCTTACATTCACTTCAACATCCAGTCTTAGAGATAATCAGCGCTTAAGTTATGAGGCCGAGACAGCTGTAGTTGCCCGTAGTTACGGCGGTTTAATAGCAGTCCATTTGGAAAAATAAAGAAAAAAGAAAAAGAAAAGACTTTGATACCGATGTGATACCTACTTGAAAAGCGCAGCAACATTTCAATTACCAGACTCAAAGCGGGTTTGACATCTTTGCAGTGTCTGTCATTTCTGTCCCGACGAGGGACGCTAAGGTGCTAACCAACGACCAGCTGAATCAAACATTTAGAGAGGACGTCCTTATCTCAAACAGCAGAGAGAGAGAGAGGGAGAGAGAGAGGGGGAGAGAGAGGGAGCAGGGAATGAGAAAGTCAGACAGAGGAGAGAGCAGAAAATGGGCGTGGGATGAAAAGGGCACGGAGAGAAAAAATGCAGACTAAGTGTGAAAGAGAGGGAAATGAAGAGCAAAGAGATAAAAGATAGAGCGAAAAGAGGGGGAGGGAAACGGAGGGAAGTGAAGAGGGACAATGAAGTTATTAGAAAGAGCAGACATTTTTCACAGAGCCCTGCTCGGCTCTGACAGCCCACTGTGATCCCTGGACGCTGCTTATTTGTATGTGTTATGTTTGTATATGTGTGTAAGTGTGTGTGAGTGTGTGTGTGTGTGTTTGTCTCTCTCTATCACCTCTGTGTCCTTGCTAATAGCTGAGTGGACTCCCTGCAGGCTCCACAGGCTGTACTGTGATTATCACCCCTCAGTTGTGCACCCACACACAAACACACACACACAAATACACATGGACATAGTGTGATACACACAAATGTCCACACTCACGCAATTCTACACAGAAAATATATTTAGTTTCCTGCAGGAATACGTACACAGAAGGTAGACTAGATGTCCAGGACGTGTAGAAGCGAGTGCGTCATACACATTACTTATTCGTGCAGCTCCTTTTAACACGTTCATCTACGTGGTTGTGTGTCTGCGCGAGCGTGCATCTCTGCACGTGTGTAAATCTTCACAGATCTGTCCGTGTGTCTATATCTGTACTGTGGTGTGTGTGAGTGAGAGAGAGAGAGAGAGAGAGAGAGAGAGAGAGGGTCCCAGGAACATGTCTCTGCTCTGCTCCAGCAGTAAATGAGTATGTCAGTGCAGCCCATGTTAACTGTTGACACACTAATTTACTGTGGCTTCCCGTAAGGCCTGCTCAGTAATATGGCTTATTGATGAGGCCACAGGGAGTGTGTATATGTGTATGTGTGTGTGTGTGTGTGTGTGTGTGTGTCTATGTGTTTGCATTACTGAGTGTTTCCACTGTTTGTGTACCCACACCGGAGATATAATATCTGTGGCGCTACAGATAAATATGGTCAGTCCACGGGTGATGTGTGCACACATAAATATTTGCACAGCATGTGTGAGTGAGAGTGTGTGTGTGTGTGTGTGTGTGCATGTGTGTGTGTGTGTGTGTGTGTGTGTGAGTGTCTCTGATGAGCTGTGTCAGGTGAATAATGTGAATAATATTAGATTTTCTTCTTCTTTCTTTTTCTTTTCTGACCGCTTTAAATATGATTTTTTTTTAACTTTACAGATTAGAGAAGGGAAGAGAAGAGAAGAGAAGGGAAGAGAAGAGAAGAGAAGAGAAGAGAAGAGAAGAGAAGAGAAGAGAAGAGAAGAGAAGAGAAGAGAAGAGAAGAGAAGAGAAGAGAAGAGAAGAGAAGAGAAGAGAAGAGAAGAGAAGAGAAGAGAAGAGAAGAGAAGAGAAGAGAAGAGAAGAGAAGAGAAGAGAAGAGAAGAGAAGGCCGGTGAGCTGTAAAAGGATCTGGAACAGGAAATTAGACGGTGATGAAAAACTGGTCAAAATACAGCCACAGCAACGTCACAGGGGACAGAAAAAAAGAAAGAAAGAAAACACCAAATCCCCCGAAGAAAGCCTCCAACAGACATCTTATAACTCTCCTGCACGCAGACGTGTGCACAAACATTTACCCGTAGCCGTGCACGTGCTCGGACGTGAGGAGAGGTTGATGGACGCGGAGCTGCTGCCGCTCCCTCGGAGAGCTCCACATTCCCCGTTTCACATTAGCCTCAAAGACGGATGGAGGCGGGGACGCGGTGGTGAAGTGGTAATCAGGAGGGCCGGGAGAAATCACTGCGGGCCGGAAACACTTTGGTGATTACTTGGGATTACTTTGCTCACATTACTAAGCCTCATTGGGGTGCTTTAAAAAAAAGAAAAATCTAAAAAAAATAAAAAAATAATGCTCGCAGAAGGTTTTTCCAAGTCTGTAATACGCCTAGTCATCATTTTTAATGACTTAGATTATAAATCCTGAATAACTGATGGGGTAACATGGTGGCAAAGAGGCTGTGATCTGTGATCTTAGTGAGAATGAGCGATTTTCTGTGAGGAGTTTGCATGTTCTCCTCAGTTTCCTCCCACTGTCCAAAAACATGCATGTTTAGTTTGATTAGAGACTCTGAATTGCTCTTGATGTGAGTGTGAGAGTAAATTTGCTGTGCTCTCTGGATGACTGGAGGCCTAGACTACTAGATGCTAATTGGTTAAGATAATGCATGGATAGGCTGCTATAACGGATGATTCCTGGTGGTCAGGATGTGGATTGAACCCATGTTTGAAATACTTTCTGAGTCACAGTGAATGAAATGTTGTCATCCATGGAGCTGCTTTGCTTGGCCCTTTAACTTACCTCTAATGCGGTTGATCTTTGAGAGAACAGAGAGAAGAGGAACGGCGTCATGCTCGCTGGGTTCGAAAGCGTTTAGTCTGCATTACTTAATTCCCAGACGTGAATCCCGGACGGTCCCTGGCGGGACCGAGAGGAGGTGGACGGTGTTGGCAATGTGGTGAGAGAAGAGAGGAAAGCTAAGAGAGAGAGAAAGAAAGAGTTGAAATAGAGTCAATAAAAGGGGCAAAAGTAAAGAGATTCTGTATCAATCTGGAAAAGACTGCAAGAAATCAGGGGTATTCAAGGAGAAGCAACGAGATGAATGAGTCTGATTCATAAAATGTTTCATCGTGTCAAAGAGAACAAGAGGATGTGTGTGTGTGTGTGTGTGTGTGTGTGTGTGTGTGTGTGTGTGTGTGTGTGTGTGTGTGTGTGTCCACGAGGTGTGGACAGGGCCGGTGCCTCTTGTCGACAAGCCGGTAGACAAGTTCTTAACCCGACGCAGAGCGAGGATCGCCTTACCCTGCACCGGTTTCACAGCTCTACTGCAAAACACACACACACACACACACACACACACGCATGCATGCTCTCTCTCTCTCTCTCTCTCTCACACACACACACATTCCGCAATTGCGTTTTACCTCTGCAGTGAAAGCCACGGTGTCGGATAAGTCTGGAGAAGAAGAAACGACGGAGTAAATAAAAAACCGAATTCGTCTCAAAGGGAATCACGCAATCTACGGGTAACAAAGTGAGGAACAGATGGTCGAGACGTACTACGGCTCAGATCTGACTGAGCGGAGCGAGCGAATCAACTGCGACACAAAGACGTCGACGTCTGCAGCCGAACGAAACCTTTCACGGACAGATGTTTGGTCTGAAGTGCGTCTGGCGCATGTGAAATATTTGATGACCTCAGGAGACCGTGTTTGGCGTGTGATCGTTGCCCATGGAGAGCCAGGTTATTCTCACACAGAAATGCATTGTGGGAAGTGTCGAGTCGAAAGGCGGCCGTCTTGGAGGGTTTTTGTCGAGGTGGGGGAGGGGGGGGGGGCGTCTCGATCTCCCCTGCAGGGCATCCGTGGTCGTTGAGATTGCTTGTTCACATAAAAAGTGACAGAAATAGTTGTGTCAAGACTGAAAGGGAGAAAGAGAGAGAATGAGAGAGAGAGAGAGAGAGAGAAATCCAAACCCTGGCTCTGTCTCCTCCGCACAGCTGGCCAATCACAGCATGGAGCGCGCCCGAGTGCCAGATTGACGGTTTTGGAAATTTACAGAAATGGTCGGACAGAGCCTCCCCACGAGGCCTCTGGAAGGAGAGTGGCAGCGGCGAGAGAGAGAGAGAGAGAGAGAGAGAGAGAGAGGCCATTAAAGCCATGAAAAGAGCCAGATGTGTCCGGCTCTGATATGAAATACGAGGCAGCTCAACAATACCGAGCGCTCCTGTTCGATGTGCATTTGGTCTGGTGGATCGGAGAAAAAAAAAAAACGCGACAGTCCGACCAGTTAGTCGCTTAATTACCAGCGAGATCAAGAAGGTTTTGGGTAAAAGGATTCCAAGTGGCAACTTTTAGAAGCGGGATCAGAAATAGTTCAGTCGTCCCGAGGGGAGATGGGTTTAGCGTAGTAGAAAAAAAAAGGGGGGGTAAAAGGTAGAAGCACAAAATCGGAAGAAAAAAGATGCTCCAAACAAGTGAAACTATCTGTCCATGCAGCAACATGACTTCACTGGACTTCACAAGAATTATTGAAATGAGATGTGAAGCCCTTATTTAACATTACACTGTAAAGTTGAACACTCAAAATAAGAAATTAACATTTTTTTGTCCTTTTATTATTTTGGTAAGAACAAAATAATGTTCCGAATGCTCCAAATAAGCTAAAACAGCAATAGCAATAAAAATAAATAAATAAAAGCATTAATAAAATGAATAGCTAGTAATGTTCTAAGTATTAAATTAACTCTATGCAGTAAGACTACAGTACAGGCAAATCAGAGGCTCTCTACTGTACAATATCAATTACCCAAGTGAAGTCCTGCTTGCAAAAGCAGAGTCCTGTGAATCATTAGAAACCAGGATGGCTACATGGCAGGACACACACACACACACACACACACACACACACACACACACACACACTCGATCCACCTGGCTGATCACTTTGCAACATGCTGCCGAGATGATTTTTTAAAGTTGTAAAGAAACTTGCCTGGATAGCATAACCTCCTCAAGCTTCATCACGTTCGTGACAAATTTAGATATGAGGCAACTGTGACTCAGGGGGCGACACGTTCACCCCCGTATTAGGTCGGTCCGCGATCGACGTATGCGGTCGACGCATCCAAAAATACGTACACCCTGACCCCAAACTGCCCCCGATGCTGTACATGTGAGTTTACAGGCGCCAGATAGGAATCAGTCCGTTTACCACTTACTGGACATTTGACGAACCAGGCGCTCTGACACACGATCCACCACTGAAAAAAAGAAACAAAAACACGCTAAAATGAATTCCCCGTGACGTCATGTGTTCATTTTCTGGGAAGCCCAGACTGCTGGTTGCGCCTGGCATGCAGAAAAAGGTGTCATGGATTAGGATATCCTGGTTTCACAACATACTGCTGTTAAGTTAGAGCAGAAGAATGCGTGAAGGGAAAGTCCAGACGGCTCGGGTCCATGTGGCGGGCGGGTTGGTGTGAATTCAGAATGATTCGCGGAGGTTGCTGCTCGCTCTCTGGCTCTCCAGTGTCTCACCCCGCCAACTGGTGGATACTGAGATCTGAGGTGCTTTTTTTGGGGTTTTTTTTTCTTTGCACTCTGCGTTTTCTGTTCCCATGCGAAACCAACAGTGGAACTGTGGTTTCTCACTGGTTTCTTTCTTTTACCTCAACTGTAGGACTGAACGCCCCTTTGAAGATTATCTAACAAAACAGAAATCATAGAAAAAAAGCCGAATCTCAATAGTTAAAGATGACTCGTTTTTTTGACAGTCTCGGGATTAAAGGATTTTTTACGGGACATTCAGTACTTGTACGGTTTCTTTTTTTTCTCTTTATTTTTTTGAAGAACAAGACATTTCTCACAAACTGCAGCTCGGAGGATCCTCGCATCGATATTAACATGTGATATCTCCTCTGCGCTCTCATCACTTGACGGATTCCAGTTGGCCGGGTTCAGTTTCAGTGTGGGCGAGGGGAGAGAGAGAGAGAGAGAGAGAGAGAGAGACAGGTTACGGGGGTCAGACGACGTTATCGGAATGAGCTGGGTGTCTCCTGCCCCTCTCTCTCTCTCTCTCTCTCATACACACACACACACAGACACACACACACACACACACACACACACTGACCTGTCATGGAAAAAGAACTTAATACCGTCAGACCTCCAGAGACGTTGGGAAACATCTGAGTGACAGTTTGACGGCCTGTGTGTGTGTGTCACATGTTACAGTCTTGAACTCAGGTCAATTATTCACCTGCTTGTTACAGTAGAAGTGAGAGTGAACACACACACACACACACACACACACACTCACTCAGTCAATGAGGAAAGTGTACAAACTCTGGATCAAATTTGATTCAAGGCAGCGTAGCTATGCCTAACTGCTCCTATGATTACTAACAGTTTACATTTATGGGGTATAAAACTCCCCTTATTGCACAGAAGAGTGCAAAAACTGTCAAAATCACTTTGCTTGACAACAGGTGAAGAACGCTCGGTCATTCTGCCGGCTTTCCAGCGGGCCATGAATGTGTTTTTGTTGGGTTTGCCTGCAGCTAGGACCTTCTTAAAAGTTTCATTTTTAAAAGAAGGTAATTGAGCAGTTTAACTCCACTTACCATCACGGATTTGGAAGCAAAAAGACAAAGTGTTTTTCCCCCCTTTCGCAGGGTGATTCAGCCGCCTGTTACAGTAAAAGTAAACTGGACGGGCCTGCGGTGGTGACATAAGCTGGCCCGGGTTGCTCCTAGGAAAGCTTCTGTCCCGGGAGCTCACACACGTGCCACATGGCATGCAGCGATTGTGCGATCCTGCTCTCTATCACTGAAGAAAAAGAACAGGGAGAGTTTTTCTTTCTTCCCACGTAATAACTCGCCATTTTATGCCGCCTGCGCGGTCGGCGGTGGGCTCTGCCGTGTCATTATGGGCGGCCTGCGTGTGCGTCTGTGTGTGAATGTGTGCAGGGTGTGTCCTGGGAAGCCATCGCTGCAGCCCCGGCTCGGTCAGCTCTGCAGACCGCCAGCTTTAGAGCGGGCCGCGTGCCCTCCAACACACCTCCCACTGACTCCCACTCCTGCACTGCTCCGATAGAGAGAGAGAGAGAGAGAGAGAGAGAGAGAGAGAGAGAAACAGGAGCGCAGTTTTTAGACACCATAATGGAGAAATTAAGTCAACTTTAATGCATCCCTTCCCTTGTGAAAACATCCCGTGGCTGTTTGCCATTCAGCCCCACTTCTGTCTGTGTGTGCGTGTGTGTGTGTGTGTGTGTGTGTGAGCCTCGTGCTGCTGCATTTGTCTTCCTCCCCTTGTTTAGATTCTGTTCGTCGATGACCCGTGTGCCCTTGGTTAACAGCTTTCTGCCCCCGCCTGCAGTTTTTGCATCCAGGAACTAAACCATGATTACCACAATGACTGCTTTGCATGACAAGCGAATCTGTGTTTGTCCGTGGGCAGGGAAAATGCTGCCGATCATCACACTCAACGATTATGAGCGATAAATAACTGATTGCATTGTCCTTTCCTAACTTGCACCATGCCTATTCTTCCTTCCCACTTGAACTCTGCACTCGTGCTAGTACTTACATTACCCTTGGTAGCGTGAAGAAAGTAGAACGGTATTTACTGTTACACAAAGGTCTCTTTTGTGATGTGGCTTGAATGTTTTTTTCCCCTCTTTTGTATGCTAGAGCATCTGCTAAATGACAAAATGTAGATGTAAAACCCAACTGATGGAGGCAGATGGCTGCCTGCTCTGAACCTGGTTCTGCTCGAGGTCTCCGCTTGTTAAAAGGAAGTTTTCTTTTTTCCACACATGAGCTCATGCTCATATGTGGGATTTCCAGGCTTTTTTTTTATTCGTAAAGCTGAACTGGACTGAATTGAAATGCTCATCAGTCCCTCTCCATGAGTGTGCACATGCACAGGGGCAGTGTTTCTGCTGTAGTGCTGCAAACCAGCATCAGCCTCCTTTTGAAAGCTCCCAGCACTGGTACAAAGCTCATAAAGCTGTGCTGTGGGCCTCTTACCCCCCCCCCCCCCCCCCCCCCCCATTTCTGCCTTTCTTCTTTCCACCTCCCGCTATTCTCTTTTTAATACCAGAGACAGAGAGAAAGGTGGAGAGAGAAAGGAGAGAGATGGGAAGGACATAAAAGAGGAAAAGGTGGGGAGGGTGTATCTAGGCTTCCCCAACAAAACCATCAAAAAAAACCTCTAAAATGTCCAGAACTCAGCTGCCAAGGATCGACTTAAAAATTCTCCTTTTCTTATTCAAAATCCTAAATCGTTTCAACTTTCTCACCTGGTACCCGCCTCAACTACTGCCTCGGGTGTTCGGACACAATCACCTTCAAGGCCACGAGGATCAAACTCTAAACCTAGAGTGGCGAGGCCTGCTGCCCCCTCCCTCTTAAACAACATCAGGCTCCTGAACTACTCACCACCCTTCAAGCAAGCCCTTGAAACCCATCTCTTCAAAGTCTCTTCATTTGAATATCTTATTTGATTGCCAGTAAACCACTGTTGTGTCCTTGTCTGTTTTGTAATCATTTGTGTCCAGTCTCTTTTGAGAGTATCAGTGAGTGTGGCTCATTCACTCATTGGAAGGTTGGAGGTTCAATCCCAGCCCCTGCAGCCAACCTGATGGAGTATCCTGGGGCAATATACCGAACCCCTGACCCACTTCATGATGCTGTGTGTATGCCAGGTGTGTGGATGTTGTCTGAATTTGTAAAAAAAATACCCTGAGTGAGGAAACAGAATATGGACTAGGGTATCCTCTGGGTCTAATAGACTGGTACTTGAGGCTGTAGAGTACAAAGTCTAGACTTTAACATTGAAAAGCAACATATGAGTTAATTTGTTTTCTTGTCCCAATTTGGGGGTCTGTTGAAGCGTAGGGTGAAGGCAGCGGCAGGTCCAGACATTTTTTTATGGGTGGGACACTAAATTTATGGTAGGGTGGCAGTCCCTGATCCATAATCATCAGTTTGTCAAATTTCCGCCAGCACCTGAACGCCCCTCGTTACTAGGGTGGCACCAGGGGTGATACGTGCCAATGCTTTTTTTATGGTTCTGTTAGGAAAGACAAAGAAGTGGTTCTCGGTCCAGAAAACAAAAAGGTTCCGGAGTGCTGCCACTTCTTCTCCGCGACGGAGGTGCGCGTGACGTCATAGGCGGGGGGCGGGGTTTCTGAAACCGACGAAAAACAGCAAAACCGCAGGGGGCGCCATTTTAGAAAAAAGAAATCGCTATTAACCTGATGAAACGGCAGCTGAAGAGGCTAAAAAAATACTATATGAACCCCAAAAACTCACCTGGTCAAAACAGCAATTGGCAGCTACAGAGAAATCCATATTTTGCTGTGACGAAATAACGTGCCTCCCCAAAACAACCTCAAAGTTCACGTAAGTCTTTACATAATTTGAAATATAAGCAATACGAATACGATATATTATTCTTATTGTTATTATTTTCCGTGTTATTATTATTTGGGAAAAACAGGAGGCGGGGGAAGTCGCCCGTGAGTCGGGGCGAGGTACAACAAGAAGGAGTGAGATGAAACTGCGCTTTAATCAGCGAGGGGCTCTATGGAGGCGGGCCGAGGTGCCGGCTGTAATCCGATACAGGCACACCGAGGCAGGGGACGGAGAGAGAGAGACAGAGAGAGAGAGAGGGGAGAGAGAGGGGGAGCGTCACACACACACTCACACACACACACACACAGTCAGAGGGGAGGAGTGGGTATAGAAGAGCGTGTTTCTGCAGGAGGCGCACAGTGTGCCGGAGAGCGGAGCGGAGCTGCGCTACTCGTCCCTCCTGAGCGGCTTTTACGCACACACACACGGCTGCACTATCGCTTCTCCCGCTGTCTGCACGTCCACCGAGGAAAGGACAATCTATGGGAGAATACCCTGCTTTATTTCCCAGTCACACGTACTTTTATGCGCAAGTGGGAAAAGGAGCAAAAGGAAGAAGATTTGGGGATATTTGAGAATATTTGAGAAAAGCGAGAGGACTGCCGGTACTTTTTTTTATTTTAAATCACAATTTTTTTTCTTGGTTTTAGATCGTGCCGGTTCCCAGATTGATGACTGCGTTTCGTCTTGTATTTTCTAGATTTCCCCACAGAAGCCGCCGGTTGACTGTGCGCACCGCGATGGATTTTGAGGCTTTAAGATGCGTTTAGTAGAGTAGAAATCCCGCTGATTTGAAGCCGACTCTTGAAGATCTGCGTCTTCAGCCGGACTCTGCAGACTCCGATAAAGCCCCGAGACAAGAGGGAGAGAGACACACACACACACAGAGAGTTTTCTCCGGGGTGGTGTTCTTGGAAAGCCTGGAGAGCGCAGCCCGGCGTCTGAGCTGAGCTGGGTTGGTTTTGGTGGGAGAGGATCTTAACTCCGAGTTGCGCTCCTGGTCAAACCCAGCGCGCAGGCAGAGGACTGGGGGACTGTGGACTGCTGCTGATATTCAGAAGCTGACCGCAGAAAAGGAGGAGAAGAAGAAGAAGAAGAAGAGGGGAGACGTGTGCTTTTTCTCCTCTGGGACAGAAAGATGGATTTACTCGCATGGCTCTGTGGATGTTTACTGGCTTTTCTGTTGCCTTCAGCAGCCAGAGCAGACGAAGGAGGTGAGTTTGACACTTTCTCCCCATGCCCGCTCAAACCCATCACACGTAGGTGTTAAATAGGAATTAACGCGCTCTTTTAAGAGCATTTTGCATAATCCAACCGCTTAAAAAATCCCAAAACGTGCAAAGAGTGGATGATGTTTGACTCCTGGAATACGTGTAAATAACCACCAACGAGTGATCTAACTAATCAGAGGCTGTTTATTTCCCCCTTATACATTAACGAAATGATCGATTTGTGCGTTAGAGGTTCCGCGCAACTTTGCAACGGGGAGCTGTTCCTGACGGATTTCGTCCCCGCTGGTTTTCAGCCCGTGACTCGTCTCTCGTCTCGTCGGTAGCAGCATCGACCCGTGTCATCCTGACAAACATCTGAGCCCTGCGCCGCTCGTCTCAGGCTGCAGCCTCATTGATAACTGCTCCTCGGAGAGCTGTTCACCGATGCAGGGATCGCTCTCATCTCCCTGCGGGGACCGGGGTCGGTGCCAAGAGGTCTTTATGTCTAGGAGTTTATAGAGACTTGTCCTGAGCCTCGTAAGGTGTCACTGTGGGTTTTTTTTAATGCAGTCGCGGAAATATTCCTCGATAGGTGTGCAGCCTGGAGGCTGTTTAGAGCTGGGGTTTCCCTGCTCGGTGCGCGCCGGTGCCAGACGCGCGGATTCAGGCTGTTTAGTCGCCCGCATCCACCTCTGTGCACTCACACGCTCACTCCAGCGTGAGAAAGCCCATAAACACATTAAACACATCCGATTTAAAGCCAGAGAAGACGCCATTAATGCCATTTTTGTCGGTTTATGAGCGATTTTGACGCACGGACGTGGAGCAAAACACACCTTAGAATGAAACATCAGACACGGTTTGGTTCACAGCAGGTTAAGAGCTTCAATAATTCACGTCGTTTTCCAGGGGCCACAGGTGTGCAGTTGTGGGCACCTTAAAGTGTCTCAGCCAATCAGCCCCGGTCATGTTTTTACACCATCTAGTTCTCCTTCAGCCATGGATATGGAGGAAAAATCTTTATTTTTTTTATTGTAAAAATGGAAACGTGAACTAGATATGAGGGTATTTGAGGCAGCTGTGAAACAATCTAGCTCTGTCAAAACGTTTATTCATCTTTCAAACTTTGAGTTTTCAGTACATATTAACTGTTAAATGCATTACACTCTTCATTATGAATCTGTAAGTGAAAGTAATTGAAGTGTTGGTCTCCTCTCAAAAACAGGGCTGACGATCTTTCACCATAGACACTCGCTCTCATTCCCTCTAGTGGTTTCTCGGAGCTGTCTCTGCACAAAAAGAAGGACCAAAGTTGGCAGAATATTTCATAATAATCTCACCTCGGGGCTCATTTTCTGCTTTGAGACACATTTACGTGTGCTCGTGCCCTGCGAAAAACCAGGGAACAGAGGCACGGGGCGGCTGCGGAGAAGAAGTGGGTTGCATTCTGGGTTTAATTGATTTAGGGCTTACTCAGGAGGTGAGCCAGGGCTTTTTGCAGATCTCATGACTTGGATTGAGCGGCGTGCCTGCCAAACGTTGTTTTGGGGGGGAAAAAACAGTGAACTGGAGAGCACAGAGGAGGCTTTCTTTACATCCCGCTACACCTCTGGTGTGAGGAGATATGAGCCGTTGGACACGAGGCCTCAGGTCCGGGAGTCAGCTCAGGCCCTCAGTGAACAGCCGGACCGGGTGATGTCACCCCATGAAGGTTTGGATTCACATAATAACTGCTGACCACGTGAAAACATACTTTTTTTTCCTTTTTCTGTCCCATTCACACCAGTAACAACTGGTGATCTGGACAGCGGTCTTAAAATGGCTGATGTTTCTAAAAAAAAAAACAACAAAAAAATAAAACTGCCAAAGTAGGAAGTATTGAGTCAGTTTCTGTGGCGGAGCTCGAATTCAGAAGAAGGGAAGTTGTAGCGTGCAGAAACAGCTTAATTTCAACACCAGGGGCTGTGGTTGCTTTTTCCGTTTCCTAACCATGACCAAAATCTTTCCCCGACCGTAACCAGTTCTGCTTTTTAACCGTGACCATCAGTTTCCTGTCTTTTTGCCATAAAACACCAATTTTTGACACTGTCGATGCGCTTTTTATTTTTACTCCAAAAAAAAAAAGAACTCGTTGAAATGCTGCTGTTTTGTCGGAAAACGGAGATGAGGTGACCCGTCCTTTGGGTGGAAAGTCCCTCAGGCTTCATTTGAGATCTCACCACTGGGACACACACACACACACACACGCACACACACTCACACATAGGCAGCACGGAGCTTCCTCAGCAGTTAACTTTTCTTTTCCGTCCTCTCCTGAGACGGACGAGCGGGAAAGACTTAGAGGAGTCTACGTATTTATAGAGGCAGCGAGGACGGAGGGATGGAAGTGTGGGGAGGAGGAGGAGGAGGAGGAGGAGGAGGAGGAAGTGACAGAGACCCAAACAGGCAGAAGGAAGCTGCAGAAAGAAGCGAACGAAACGGAAGAATGATTTTCATCCCCGCTGTTTGATCCTGTTTCTTCATTCCGTTTGATCACAGCTGTGCCTGGAAGGGAGATAAACGGACATAATTGGCCACTCAAGACCAGCTGTCTGCCTCCATAGTGTCTCTGCTGAAATATGCCGGATGATGAAACGCGTTCGCCCGGGCCTGGCTGTGCGAGCAGCCGCCCGGCGGTGGGGTGAATTGCCCACAGGTATGCGCGGCCGGACTGGTTTATGGGACTGTTGTTGATGGCTCCCACCAAGGCAACGTGATCGTAAAAGTCCGAAACAGAGAGAGGACAAGGGAGTGGGGTTGGGGGGGTGGGGGGCAATGGCAGTGCTCTGTGTCCTGCCTACATAAAGGGGAATAAATAGTTGTGACATAGGTCAGAGGGTTAACTAATTCCCCAAATGTTTACACGTTGGGTGTGTTTGATGTGGTGTTGTGGGGGAGCAGGCGGAGATTGGTGGCATTAGCCGTATCCCAGTACTCCCATTACAACAGGTCCAAAAGCCTCGCTAGAGCTAGAAAACAGGCAGGTCTGAAGGACGTGTATGTCCGCCTCGGTTCATGCATGCAAGTGAAGAAAGAAGAAGGAAACCGCGTCCCATAGCTTCTACAAGAACAAGGGAAAACGCTCCGTTCAGCCCCTCTAGGTCCCCTTTAAAGACCTTCCTTAATGTGTTAGTGCGCCAGGTGCGCTCTCCCTGTGGGGCCGCCTCGTTATAATTAAATGTTACACTGGCGTGGGTCATAACGCTTTGTAAGCGCCAGTAGGGCATCAATAAAACAAACCATCCATGTCATTTGTTCACACAATGGGGTTATACCCTAGTTTAGCTTAGCACATAATGAATTGACTCAGCGCCACTAACGCAGTTGTTCTGTGTAATTACTTTGTGCCGGGGAAGATCACTTGTCAGCCCCCCCCCCCCCCCCCGCCTCCAAAAAATATTACAGATATTGTTTTCCATGAATATGCATTTATACAATCTGTAATTTTGTGTTTCCACGGATAATTAGTCAGCGCATATGAAGACTGGCAAGAGTTGTTCAGAGAGGATGAGTGAATTACGGCAATTCAGACACAACAGAGCGAGCGAATGCTCAGTATTAGGAAGAAATATACGGCGGCGTCTATAAAAAGAAAGGGCAATTAACGCCTCTGGTATCAGCTCATCCATACATGTTTGTTTCCATTATTTTCTTTCTAATTCTCCTCCACATAAAGCCCTGGAAGTGCTTGCTTCACCAACACGGGCCTGTGAACTTCCATCCTGGTGACGCACGCACACGCTGAAACAATGGAGCAATAAAAGAGGGAAAGAGCGCGAGCGGAGATGGAGAGTGAGAAAAGGAAGCATTTGGTCGTGCAGAGAGAGAGAGAGAGAGAGGGTGGGGGGGCGGGCGAGGGGAGGTGGCGCTAGGAGAGAGAGGGGGGGGGGTGGACGAGAGAGCAGGAGAGGGCATTAGCGAAATAAGAGGAGCGCAGCAGAGTGTGAAGCAGTAGCTGAGTGGAGCCACCTGCAGCAGAGCCAGCCAGATTTATTCCTCCCCTCTGTCGAGCACAGGAGGAACTCCGGCCAAGATAAAGCCCGTCATTAATAAGCACTCTGATTATGATTTAGACACCAAACCGTGCGGTCCTCTAAAATCACCACACCGATAGGGACGGGACCATCGCACCATGCTGACGGAGGAGACGACGTTTCATCCAAGTCAGGCTTAATCACCACCTTACTGCCACGATGTGTGTGTGTGTGTGTGTGTGTGTGTGACAACCCGTCATGCTAATCTGCTGCAGGTGACGCGGGCCTCCTTCAAAACCAATGTCATTTCAATTATCCCGCAGGTAACAGGTGGTTTCCACCTGCGTCCGGCATCGCTTTTATCCGGGCCGACGTTGAGGAGGAGGAAGTGTGAGTGCTGCCATCGTTAGGATAGTAGTGGTTTAACGGCGCAAGCCCGGTCCGCTGACATCAACAACCTGGTTTGCAGCGAGCGAATAAACATTAAGCTAATTAACCTTCGGCACAGTCTCCCTCCCTCCTCCTCCTCCTCTTCCTCCTCTTCCTCCTCTGCCGTCTTTGCCCCCGCCGTCCCCACCCCCATTTCTCTCTCGTCTGTAAAGGGAAAGGACAATTAGCGGGTCCAGCGGGATGTTCTAATTACAGTTATCATGTCATTAGTAAACTGTTAGTATTCTAGTGTCTTCATTGGACATTGGTAATGACTGGGGTAATTAGAGGAGATGGGGAGATGGGCGCGTGTGCGCTCCTATTTGGAGAGAAACGTCCGCGGAGAGAAGGGCAGATCATGGAAATCTTTCAAATGAGAACATTTGCCCGTTCTTGCCTCTTTGTAAGGCTTCACACATGGAAAAACCTGTGTGTGCGTGTGTGTGTGTGTGTGTGTGTGTGTGTGAGCTAAGCCTCCTTTGTCCTCAGCAGTCCCTCCAGAGCAGTGCCGTGCGAGGCCACAGGTTGTTTTCCTTTTTCTCTCTCCCTTCACGCTGAATCATCCTGTTGTTTTCCCCTTTTCACGGCACTTCACCTCTCCTTTAATAGCGCTCTCTGTCTCTTTCTCCACACCTCCCTCTGTCAGTGTTTTCCCTCGCTCCGATTAAGAAACCTCCCTCACCTTCTTTTCGCCACGCTCTGCCACGGTGGGAAATCTTCTCCACTCTTTCATCCACTCCTTTTTTTTCCCTCCCCCCTTTCTCCTTTACTCTTGTTTGTTGTGCTCGACTCTGTCAATCCGTGTTCTCTCAGTCCTGCTTCTCTCTGCCTGTTTGAGAAGAAAGCTCCACTGTTGGAAATGCATTCACACGGCTCTTTAGAGTCACTCCAGCCTAAACTGACATATAGCATCAAACTGGGTTGCTCTGGTTCAGCGGATACCTCCAACTACTTTGGGATGAACAATCACCGGCTCAGGAGTTGGAATCTTTTTGTAATAGAAGGAAAAAAAATTCCAGCAGTGAACCCCCAAGAGAGCAAACAGTGTGTTGCAATAACCCGCGTTTATACGATCTTTTTATGGAATCTGAGGCATTTCTTGAGATTAAACACAGACGACTCCAGTCTCCTCAGGTGCCAGGAACCTGCGGCACCGGTACCTGTGTTTATTCAACCTCTGTGTATACACAGCGTGCTGGCCTGTGAACTGGAAACTGAACCAGAAACCCAAGAAACGCGGTATCGCTTGAGCTATCTGGAGGCGGGGGGGGGTTTAGCAGAGCACTTGACCCCCACGTTCAGCTGAGTGCGAGTCAAGGTAAACGGGATCAGGAATGCATAAACGAGACGTCAAGTCAAGGTTGATGGGACCGGGTCGTAACGTGGAGCTGTTTCTTCGTTATCTGAGACAAAATGTAGCGCCAAAGGTCGGACAAGATCCCCCGATAGTTTGCAGAGTGTCATCCTACGAGGGAGCATCAATATGTTCACACGGCGTCCAAGTGTGTCATAGAGCATCTTCATCTACAAAGAGCAAAGAGCGAGGCCCCCACAGCATATGGTTCATTGATCTGACGGGCTGAAGTTAGCCTGGTCAAGATGGTGATAGACAGATGGTTCATCCAATCAGCTGCCAATTAGCTTTTTTTTGTGTTTTTTTTTTTCTTTTTAAGCGTCGGCCCTTTTCAAACAACTTCCCATCTGGCCGACAAGATCGGTCTGTTCAGTATGTATTTAAAGGCACAAAGTCTGTGAAGCTGGAAAACTGTCTGAATTAATAAATGGTTTTTTATAGGGATTAAAATGACAGAAAGACAGATATTTTGTAGGTGAAAAAATAGAAAAAGAGTGCATCCATCGTCATACATACATGTATGTATGCAGTGCTGCCTGGTGGCCAAGGAGGCTGTGGACCATGGGAGCATGACTTGTTAGCTTTACCTAGAGCTCTTCCTCTCTTGTTATGCTTGAAGTATTGCGTGATTTTCCTTTTCATCTCCACTTTTCGACTGTTCGGCTCCGGTTATCTTCTCATCTCTCTCGGTTATCGATCCCAAATCTTTCACTGTATCTTCCTCTTTACATCATCCCACTCCCGTTTTATACTCTCCAAAGCCCCACGGATCAGTTAAGTGTCTTTGCTCCTGGGTTGAGGAGCTTGTTCTCATGTCAGTTCTTCTTTCGCCCTATCACACACACACACACATGCACACACACTTCTTTTTAAGAGTCCTTGTCTCTCCTCTCTCCATTTTCCCATCACTCTTTTTGTGTCTCCTTTGTAGTTCTCCACCATCCCTCCCTCTGTGTTACACGCACGCACACTCTCCTCTCTCTGTAGTTTTCCACTGTGGCTTAATGCAGGGCACCTGGAGAAAAGCACAACCCCACCTGTTTGTGTGTCTCAGCATGTGTGTGTGTGTGTGTGCCTGTGTGTCTGTTAGTTGTATTTTCTGTCCAGTGAGCTTTTCTGAGCTGCTGACTTTCTCTTTTCAGATGATGAGAGACAGATGTTCTGGCACTACTCTCCTCTTTCTATTTCTCTCTTTCTCTCCGTCCTGCTCTGTCTCCTTCTCCTGTTTTTCCTCACCTCTCTCTTTGCTCTCTCTCTCTCTCTCTCTTTCTTTTTCTGTGTTTCTACCCATTCCTGAGGTTTCCCAGGTTTCAGTGACTAAAAGCACCTCGGTTTAGCTCCAGAGGAGACATTTTAGCCTTTTATTTGTGTTTCTCATACTCCCAAAGCCACATAAAGGGCTTTTTGCTGCACATGTATCTGACCTATTCCAAGGTAACAAATGCTTGAAGGCTTTATTCGGTGTGTCATGATGCTGGAACCGAGCCATCCTGCTTTAAATGCATTGTAAACGGTGGAAATACATGGAAATCAATCGGAAAATTAGCATTTCATCCCCTCAGGCTTTGATGCAGATGGTCTGAGGATATCGATTGTTAAATTCAGGGACCTGTTTCCAACAAGGTCACAGTAATGAGAATGTGAGACTGTGAGGGTATGCAGATAGCAAGTTAACATGTCCAAAAATAAAAAATAAAGCCTCGCTGCAATACTCCAGTTCTCTGGTTAGCGGGGTGAAACACACTTTCATACGCAAACACTTAAGAGATCGCTAATGCTATCATTATGGGCCCGGGCCAGTGGAAATGAATGCGGAGTACGATCCAGCACAAGTTTAAGCAAATTGATTGCGACAGGCTGAAAAGTGTTACTTCAGAGTCAAATCAGCCTCCCCACTCAGTGGGAAAATGAATCTGTGAGAGAGCTCAGAAACAAGGTCAGACAATTTGCATTTCGGGGCCAGAAAACAAGGATCTGGTTCAATTTTGCAAAGCGTCTCCATGTGGAAGCCGTTTGCTTTTCTCCACGATTGGGACTTGGTGCGATAAGTTTGTGTGCCCCTCAGTGAGCGTGTTGCTGTGCATGCATATCTGTGCAGGTTTTTTTTCCATCACGTTTCTGTGCCTATGCATGTGTGTGTGTGTGTGTGTGTGTGTGTGTGTGTGTGTGTGTGTGTGTGTGTGTGTGTGTGTGTGTGTTAGAAACTTGCTGAATAGGTGTTATCAGGATGCAATACCAAACGTAGCGCAGAGCCATAAATAATGCAGTGACCTGTCTTATATCCCTGCTTGACAGCTTAGCACCGTTTACTGCTGCTTATTCTGTGTGTGTGTGTGTGTGTGTGTGTGTGTGTCTATGTGTGTGTGTGTGTGTGTGTGTGTCTGTGTGTGGTCTGAATCCGGGGATGTCTGAGCCAGATGGGCATAAACGATGTTCAGCGGTTTGTGTTTGTGCGTTTTTGTCGGGGGGATATGTGGTCTAAATACAGATCATGTGAGCTCTTGTGGCGGAGGGCTGAGCTGTCATGTGTGAGGTCTGGAGGGAGGTGTTTGTGTTGTCCGCCAGGGACAAACTCCGAGAAGACGGGGGTGTCTTAAAGCTGCCACTTCCACGTTTCATCTTAATGCCTTATAAACACGACCCACCAGCTCGCCAGGGACGGTTATGGCCCCCGCCGCATGATGCGTTTACACTATCTGACAATTAACAGAAGTGTGTGTGTGTGTGTGTGTGTGTGTGTGTGTGTGTGTGTGTGTGTGTGTGTGTGTGTGTGTGCGCAGTAGGATCAGGAAAAAAAACACATAAAAGGAGGTCCCGGGGTATGAATTTGTCTTCTTTCTCTCAACTTCCACAGCATCCTCCTTAGTGCCTAGCAGCTCCACACATCTTCTCTCTCTCTCTCCCTCTCTCTTGCTCTTTTCTGTCACTTTTACCTGTTTGATATTTTCTGACATGAATTTAAGCTTTTTCCCCAACTCGGCGTCTCCTCTGTTCTGACAGCCGCACACAGCATGCAGGTCAGGGGGTGCCGCGGTGCCGAACACACATTACCTGCCGTCGACAATAGAGTCGCTCTGGTTTTTTATTCTCTTAAAGCGCTTTCTTGGCGAGTGAGTAATAGACGTAAAAATAACAGCTTATCCTGTTTACAATGGGGGGGAAACAAAAAGTCTCAGTCGTCAAATGAAATTCATGCGCAAGGATGTGATGTCACTCACACACTCATCATAGACGCACCGTGTGTGTGTGTGTGTGTGTGTGTGTCACTTTCCGCTCTGTTTTTATGTGATGATGGTTGAATAGCTTTATGTATGTGTGTCCGGATATTAATAGGCCTCTAAAACAAAGCAGACACGATACCTCAGACACACACAGCGCCTGCCTCTTCATCACGCCGGCCTTATTCATCAGACACTCGGAGGTTTATCGGCCGAGCGCCAGAGGTGAAGAGAGGACAGGTGAGGGCGGTTAGTGGGAGTGAAAACATCAGAAACCCTAGAAATGTTCTAGATAAAGCTGTAATAGTCCTTATTTTGGAGGGACTGACTCCGTGTGGTGGTCGTTCCTGTTTAAAGCGAAGCTCATCATCAGATTTGTGACCCAGCGATGTCACAGTGCTCGCCACCCGGACTCGGATTCGAACCGGCGGACCTTCTCACTGTGCGGTGACACAGCTTCAACAGTTTTTCCTATAAAAAAATTCTAATAAAACGAAACCTCGCCGTCTTTCCCAGACTCCCATCCGGGCGCTGAATGCAATGAAAACACATTTGTACTCAGCTCGTTTTAACACCCATCTCAGTAACAGCTAAATCTGCATTACGAGTCCCCAGCGGCGGGTTATTAATCCGCTTTTATTTCTCTTAACAACCCCTCGATGCTGCGGCCTCACATCGCCTCCGCATAACCACCATTTTTTCTCTTTTTTTTTTGGTATTTGTTTCAAATCTCTTTTTTGCGCGACCGGGCTAAAAGCGGCGTTTGGCCCGAGGCGTCCGCCAGATTCCAGAGTGGTTAAACGCTAATCCAGGTGTTGCTGGGATGAAATGCGTCTGGCCGGGTTACACAGGCCCCGTAACTGTACTCCCATGTTACCGTATGTCACCAGGGAGACTGGAAACGGATAGCAGCAGACAGACAGACAGACAGACAGACAGACAGACAGACAGACAGACAGACAGGAGCGCTGGGATCACAGCAGGGTAGAGGAAGAAGGAGAGCGAGAGACAGACAGATCGTCGTTAATTGTCTGCAGGCTGTTTGAAGTGGGCTCTGATGCCAAAGTGTCCGTCACTATGTGCTAATCTTCGACCTCCGCTTTCATCCTCCCCGAGCACATCTGAGTGCAAGATAAGAAGCATTCATCTCAAAGATGGTGTCAGATAGAGTGTTTATGCTCTGCGTGTGCGTGTGTCAATGTTTGTGTGTGTGTGTGTGTGTGTGCGTCTCCTCTCAGAGTAGGCTTACAGTAGCCGCTCTATTTAAAGCAGTGAGATATGTTGTATTCTGCTGAGTAGTTTGACTTGGCCGTGTCACCCTGCTCAGTAAATAAAGCGTCACACGGCGCCCGAGAAGTTTACGCGGCGCCCTCCCACGGATTCACGCACTTTTCCTTTATGATGAGTGTTTTCATTCAGCTCAGATGGAGACGGTAATACAGTCTGTCAGGGGCCTGATGGCGAGTTTGTTTTTCCTCTCGCAAACAGGAAATTATCTAAGGGGTTGCACATCGGCCAAGGACTTCCCAGGAAGCAGCCGACGCTCACAGATGCCGTTTTTTCTTTTTTATCAGCGTAACCTGGCCCTGTGTGACCACCGTTTTGCCTGAAATATTTGCGGGAAATCAATCTGCCTCTTTGCAAATAAACAGTGTAATCACAGAAATACATTCTCAGAAACGATCATCTGCTTAACAAGCGGAGAACACGACTTTCAACCACGCCATTCGTCTCCAAACGGCCCGAGACGGCGTAGTTTATGCACATATTCGCCATTATTTGGGGAATCTTAAATGAGTGTATTTACAATCACGGTCCTCTCTGGTTCACACAGGGGTTCGGACCTAACAAAGATGGCCCTCAGTTTCTCCTCCCTGATGGTTTAACTTCAGTTTTACAGATTTCTAAACAATGAAGAAGTTCAGCTGCTGTGGAAAGGCTGCACGATCCATCAAGCTTAGCCAGCCAGCGTGGCGTACAATAGCGGCCATAGACGTAGTACAGTGGAGCTGTGTGTGTGTGTGTGCGTGTGCATGTGTGTGTGTGTGTGTTTATGCCGCTGGGTGTCACCGATATATATGAGTTACCCATCAATGTCAGGGTCCATCTGCAGCGGAGAATGAGCTGCATTGTTTATGACGCGACGCAGACGTATGACTGCGGACAAGTGGATCCGCTCTGTGACAGTTAATGTGGCATCTGGAGGCCTCCTTCTGTGTGTGTGTGTGTGTGTGTGTGTGTGTGAGAGTGTGTGTGTGTGTGTCAGTCAGTCTTCGTGGATCAGAATGGAGGCTTTGTATGTCATGATGCAGAGCTGACCTTTGGCTTCACCTCCATATAGACACACACACACTCACACACTCGCGTCTTTCTGCCTCATATCCTGTCTCTGCAAACACAACGCTTATCTGCATTTTATCCCCCTGTTTTCCCTCTTTTTTTTGCCCCTGCTGTGAAATCCTGGCTGCAGACTTACTCCTGGTCTGTTCTGATAAGCAAATAGCATCAACCGCTCGGACGCCTCTGGAGTTGTGTGTTCCTTAGTTTATCTGATCTGACTTTTTGCTGTTGTTGTTGTTGTTGTCGTCGTCTCATTATGCAATAAAACATTCACTCTGTTCCAATCAGTGACCTTAGTCCAGAATATGGCCTCGCGCATTAACCTGAAGAACAAACAATCTCCATATATTACACAACAGTCAACCAGACTCACAGAATAGGAACATTTTTCTGACTTTTATTAACTTACTAGATGTTTCCACCTTCTAATTCTGCCTCTCTCTCTCTCTCTCTCTCTCTCTCTCTCTCTCTCTCTCTCTCTCCTTCCAGCATCGGAGCCATGCGGCGGCTTTCTAGACGCCAGTGACGCGGGCTACATCACCACCCCCGGCTACCCGCTGGAGTACCCGCCTCACCAGAACTGCCGCTGGGTCATCACGGCGCCCGAGCCCTCGCAGCGCATCGTCCTCAACTTCAACCCGCACTTTGAGATCGAGAAGCTGGACTGCAGGTAAATCTTCTTCCCTGGATGGACTGTGAGATCTCTGGCCTTTGGATGCTGAGGCGGTACAGTTTTAATCAGTATATTTAACTATAAGGCCGACACAGTGGATGGGTATATAGCACTGTTGCCTCACAGTGAGGTCACCGGTTCAAGTCCCAGTTGGACCAAGAACTTTTCAATGTGGAGAATTGGGTTACTCCAGGTAGTCTTAGGTTTCCTCCCAAAAACAGACCAAAAATGGGAAGTCTTCCATGTTAATATTGATTGAAAACTCTAAAAATGTGAGAGTAGATGTGTGTGTATGTCCCAGTGATCTGTCCCTCCTGCCCTATGTGAGCTGGAGATAAGCACCAATGGGAACAAACCGGGCATGATGATTAACGGATGGATGGTTGGATAAAAGGGTGTTACAACATGGAGATGAAAGGTGTGAAGAGGTTGCAGCTACGTAAAGATGGGATCGGGACTTTGGAGTTTCAGTCTCCAACAGCCTGTCAAACCTCAGCCCACTCTCCTCCTGTTTTCCTGGCTTTAACCATCCCATAATAATCGCTGCGGGGCCTCCCGTCGTCCCCTGTCTCTAATTATCAAAGTCTAATTACAACACATTTACTGTTCCAGGGTTTGGTTTTCACACTGTGGAAGAATTAAGGCAGATTAGAGGATTTGGTGTCCATGGCTGTTTTCCGGCCGCTCGGCTGCGGTTGCACAGCGAGGCTGCGAGCGAGGCCGACACCTCTGCAGCGCGAAATCAAAACACAGCACGCAGAGTTGAAGGCGGGCGCAGAGGCATGCTGGGAAATCACGGAGCAACGCTTGCAGGGAGCAGTGCAAGAATGGAAGGGGTTTGGATGGGAAAAACAGAGCAGAAGAAGCAAATTTATGTGGTCATTCCAGTGACATTACAACTTCTATACAGCTCAAAGTATAGAGTTATCATGATATAATACTATAAAACCGACTAAATCAGTGGATAAAGATATAGCTAACACCTAAACACCACAAGCAAATGCTACAATCCACACATGAGAGATGTTAAAACATATGCAGCCTCTCACAGTTTCCGTTGCTCTGAAACATTAACTTGACGTGACATCGTCTCCGTGTCACTGAGACCGTCCCTTTGACGACTCTTGGCTGCAGCGTGACTTCTGAAACCATCCTGCACACACGCACTCCCCGAGATCTAATGGGGCTCCATCAGCGCATTAGGCCCCGGATAAAAAACACATACAGTACCACCCCCCCCCCCCCCCCCCCCCCACCCCCACCTCCTGTTATCCCTCTGTTCCGGTGCTTTCCCTTCCAGTTATTAACATTTCAGCCGTATCAATTATAGATAGGTGAATTCCCCCCCCCCCCCCCCCCCCCCCCCCCCCCCCCACTCAGATGTACCCAACCAAAAAAAAAAAAAAGAAAAAATCATTCAGACATTTCTTTGTTGAAATTGAAGCATCAATATTTCACCGTCTGGCTGTTTGCTGAGAGGCTGAAAAGGTTGCAGGCGTGCTGCGCTCCGCTCTGCCTTCGCCCCGCACGCTGGAAATGAAAAACACACTCCTCCGTCTGTTTCTCTGTCCTCGCCCTTCCTCAGTTTTACCCCCCCCCCCCCCCCCCCACCCCAGTTCTCATCCTCAGATCAGTTTGATGCTCTCACTCTGCCCCTCCTCTCTCCACCCTGCCCCGCTTTCCTCCTTTCCCTCTCTTTCAATTTCGTAAATCCACTTAAAGTCCGGTGGCTTCCCCAGGAGGGAAAAGTCTGGTTGAACTGGTTCGAAACAACAGCCTCTGATTTATTTATCACCGCACGCATACAGAATGCGTGTATTTCTAGTTGCTCTTTTTTTCTTTTCATTTTGGGGTTTGCTTCCAGTAATGACAAGTTTTTTTTTGCCAGTAGGAGAGAGGTATACTGTATGTGCTTCTGGTCTAATAGGCTGTTATTTACAACTATGCTACAGAGCTATTTAAGTCTACAGGGGCCCAACGCCTGGAGCGTGTGTGTGTGTGTGTGTGTGTGTGTGTGTGTGTGTGTGTGTGTGGTTGGCTGAAATTGAGATGTTAAGTTCATAGGGCAAAGAGGCCAAGGAGTAGCAGCAGAGGGAGGGTGTGTGTGTTTGTGTGTGTGTGTGTGTGTGTGTGTGTGTGTGTGTGTGTTGGGGCACAAACATTCTGGGTCACCTAGTGATGGCCAGGATCAACCCTGACCCTGCCTGTCAAGTGTCTCTCTCATCAGGTTTTTTTTGTCCTTTTTCTTGTTTTGTTTTGTTTTGGTGGTGACACTGTGGGTATGTGGTTAGCGCTGTGCTCTCAGAGCAAAAAAAAAAAAAAAAAGGTCCCGGGTTCAACTCCCGGTTTAACTGAGGACCTTTCAGTGTGGAGTCTGTATGTTCCCTCCCTGTGTGTGTGTGTGTGTGTGTGTGTGTGCGTGGGTTTTCTCTGGATACTTTGCATTTCCTCCCAAACTGCTGTTATTCCTCCATTTGGAACGGAGTATTCACACACACACACACACACACACACACACATGTGCGCTCTCACACGCTTACACACACACACACACAGAAACATATCGCCTGGAGACAAAGGAATCCTCTGTCTGTAGACAAAGACGACATTATGAGCAGGCAATATGGTTCATCACTTCATTACATAAAAAAAATGTCATGATACAGCTGCAGCTTCCTCACAAAAAATACAAACTATCAACCCTCTCACACACACACACACACACACACACACACACTAGACAAACACCCCTGTTGTGGATCTACTCGCCCAGGTCGGACAAGGCTTGTTTTATTATGTCACTGCGTTGAAGCAATCTAATTTATTATGGCTCTGATTGCAATTTAAGATGGTAATCTGTAATCTATAATGCATCACATTCTGCCAAGCACTCTGCTGCCTCTGCAGGGCAAAATCGATGGAGAGGTGGTCGGACGGGCAGAGAGATGTTTTCATTAGGATTCATGTACAGCCGCGATTTAAAGCCCGGGGAGGAGGTGCTGCAGGGAGGCGAGGGAGGCGAAAAACGTCTGCGTCCCGGCTCGTCCTCGGGTCGGTGTGATCGCCGTGACTCACCGTGACTTCCTCCTTCCCATCATATGACAGGCAGCACGGTCCCACATTAGTGCATCACTGGGTGACAGGATCCAGCAGCTGCATGTGTAGGTATGCGCCCCGTATAAAGGGTGTGACTGTTAAAGCAATTTCCACTTCATCTGCTCTGAAAGAGTCTTATGTTTGCCGTGACTTTTGGTCCAAAAGGCCAGAGCCGCCGACCGCCGAGTCTGTCACTTCTTGTAACCGTCCGGGGCAACTCGATTACTTTGACTCTTAACTAGAATGCATGTAAATTGACCAAGGTTGTCCGTAATTATGGAAAGCATCTGAAAGCATCACTTTGAGGTCAGAGCTCAATTAAGACCAAACCAAATGTCCCAGTTTCACCTTGTAATTCTGACCTGCCTCAAAACTTAAGATGGTTCTTCAAGTTTTCAAATCTGTTTGTGATATATTTGGGTGAGTCATTTACTGACCGATGCTACCCTCACACTTTCCCTTTTTTACCATGATGATGTGAAGAGAAGCCGTAGCTTCTAGCTGTAGATGACATTTGAAGACTCTTGGAGGACGACAAGAACCAGTCTGCAATAAAACCACATCCTGTTGTGAATAACAGCGTGCAGATACTGCACAAACGTGCTAGGGTGATAGAGGTCGGGTATCAATGTGATCTACTGGGAGCGGCTCTGCGATATCTTTCCTGCACACATTTGGGGTGAAGGAGCTGCTCTGTCACTGAAAGTGCTGCCCAGTGCTGTGATGGTGTTCTCCATGGGGTGGGAGATGTTGCCGGTTAGAGCTGACAGCTGTGCTATCATCTCCAGTCCAGTCCAGGTCCAGAGGGAACCCCAGGTCAGAGCTGGCCTTCTCGATCAGCTCTATCAAGCCTCTTTCTGTCAGTGGTTGAGATGCTGCTGCTCCAGCCCATCACTCCAGGTCCTCAGGAGACCCACCCTGCAACCCGGGTCTCTTCAGCAGGTGGAGCCTGCTCTGACCTTTCCTGAGGATGATGCATTATTACCTCTGACTGTCATACCATGCTCTCTCTGCTCCGACCATGCAAAATGGAAGATCCTGCGTCTCCTCAAAGCAGCAAACTGTTTTTTTTTTCCCATGAACATAGTTTGTAGGAATAAGTTCCATCACTCATTTGTATTCCAAGAATTCAGATGAGTGTGTTCAAGTTGATAGAGAGTGTCAGTAAATTGCAGTTGCAGAAAGCCTGTTTATATATCCAGCGCGTACGTGCTCTACTGCAGCAGTCGGTTTCGTTGTCTGCCTCACAGTTTCCGCTCATCCCGCTGCACAGCTCTGTCGCCCTGTCTCCGAAAGCAAGATCTCTATTTGGAGTGTTTGGAAAAAAAAGACTCACACAGACACACACACACAGACACACAGACACAGACACACACACACACACAGCCACAGCCACACACACAGCAACACACAGCTGCTTAGGGAAAAGTGCAGAGTCAGGGTCCGTTGAGGGCAGGCTCAAATCATCCTGACAGCTACCTCCTCTCTCTCTCTCTGTCTGTCTCTCTCTCTCTCTCTCTCTCTCTCCCTCTCCTCTTTCTCTCCCCTCTCTCGCCCCCTCACCGCCGCCCAATGGACACCATCTATCATCTTTCGCCTGCTCTTGCGCCTTGGCCCACCTTCCTCTCTCTCTCTCTCCCTCCTCCCTCTCTTGCTCCACGCTCGCCTCTTTCCTCTCCGTCTCTCCTCTCCTCTCCCCTTCCTTCTCCTCCTCATCCATCTAACTCCTCCCCTTCTTTCCTTCCCTTGTTCCTCACCTCCTCACAACCCCCCCCCCCATCCTTCCGCAGAGTGCCAATCCTTTACAGGCCAAATCATTATTCAGCAGCGCGTATAAGAAAATACGGGCAGCGAGCCAAATGCCACGTTCTGCGTCTCCCTCTTCCTCCTCTATCTCCTCATCTCCTTCTTTTGTCTCCCTCCTTAAGATGCATCTATTCCTCTACCTCTATCATTCATAGACTTTTCTGCGGCATATATCTGTCTTCATCCTCTTTTATCCTCCAGTCTGTGCCTATCCATCACTTAAATCCCTTTTCTGTACGTCTGTCTCTTATCCTCATCCTCTGCTCCTCCTCCAGCCTTTACCTCACATCACACCCACAGAGGATGCTATCGGTAATATCGATACGAGACACACGCATACATGCAGTATAGAGCTCACGTCTACTGTTGCATAAACAACAGTTTGGAGCGTGTTGAATAAAGCTGCACTGTATACGGTGGGAGCACAACAAGCGGGCGGGCGGGCGGGCACGTAGGCAGTTTCACGGCTTTGTGGTTTACACAATAAGTGTGGAGTAAAGCAGTGAGTTAAGCAGTGATTTATATGATGGAGAAGCTGCAGTCGACGATAATGGTTTCACTAATGATTTAGACCTTGTCTTTGTACTCCGCCTCAATCAATCACTTAACTTCATGCTGGCGATAGTCTGCTTTCTGTCCCCTTCTCTTCTCCACTCCGTTTCCCTCTGCACTACAACATGGTGGGCAGCCTCCAGGACTTCAGTAGCTGGAGGGGTCCGATGATCTGTTGGGGAGGGAAGGAGCTTGATTATGAATTTCTGAGTCCTTTTCCCCCCTTTCCCCCCCTCCAGTTTCTTCCCACATACAGTATAGGTTTATGGATGGCCTCTTATCTGCAGGATTTTCTGATTTTACTTGGGATGACGGGAACAGGAAAGTATGCTCCTATTAAAGCTGTCTGAAAGATGATACAGTATCTTAAGAGAACAGTGGATTATGTATTGGATACCCTTGACAAATAGCACTCTACGAGAAAACAACAAGTTTTCTCGAAAAAAAAGTTTTTTTTCAGAGAGTAGGTTTTCCTTTCCAGCCATCAATACTCAGGTCAGTTTGAGACTCTAAATTGCCCCTCGGTGTGAGTGTGAAAGTGAATGGTGAGCGTGTCCTGAGCCAGAATCCACTGCCTTCATCCGATGGGGGCTTGGACAGGCTCCAGGATGGATGGATGGACGGATGGACGGATGGATAGATGGAGGTTTGTGCTGGTGCAGCATTTAGTTAGAAGGAGTTCTCTCCTCTAATTTTCTTTGCTCTCCCTTCTAAGTCCAACACATTTGTTACACGAGATAGAGACGCAGACACGGTCCCTCAGACACGCTTCCCGACTGTCAGGCCTAAGTCCCGGGGACACAAACCAGGCAGCGAAACTAAAGGTGGAGTGATGTGATGTGACACTGCCCCCAGGTACATATCAGGGGGGAGCGAGGGTGGAGGGGGGGGGTAGACAAGTTGGAGGAGGAGGAGGAGACGGTGTGTGACAGAGAGAGGAAGTGAGAGGGGCAGGATTTGAAGTGGCAGTGGATGTTCAGTTACCGGCTGCTGGCGTTTAGCAGCTGCCTGTGTGTTCGCATCAGCATCACGGCGGCTCCAGCAGCGGGAGAGACAGGGCAGGGCGGCCCGGAGCCGAGCCGGGAAGACGAGGAGACGCCGGGGAGGCTCGGCCTCCGCATGTGACACGGAGCTGATGGGACGGAGACGACAAAAACAGTAACCGCATATAGCGCAGGACTCACACACTCACAGGTTATCAGGTAATGATGATAATATTAGTTGTCCGATTTACTACCACTCCCTCGTGCCCCCGAAGGTCTGTCTGATCAATGTGAGTTACTGTAGTGTGTGTTGGGCTGTGTGTGTGTGCGTGTGTCTTTGAAGGACTGACCCTGATCAATGTGTGTTAAAGCCATAATGAGGAATCGATTGGTTGTCCTGGAGACGACTGCCGGACAGACACACACACACACGCGTACACACACGCTGTCCATCTGTCTGCAGTAATAGGCCTATTACTTGATAACAGCGGAGTCAGTCATCCTCCTCACTCTCTATTAACTGCTTCACTGACAGACTCACTACAGCTGCTTTTACTCCACACAGGTATATGAAAATGTGTGTGTGTGTGTGTGTGTGTGTGGGTTAGTGCATGTGTGGCAGGATAGCGAGGCAGATCCTCAGGTCCGTGCAAACAAAATGTTTCACTGCGATTATCCTACTCTCAGTGAGATTGGATCCGTAATAGAAAAAAAAAAAGTATGTTTTTAATTATTTTCGTGTCTCTGCAGTTTTAGGAAATCAATTTATAAACTGATGGGCTGTATGGGGCTCCTGCCTCTCCTCCAGAATTAATCACAAGTGATGTTTTTAGCTGGATCCAAATCTGCTGCGAATAGCTCTCAGCTCTCTCAAGAAAAGGAAAATAAAGGCATAAAACGAGGGGGAACTCTGCTTCAGATTAGAGGAAATATCGGCCGGCATAGTAGGAATATTTCACCCACCAAAGATAAAAAGTAAGGTTAAAAAAAGTTATCTTAAAAGTAGCATGAGCGGACTAAAAGCTAGTGTATTTTCTTTAGACATTTCTCTGTCCTTTGCTAATTAAAAATCTAGTTTCAATCATGTTGTAACCAGTATTAAAATCTCTGTACGACCTTGCAACAATGTAATATACGTAAATATCTTAAAAATATCACATATCATATACAACGAACATGCAAAATGCTATCTGTCGGTCTGTCAACACCATAGCTTACGTATTCTGCATAGTGGTAGCTGCTCGTGAACGTGTAGAGCTTCAGATCCTGCATCTCGAGGGATGCGCCTCCATGTGAGTGGGAAGTAGGAGTAGGTACAAAAACATCAGCAGCAGCTGCTGAGCCGGGGCCCGCCGGGCCTGATGGGAATCATCGGGGCCGCCGAAGGCATCTGTGAACAGTCAGAGGGCGCGGCTGGATCCACCACCTCCGTAATTGCCGCTGTTTCGTCCTGACGGAGAAGTTTTGCTTCCCTGTGAACCGTCTCGAAGCGAAACCAGAGGCTTCTGTTTGAAACTCAGAGTTTGTCGGGAGTTTTGGTTCCTCTGTCGGTGTGGCTGCCCGTGATTTTGCTTCTCCTCCAGGAAACGGTGAGCAGGAAGATGGCAGCGCCACTCCAAGCTTTAAAGGGGACTTTGACTGGTTGAATGGATTGTGTAAACGCCTCAGATGCTACTTTACAAGCTCTTTTAGGTGTGGGAATATTATGTCTTCTCCGCACAGATCTGGAGGGTTTTTACGCTCCATGTTAATCAAGAGAACTTAGCAGCTTTTTCCCAGACTACTTCACACTCCACAGCTGAAGTAATGCAGCTATGGAGTGTGTCACACATCACAGCCTCGTATGTTTGAGCCCGAATCAGAGGAAGGAACCAGGAGACATTTCACCAGGAACATCACCAAACTGCTGCCTCGAAGTCATGAGCCCTCGTATATCAGCCCATATCTGAACAGAAGGCTGGAGGTGGGATTATTGCCTGTTTTTTTAATCTCCCATTCCAATATCTTAATTGTATTCATCCAACATTTGCTAAGGTAGAAGGGGTTTTTCATTCAACTTAAATAACTTGAATTATAGGGAAGACCTGTAAATAGGTGGCCTCTGACACGAGTCAGACCCTCTTTTAGCTCTTTTTATGCTCGTCTGTGTCCATGTGTGCGTCTGTGGCGCAGACGCTGCGTCTACAGCTGATGGCACCCCTGATGTTTGAGAGAAATGTGCAGGTGTAAAAAGACAACTCCAGACCTAGAGACAGAGGGTGGGGGAGAGAGAGAGAGAGAGAGAGAGAGAGAGAGAACGTGTGAAAGGCAATTAAACCAAAGCAGGAGGGAGGAGTGGGAGGGAGGATAAGGCGGGAGCGCATCTGTATCCAAACCTTCTCCTGGGTTCACGTCAGAGAGGCTTTGAGGGCTTTCTCGCTCACGAGACGACCCCCCCCCTCCACACACACACACACACACACACGCACACACCCCACCCCCTCCAACCCCCGAAACACAAACGCAGTAAATCTCTCCCGATGTCAAATCAGCTGTGAGTCCTCTCCCACTACAACTTGTGTTGTGTGCCAGGGCCGGTCCTTCCTCTCTGCAGCTCTCACTTCCCAGTGTTTTTAAAACATCCTTTATTTTCACATCATTTCTTTTTATGTAGGCGAAGGGGTGTGTGTGGGGGGGGTGGGGGGGGTGAAGAAAGAAGAAATATCTCGTGAAACTGCTTGCTAACAAGCAAATATCAGTGAAAAAAGTGGGGGGAGAAACAAATTCTGACTGCTTGTCGTTCCCCATGGCAAGTCCCAGAAAATCACAGATTTGCTACTGTGAAATATATATATTTTATTTTTGTGAGGGAGGGAGGAAGAGGGGGGAGGGGGAGGAGGAGAGAGGGAGATGATGGGATTAAACAGTTTGTTAGAAGCTGTGTTCCTCCTACACAGAGGCAGATCGGAGGAAGCCTCAAACCCTTCTATAGATCCATCTGAGCTGTGGCCACAGGCTCTGTGTGTGTGTGTGTGTGTGTGTGTGTGTGTGTGTGTGTGTGTGTGTGTGTGTGTGTATGTGAGAGAGAGATATAGAAACTGTGTGCTTGTGCAGGTCTCTGGCGTACGTGTGGCTGCTGACTAAGAAGTGTCCGTGCACGTCGTCCTGCTCTGCTCCTGGAGGCGCTGAGCTGCTGGGGGCAGAGGGAAGGAGGGAGGGAGGGTGTAGGAAAGGAAGGGAAGGAGGTAGGGAGCTAGTGGAGGATGGAGGGGACACCTGTCTCCGTCCGTCACAGGCGAGGACTTGCCAGGGCGAATGCAGTGTCATGTTCTCTCGCTCTGACTGCGCCAGGCTAACTTTAAAACCTTTTCCTCTTTGTTTTGGAGCCTCACTGGATACATCTACAAAATCTACAAAAAATGCTGGTGTCTGGTTTTTATTTGGACCTGGGAAACATTTCGAGGTTGTGGAACAACAGGAGGCTTTATTAGAAAGCTGCGGGACTTCAAATTTAGGTGTCTATCTCCCTGTCAGCTCAAACCCACCCTATCATCGCTCACTTTTAATGTCAGCCCAGTCAATCACATGCTTCAGCACTTATTGTTGCCAAGTTGCTATAAATATTTTGTCTAATGATTTTGCCCACATAATACATCAAACAGTGACTTAAAAGCTGCAGAGCAAGAATATCTGGCACATTTGAGCTGTAAGCAAGTACAACTAACTTCGTTAGATACTTAGCTCCCTAGCTAGTCAGCTGGTTGGATAGCTGGCTAGCTCTTTATCTCGCTATCTGTACATCTAGATCGCTTTCTAGATAGATAGATACATACATACATAGACAGGGATTGAGGCTTCATCTATCTATCTATCTATCTATCTATCTATCTATCTATCTATCTATCTATCTATCTATCTATCTATCTGCCACCGTCCTGCCTATCTGCATTGCTAAAGAGCAATTTTAAATTCAGATATTCACAGATACTAATATCCACTCCTCTCTCTCTATCTCTCCCTCTCTCCTTCCCTCTCTCTCTCTCTTTCTCTCTCTGCCTCCTCTACCTCACCCACACGTTGGCTCTCGGCCACTGGTTATGTGCCTGACAGCACATTAGAGACAGCTAGGGAGGAAAAGGGGACAGAGAGAGAGCGAGAGTGAGAGGATGAAGAATGATAGAAAAAAAAACACCAAAGCACTAAAAAATAATTAGAGAAGGAGGGAGCCAGGAGGAGAATACAGAAGAAGGAGAAGAAGAGGAAGAGATCTTGTCAGAATACGAGTTAAACAAAGTTGTCATGACAGAAAAGAGGAGGAGGAAACTGTCACTGGGATGAGGTGTTCTCTTGGGAAAATGTGACGCAAGATCTGTGACACACACACAAACACACACACACACACACACACACACACAGATACTGACGGACGCAGATACTCATAGTGCTGTGACAGCTTGTGTTCGTTCCACGCAAGGCAGGCGCAAAACATGATGGGTAGGTGTGAGGGCCGTGATCCTTGTAATATCGGAAGCTTGCTTACCTGTCAGAAAGAAGATACACACACACACACACACACACACACACACACACACACACTTGATAGCGCTGTCACTTTGACAGCTGGAATTACACAGGATGACGTATTCACTATTTAATTCATCTTGTCCAGCTCACATAAAGACACTCAAAACCAGTTTCGTGTGAGTGAGAAGCTGGTTATTGGTACATGTGTGTGTGTGTGTGTGTGTGTGTGTGTGTGTGTGTGTGTGTGTGTAATGGAGGTAGATATTGCAAAAATGGATTTGCAACCACATTCAGGACGTCTAATCTCGGGAGCTAAGATGTTTTTTGTTTAAAGGTTGTGATAAATTGAATATACTAATATACTGGATCCTTGGAGTATCTCCTTAAGTGACAGCCACAGTTTGTGCATGCGTTTGTGTGTGTTGGGTTTAGCAATAAAAGTCTGTGGCATGCTAACAAATAGTGAAAAGCTTAACGCCCTGATTATATTTATATATATTTAATATGCGGTAGGGAGAGTATAACACAGCGGGCTCCTTGTGTGTGACTCGGACCATCTCGGGTTGCATTAAACTCGTCCTCCCCTGCTCTCTGCCTCCAGCTTGTGGCATTATAAAAACACCCTGAAAGCATCCAAAACTGTAGGATGCCTGTTCATGTGGCTACTTAAGAGAAACGTAGGAAGTTCAATGTCGTAGCAATTAACTGTGCGGGCGGTCAGAAGTGATCGATATGATGCACCAGGAAGTGCAAATGGAGTCCGGCCACAGTTTTTACTTTACTGTAAGAAAAACAGAAAGAGCGATGGGGAGTGAAGTCGCTGCAGCCAGAATTGAAGTTCATGTGTTCCTTTAAGGCAAAGTTGTTGGAGGAATCTCTTGCCAGGAAGCTATTTTAGAGCCAGGCAGGTGTGTCTTTGGTATCCAGACACGGAGGCAGCTCTCCTGCTGTGGGTCTGGAGACGGGTCCTAACATTTGTGGTAAGAAAAACATGAAAGAAATGGGAGTAGAAATAGAACAAAGTGTGAGGCAGCTTTTCTGCTGAGTTGTGTGTGTGTGTGTGTGTGTGTGTGCGCAGCCAAAAAGTATTTAAGGTTTTAAAGAAGTTGCAGCTCTCGATGTCAGCCGATTTTAATGCCCGGTGTTGATATCCTCGCTAACTTGTGTTTAGTCTTTACGTATTAAGAAATCCTTGTTATTCATAATCCCTCCACTCTCTCCCTTTCAAACATGATTAGATGTGATTCAGCGCCACCCCCCTGTGGTATAGCAGTCAGCAGAAAGTGTAAAAGTATATTTCTGAGCTGGGAAGAAGTAGGGAAATGATGAAAGAACCGTAATCTGTTCCAAAGGGGTGGAAAATGTGAATTTCTCCGAGGACCAGACCCCCCCCACTCCCCCTCCCTGGGGGCTCAGCTGCAAACATTATTAAGTTAGACCTGGGAACAGGTAAACTGGAGTCATTTGTTCCACATTAATCCGTATCTTGCATCAAAGGCTGCAGGGTTCATGCGTGGTTCAGAAACGAGCTCGAGCAGATCCACTCTCAGACTCTGACTCGAGTGGAACAGAGGGCCAAACATGTGAGCTGCGTTTTCTTTCTTTCATGTCTATTTCGCCGCACAATACAAGGCTCATTCATTAGCCAGCCACTCGTTTGCCTCTCAAGGCGTCACACGGCTTTAAAAATAACACAGAACTTACTAATTTACTTTGAGGGTAACGAGTCGAAAACGAGATAAATCAGTTTGTCGAGACTGAGAATCCGTTTTTTTTTTTATTTGGAGCGGGGGAGGGGTGGTGGTGAGGGGGTAGTTGGAGAGGATCTCATGTGACACCTCCGTCTCTTTCTTGGAGCTGAAAAGAAAGCACGTCATCCTCTATTCCCGCTCTCCTTTTCTTTTCTTTTTGTTGTTTGTATCATAATATAGCGCTAATCCATAAAATGCCGCTCTGCAGCCCGTAGCAGCCGCACTATATAATCAGTCAATTACAGCGCAGTTATAGAATTTTAAAAGGGTTTCTGCTCCTATTTCGCGTCGTGCAGGTGGCTCTTTTCCACCTCCGCCATCTGCGAACTGCCACTGTCTCCTGCCGCATTCATCTCAACGGTAATGACAGCCGCGCTTGCAGAGGTCCCCCTCCCCAGCCACTGATAGATGCAAACAATTTACTCACTGCTTCCGTTCGGTTGCCAGATCCAACGCGACGCCTGCCAGACGAAAAAACCCAATAAGAAACAAAAAAGAGAGAGAGAGAGATGGAGAGAGAGAGAGAGAGAGAGAGAGACTAATAACATTGGAGTCAAAGCAGCTTGGAAGGATTTAACAATTTCCTCTTTACCAAATTAAAGTCCCCTATCCTCCCTTCCACAAAATACCTCATCAGTTCATTAATTAAATGTCTGTATATCAAGAACCAGCACTTAGACCGTAGTGCTGCACAGACGCGTCGAGCAACAAAGTACAAATACTTTGTTACCTTACTTAAGCAGAAATTTAGGTTATCTCTACTTAACTGGAGCGACTACTTCTACTCCTTTACATTTTCACACAATTATCTGTAAATGTGAGGAGTAGAAGGAAAGTAGATGCGTGTGTTTGTGTGTACTCGCTTCTAATTTGTTTTCTCTGCTGAATCATTTATCAATAAAGGCTATTGATAACATGCTTCTATGGTATGAAGTGTTACACCATTCTAATACTAGTCATCATTGATGGTCAGTAGTACACATATGCGGTTTTATATATATGTGTATAGAAATATAGTGCACTATGGACTATGCTTTGGTTCTTAATGGCATTTTTTGCCTTTCATTACGTTTACTTTTATACTTTAAGTAGTTTAGAAACCAGTACACAAAGTTTCAGTTGATACTTCGGCTTCTCCAGAAGTATTTCTAAACTCTTGTATCTATATTTCTACATGTGGATACTTTTGACACCACTGGTCCCATAATCTCATCACTGTCCATGCTGGGCCATATATATATATATATACAGGAGTGCAGGGACTGATGGCGTCTCTCGTTTGGTTCCTCCTCTCAGGTACGACTACGTGGAGATCCACGACGGGAACTCGGAGGCGGCCGACCTGCTGGGGAAGCACTGCAGCAACATCGCGCCCGCCCCCATCATATCGTCCGGGCCGTCGCTGCACATCAAGTTCGTGTCCGACTACGCCCACCAGGGGGCGGGCTTCTCGCTGCGCTACGAAATCTTCAAGACGGGTACGTGGTTGTTTCGTGTTCAGTCTGAGAGGAGTTTACAAGGATAAACACGCGATATCACGTACACTAGTTAGCACAGTGTGATCATTAAAGAGAGTGTTTGATTAAATATTGACCTTTTTTCCGTGCTAAGCGGTAACTGGAGCGATACAGATATGAAGCACGTATTGAATCAATGCTTCACTTCACCAGATACTTCCTGAATGTAGGCAGGTACGGGCACTTATTTTGCATCACAGATTTACACATGACTGAGGATTCGATGATGTTTTAGGACCATGTTGCACCTCTTTGGTCTGGACTAGACTCATTATTTAAATACAAAGCCAAGGTAAAAACTTTTTTTAATCATACTAGATCCCCCTTTATTGTGCTGCAGCTGAGAAAATGAAACTTTTTCTGGTTTTGATATTTTTCTCAGAGTAGCTTTAATGAGGCAGTGGAAAATTGTCACACTGTAAAATGTTAGAAAATGAGGGAGGGGAGAGAGAAGTAGACAATGACATGCAGAGAGGGTCTCATCACACCTGGCAGTTCCTTAATAGTGACATTAATACATGGGCAGGAAAAGTCCTCTTCTTCTTGAGCGTCTCCCAGGAGGAAGAGGAAGAGGAAGAGGAGGAGGAGGAGGGACTTTGGCCCTGAAAACACAACAACCGTGGGCAGGATTTTAGAGGGATTGCACCTTTGCAAATAGGCTATTAGTAGCTGTATTACAAGCTCCTCATAGCGGACTCAGCATGCTTCATTAGGTGACCAAGCGTCGCTGATCCCGGGTGTCATGAGACAGAGAGAGAGAGAGAGAGAGAGAGGGGCGACCGAGGACCCTGGAGAGCCCTTTAGACTGTCCAGGCGAGACGTCGCTCGCTCTCCTTCATGCCACTTGGTGTGTGTGTGTGTGTGTGTGTGTGTGTGTGTGTGTGTGTGTGTGTGTGTATGTGTGTGTGCCTCACATGGCTCCCCTTCACGCTGCCATAGGTCAGCCAGAGCGAGACCAATTGAGATCAAGGGCAAGTGAGACAGAGGGGCGCATAGTGTCGGCCCCACAGCCATCTTGTCCCGTTCCCCCTGAAAGCATTCCACACATGTCTGCTTAATTGAGTCCTGAGCCCTGTTCCCCTGAGACACACACACACACACACACAGATACAGACACGCGCACACACACACACACACACAGAGGGCTGAGGTTACTAACACAACACGTGCGGTTGTCAGTGTTTCTCACTTGCTGGCACCAGCCTGTTGGGAAATCTGCTTGCGTGTGTGCGTGTGTGTGTGTGTGTGTGTGTGTGTGTGTGTGTGTGTGTGTGTGTGTGTGTGTGTGTGTGTGTGTGTTTGACACAGTCCACCTGATGACTTTAAAACAACAAGAGTGTCAGTGTTCACACCCCGGCACCCAGGGGAGACGGAGAAGCGCTCAGAGACGGAGACAGAGACAGATTTGTGAATCGATAAATTGATTTTGCACTTTTTTTTCCGTTTTACGTCCCAAATATAAAACATGAGACTCGATTACGGCGGTTTCATGGGAAGCGGTTATTGGATTCGTTTTTTAACGGTAATCTATTACATTTGCTGTCTTTTTCCATTTCGGTCGCTAACTCTCGGGTCACAACGTCATCTCATTACGGTTTCTTAATAGGACGGTTATGAGACATTTTTCCAAGCCCTCGCCCAGATTTTTGCAGCTGCTTTTAACGAGGTTTTCTACATTTCTCCAACCTTATCGCCACCTGTGTATTTAAGAAACGGAAAGTTTGAGACGTGAATTCTGCCCATTGTCGGGGGCCGCCTCCACATGACCGCAGTGTCACACTGGTTCATTTAGGCCTCGATTAGAAAAAACGAATCTGTTTATGATGTGACAGTGTTGTGATTGAGGTGGTTTTTTGCCCGGGTTCAGCGGAGGTTCGCACGTTTTTCCCAAGTCAAAATCACATGTCGAACGATGTCGTTTCTCGGGGGTTGAGCCTGAGTCGGCGCGAAACTGGGACTGAACAGCGGTCTCGTGCGTCGCCTTGTTGTGACTCACGCACCTCAGGGCTCTGTCACTTCAATGCAAACGTGTCTTCTGAGGCGTCTGAGACGATCTCTCCCTCCTCCACCCCGAGCTGTCACACTCCCAACGAGGCCTCGGATCCTGAGGACAGCTGCGATCCGTAAACCCGACAATAGAATGAACAGAACTTCCTCTTGTTTGTCTCTCAGTAACTTTCTGTGTGTGTGTCTGTGAGATGGAGAGAGAGAGAGAGTTTGCATGTGTGTGTGTGTGTGTGTGTGTGTGTGTGTGTGTGTGTGTGTGTGTGTGTGTGTGTGTCCAGCCTCCCCTGGCAGTAATGATGGAGCCATTTGGAAGATTCAAGCTGTTGCCATACTGCGAACACGATCTTGTTATCCTGGAAGGTGCAGCGCAACGTCTGGTTGCGTGGGTGACTAGATTTTGTGTGTGTGCGTGTGTGTGTGTGTGTGTGTGTGTGTTATCCACACTGTATAGCCTCACAGTGAACTGTTTAAATATGTATCTGTCTGCTGCTACCCCTGCACATTCTGCTCCATTCAAAAGAAGACGACAAGTCTCTCCTCTCTCGTGTATTCTTACATGGACGCCACTTGCCAGCGAATACACAGACTACGAAAGAGAGAGAGAGAGAGAGAGAGGGAGAGAGAGAGAGTGAAAAAGGAACAAAAACGGTGAAGAATCAAGGACAGGAGCTCTCGTCGTGAAGAGTTTTCAATCGCCGTGGCGCTTTTTGTGAAGTTGTCTTTTTTAAAACCCTCAGAATCGCAGGTCTTTTGCCTTTATTCTTCGTCTCTCAGAAAATGTACAATTTTCAGTGTCTCCTTTGGAACAGAGACGAGTGAGGAGCTGTTTTTTTTCCCTTTCAAATCTAACTCAAAGCTGATGTTCACTCGATTGAGAGCAGAGCACGAGACAAACTGTGGCATGCGAAGCCATGTCAGTAGAAATACTTCTTTTTTTTTTCTTAATCAAATCTGGCTCGTTTTATTTCGTTTCGTTGAGTTGTGTTTTTCCAGTAAGCTGTCCAGGTTTTTCTCCACTCTGTTTCTTTCTTGACGTTAATTTCGCTAATGCCCCTCTGCCCCCTTAACCGAATATTCTGGGGGAGGGGACAATCCTCCAACTCTGATCTGTGTTTTGAAGTAATGAGAGGGTTTGTGTGTGTGTGTGTGTGTGTATGTGTTGGGGGGGATATTGTCCTTCGCTCTCTGGGTGTCCTAATTACTGGACCCCTCAAAGATTAACAGTCTGATCTGTCTGCAAATGGCACACATACAGTAACTCCTCTCTCTCATGCACAGCAGCACTAGCATGTATGTGTGTGTGCATGTGTGTGTGTGGTTCTGTGATTTCATTCACATTTCCAGAACATGCAGCATGTAATGAAAACCCTCTGTCGTTAATGCATTTCCACATACGGCAGATTACATACACATGCACGTAAGTCATGCGTTATACAAGCTGACATCAACGTGGAAGCCATGACATAATACAGTAAGAGGAAGCACGCACGCACGCACTTTTTTTTGTCTTGTTTTGTTTTGTTTTGTTTTGGTATTTTGTTTACAACTCTGTCGCCATGGATACTGTAGTAAAGTTCCAGCCAATACGGGCGCAGGACTCCAGGCCGTGGCAACCAATCAAGGTTCACTGTCTAGGCACTCTGCCCCCAGCTGTTATTGTGACCCAGAACCCTCCACACACACACACGCACACACACACACACACACACACACACACGTTAGCACACACATATATGAACGCTCTGATGCCTGATGGACGGTTGCTCATAAATACAGGGCAGCTTGCATGTCTGCACGCAAATGATAACTGTAACACACACACACACACACATTAATTGACCTATCTGAATTGCATCTCACCTCTGTGATAACTATGAGCAAACCATACGCTTTAATGGATTATCTTGCAAGAATCAGACTTTGAGTAAAGATTACTCACACACACACACACGTACATACAAGACAACACGCACACACACACACACCCCACCCCTCCCTTCTTCAGGCGGTGTAATGTGGAAGCTATCGTGACAATCCGTCCAATAACTGCTGTTGTTTACGTTCTACCAAATACCTCCGGGCTCTTCCCCTCTGCCTCTGCACATCTAGTCACTTTATCACTCGGTCTGGCCAACCACGTCGCTCGCTCCGCCCCGCTCTGGCTTTCATTGAGGGAAAGTGGATCCAGATCTGACCCACAGAGGTGCCTGTTGCTAGAGAGTACATGTGCAGTTTCTTCTAGAGGAGCAGAGATGTGGAGGTCTGCTTGCGGGCCTGTGAGGTCTCTCTCACTCTCCCACCTGCTGATGGAGGTTTCAGAACCGGAGTAATGTGACAGTGATGAGTGTTGAGTCTTCGCAGATGGTTTTATTTTCCGCCCCCCCCCCCCCCCCCGCCCGAGATGCTCCTGGGTGGAAACATTAGCCCGATTGTAAATATTAGAATAAAGCAGTCAGTGTTTTTCGCCTCATGGCAGACTGACAGTGTTTCCGAGATGCCTCAATTTAATTTGCGCATCAAAATCGGGAATAAATCTGAAAATATTTCCCTGAATTACATCATCAAAACGGTCTGTGGCTGGGATGCTTCTTTTTTTCTTTTTTTGGCAGATCGCGTTAGGAGGGCGAAAAAGTGGGTGGCTGTCTTGTGACAGTTTGATGCTGTGTGTCATCGATAATTTGGCTGAATAGGGAGTTTATTGTGGAGGGAAACTCCTGCTGTGATCCGCTGAAATGTCACGTCAGACGAGTTTGAGCCGCAACGCTCCGAGGTGGGATCGAAACGTTCATCTGCGGACGCCTGAGCTGTGTGTGGGCCCGCGATATGTGTGTGTCTGTCAAGGTGTATACTTAAACATCTCCCCTGCACGTGTGCGTGGCCTGTGTGTGTGTGTGTGTGTGTGTGTGTGGTAGACATTGGTGGAGGGAAAAAGGGGGAATAATTGTGGGTTTGATCCCTACTAATAGCCCATCGGTATGAAGGACAGTTTGAATGAAAGTAGACGTCTGTTTGCCAGCTTACCACACACACACACACACACACACACACACACACACACCCACACACACAAGCACACTCATAAACCGACACACACAGTTGTTTAGACAACACAGTTGTAATTTAGATTAATTTAAGTGTTTGCATGCCAGCTTGCCATTCAAACACACACACACACACACACACTCTGACAGGCTATGTCCTGTCCCCCAGAGATCGGGACCATAATCACCAGCCACAGATCTACCAACCAACACACATACACACACACACACACACACACACACACACACACACACACATACACACACACACACACTTTCAGACACATACACGCCGGCTGAAACACTAGCTCATAGAGAAACACGTGTTTCTTTCACACTTATCCCATTCAGACAGATGGGAAGTGGGGAGAAAAAAGAATAGGAAATGAGTCGGTGGGAGGGATGGGAGTGATGGAGGATATAAAGATGCACGTGAAGACGCTGAAAAACAGAGAGCATGAATGATCAGGAAAGAGAAGGAAAGGAGGAATGACAACACAGATGTGCATAGATTTAGCACAGAATCAACCACCCCGGGTGGTTTTTGACTCATTTTATACTCAAAATCTGTGACATTTTTGTCGGACTTGGAGGGGGGAGAAAAAAACTAAAAAAAGAAAAAAATCAGTTGCGAGGCAGAAGAGGAGAGACAAGGTGGAGATAGGCGGGCGAGATAGGCGGGCGAGCAAGGCAGCGAAAAGGAGGGCACAAGTGTTTTTGCCATGTTCACGAAACATGAAGTAATGAGAAGGGAATAAAATCGCTGGCGGCAAGAGAGCTGGTCAAGCATTCACTCCACACACACACACACACACACACACACACACACACACACACACATGCTCGTAGTCACGCAGACCTGCGCTCTGCACAGCGACTGACTCTGCAGGGGGGCCCAGACGCAGGAGGGAAACCCCGTGAGAGACAATGTGTGTGTCTGAGTGTGAGTGTGTGCATGCCTGCATCTGAGGTCGCCGCACGGGGGACGGTGTTAGAATAACAAGCCAGTGAGACGGGAAAGTGGGACAGAAAAACAGACAAACTGGGATAAACGAGAGGAGGAGATACTGGCAGGGAGGCGTGCATATAGATCAGTGCGATTGCTCTTCAGTTGTATTTAAATTTTTGACACAAATTCCCGCCTTTCAGGATGATTGAGCCTTAGATGGAGAATCGGTTAAAAAAGGCAAAACGTCAATATTCCCGATTACAGACACACTATAGAGATCTGTATTGATTAACATCGATCTATCCAGACAGACCGTGGGGGAAAAAAACAGCCTGTTTTGGTTATTACAACCAAAACACACACATGACTGTACATGGACACACACACACACACACACACACACATCCTCTCTTAATGTCTTCGTAGTCACTTTCTCTTTATTTATTCATGCAAGCATGCAAACACAATAGCAGACACCCGAACAGACTGGAGGGAAATGGGTTACCATAAGAGGCTTAGACAGTGTGTGTGTGTGTGTGTGTGTGTGTGTGTGTGTGTGGGCGTACATGTGTGTGTCTGTCTGGGTGTTTGGTCATACATGGCTGGCTGGACTGGAATAATGGTCCAGTTGGTACGACCACATACCCTCCATAACGTGTGTGTGTGTGTGTGTGTGTGTGTGAGAGTGAGTATTAATGGAGAGGGTATTACAGTGATTCAGAGATGAAGAGCCCCAGATTACCCCCCATTAACATTGTGTATGAGTGTGTGTGTGTGTGTGTGTAAAACCCAGCACTGATATCGTCATCTCCTCATCTGTCTTCCCCACTCATATCTTGCAGTTTTATCTCGCTCGTCTATTTCAACTTGCATAGTTTTACTTTTGTCTCTATTGCCGTCTCGCTGGTTTTCTCCCTCTCTCGTCTTCTTCGTCTCTCATCTTTCCACTGATCCGTATTCCTCGATATCTTTTCTTAATACCGGAGGGCCGCGGCCTGGGGTTGAGGTTTCCTCCTCTGGAGGCGACACAGAGTCTCTGTTTACGTACACACGAGCAGATTGTCCAAACATTGGATTTTCTGGCACGCGCTCGTCTCACAATCGGCTGTATAATCTGTAATAATGTAATAATAAACCGTAATAATCGACATAATCACAGCTTTGTCTTTACGGATGAAACACTATGAACTACGCTGGACTGCCACTCTCTGTAATCATATTTTAGCTCTCCTCACTTTTAGTTCATCCAGAAGATTCACATCTACATAGAAGTGCTATTTCTTATTCACTCCCAGGCATGTGTGTGATAGTGGATGCTGCGTTTGTGTGCCCTGCATTGGACTGGCAACAGGGTGTAGCTATTCCCCACCTCCACCCGGCATAGGCTCCGGCAGACACCTTCAACCTTCAGCAAAGTGGTGGATAATGGATGGAGGGATAATACGGAGACGGTTTATCTCACCTTGATAGAGCTGGGAGGTCTGTGCCGGGAGTTATTAAGTTTGCTCCGAGCTCCAGAGCACCTTTTGAGCGTCTCCTCGGAGCAGAGTAATTACTCTGAAGTGTAATCTGACGTCCGTGCCCTTTTGTAAACACGTTTTGCGCGACCATTTTTCACACTTAATGAGTTACTCCGACCTCCGGCAGCCGTAAATACAGGTTTTTCTCTCCCCTCTGTCGTCTGCTCAGGTTCGGACTGTTCCCGTAACTTCACCAGCCCCACGGGTCTCATCGAGTCCCCGGGCTTCCCCGACAAGTACCCGCACAACCTGGAGTGCTCCTTCATCATCGTCGTGCCGCCCAGCATGGACGTCACCATCACCTTCCTCACCTTCGACCTGGAGAACGACCCCCTGCCCGGCGGAGACGGGGACTGCAAGTACGACTGGCTGGAGGTGTGGGACGGGCTGCCAGGAGGTGAGAAAATCGTTTGATCGTCATGTTTTAGAGAGATGTTGAGGAACAGCTCAGCCCTTTTTGTGAGTCAAAGTTAAAATGGTACGTTCTCTGCCCTGCCTACGACGTTATCGACTGAGGTGGAGCAGCTGCTATTTTGGTAGCAACGCGTTGGTAGATGAAAGCCGAGGCTCACAGGCAGGATGTTGGCACCTACTGTGGAGAAACAACACAACTTTTCAAGGGGGGGAAAATAAAACAGGAGCGGAGCTGAGAGGTGGGAGAAAAGAGGGTGAGGTGAAGAGGAGGAAGAGTGGTGGGATATTTCTGGTTCTTGGAGGAGCTGAGCTGAGGCGGACAAATCCGAAGCCCGGAGACCTTGGATTTAGTTCCAAGAGATTGGAAGAGGCAGAGAGGGAAAGGAGAGCAGTGGAAGGGCAGCGAGAGGTCCCGCTCTGCTGGGAGGAAGGCAACAAAGGGAAGGAGGTGTTGAGATGAAGAGGAGGGAGGCAGAGAAGCCTCTGAGAGGAGGAGAAACCAGAGGAGGTGAAGGGAGTTCAGCCAGTAGGACCGGGAGGGAGATTTGTTTTGGAAAATAAACATTTGCGGTACTATTTCACTTTTGTTTTCCCGCCGATTGAATTTGCGTAATGAATCCCGCGTAGTGTTTCTCATTTTTTTAGAAATTGATCGAATTGACCGGAGACATTTTAAACAGCTTAATCAACCAAGTGCAGTAATGCTGTTACCTACTCACATACGGCAAAGGCTGAACCGCATTAGTCGCAGAAAGAAAGGGAGGAAAAACAATGCGGCTTTTGTTCTTGTGAATAACTTTACTATAAATATGAATTCAGCCCGAGGAGGGAAGAGGAGTCAGAGATGGTGCAGAGACACAAGGGCAGGGAGACGGGGATGAAAAGCCACACCACCTCTGCTCCTATTTCTCCGGGGATTAAACGGAGGACGGGGGAGAAGTTTAAGCAAAGTTGAAAGCAGAAAATGAAGATGACCAAAAAGAGAGAGAGAGAGAGAGAGAGAGAGAGAGAGAGGGATGGGAGCGAAGGAGTGGATGAAAGGGGCCCGGCACTGTGATGGAGAGAGACCACGGCGAGGTTAAGCGGGATGAAAGGAGAGGAAGGAAATGAAGAGGGAGGAGGTTGAAAGGGAAGGAAATGTACAGGAAAATATTCAGAGGTGAAGAACTTTGCAGGGAGGACGAGGAGAGGGTGGAAGAGGAAGAGCTGTCCTAAAAAAAAAGAGAGAGAGAGAAGGAGCGAGGGCAAGAAATTAATGAAGTTATCAGACGAGAACTGGGGGGCAGCTGCACTGGAACCAGCGAGAGCGAGTGTTGGAGTCGCCGCATATGTGTTTGCATGGGTCAAACGAGCCTTCTGTCGACTTTTACACGCTGCGGAAATTACATTGAAAAGCACAGTGGGAGGACGAGGAACCGCCGGCCTGTAAGCCATCTGTAACAGCTCATATTAAATATTAAAGCCACCCAAAATATATATTTATTGCATTTGTTAGACTGGAAATTGGCTGCCAACATTTGTGATTATTCATGGAAATTATCTCTGTGGATTTGAGATTTTCTTCTCTCGCTTTCCCTTTTTTTTTCCCGCCCCTTAGTAGAAAGAGAGAGAGAGAGAGAGAGAGAGAGAGAGAGAGAGACTTATTACCGTTATTTGCTCAAGAGCCCTATTTCAGATATCCACCCATTCCAAAAGGGAAGGAAAAAAAATCAATAACACTGATCGATCGCTGGCTATTTTCTCGTCTTCCAACTCCTCTTCCTCCTCCTCCTCCTCCTCCTCCTCTTCTTCCTCCTCCACAAGCCCGCGTGTATCTGTGAGCATGAGAGAGGAGTCAGAGGAGTAAGAGGATGAATCTACTATCTCTGCTCCTGTCTCCTTCACACACACACACACACACACACACACACACACACACACACACACACACACACACAACACCCCAGGGCTCTAAATCACACTCATCTGTTTGTGTTGACACATACAAGTTGTGGTATTAGAGGAGAAGTCAGCAGAGGAAACGCTCAGATCCGTGGATTTACACACACACATAAAGTGTACGCATCATATCCAGTACATGCTGTAAAATAAATAAATAAATAAAAGATAAAAACAACATCCAGTGCAGAGATAAAGGTGATAGATGAGAGGGCACAGAGTGATAAGTGGACGTCAGAGGAGCGATGGAGACGATAGAGGAAGAACGGGAAGGGGGAAGAAAAAAGAGAGATGTGGACGAGGGCGAGCACATGTGGGGATCAAGGGATTGATAAAGGAATGAAAAGCGAATAAAGCATGTTGACATGTGGATAAGTGTGATCCCTGGAACGCCGCTCACGACCAACGGAGGGAAAGGAAAATGTGTCCCGAGTCCAAGGAGCAGATGACGAGTGACTCCGTCCAAGGCAAAATGAATTACACGAATCGAATTAGTCACAAAGACTCGAACTGAAACCGCCCAGACTGTAAATGTTACAGTCTCAGTTCCTGTACCTTCCCACCGATGGCTGATCCAGTCCTCCCCCCCCCTCTGATTGACAGTGGGCCCTCTGATTGGTCGGTACTGTGGGACCAGGGTCCCTCCGGAGATCCAGTCCTCCACCGGGATCCTGTCCCTGTCCTTCCACACGGACATGGCCGTGGCCAAAGACGGCTTCTCCGCCCGCTACAACATGACGCACAAGGAAGTCAGCGAGAGTAAGTCGCACCTTGAAAATCCATCTCAAGTAGAATCAGGAAGTCAGGAAGTAGACCTAAGCCTTCTCCTCCTCTTCCTCCCCACCCCTCCCTGGCAGGTTTCCACTGTAGCAACGCGTTCGGGATGGAGTCGGGCAAGATCACCAACGACCAGATCTCAGCCTCGTCCACCTTCTACGACGAGCACTGGCTGCCCCGCCAGGCCCGGCTCAACTACCACGACAACGGCTGGACGCCCAACGAGGACAGCAACAGAGAGTACATCCAGGTACCATGCCGTCTTCTTTCAGGAGTGAGAGTTTCTAGGTTGGACAGCTCTAGAGTAAACGAGTCACGAGAAATGTCGAACGAAATCTCAAATATCACAAAAACAGGTTTGGTTAAAAGAATGGTTAGGCTTTGATTTCGCCGTACGTGAGCTGGGGGGTCACATGACCAGATCCATTTCAGACTAGACGGTGCGATATGTGTGGAAATCGAATCAAAACACCTAACGAGATGAGCCACGAAAACGCAAAATGTCCGTCTTTTGCAAAGTGGAGTCTTGTGGGAAATTCTGAATATTATTCGATTTTGCACTAACAGGCTTTACAAAAATTAAGGCTTACGTGAAAAAAAAAAAAACCTCCTTCCGTGGCAACACCTGCAAGTCACAGTTGTACTGCATCAAAACTTAGTTGACTTCTGTATCTGGAAAGTGTGAAGTGAAAAGGTCTCATATCTTCTTATCCATCAAACTATAAGCTAACTTCTCTTGCTTCTGTGAATGGGAAAACTCTTCAGCCGTATTCTCAGACTCCTTCAATATCCTTGAATACAGCTGCGATTGTTCTATTGTGCCGTGCAGTCACGTCCTAAAAACACACTGCACTCGTATTTTAACAGCATCTTTTTTTCCCCCCTCTCCTCTGTGTTGACATGTCACACATAATAACTCCGCCACAGCTATATTTGTGTCAGTGAATGTGTGTGTGTGTGTGTGTGTGTGTGTGTGAGAGACAGAGCGTGTGGGAGGTGGAGTGATGTGGAGCTTCAGCAGTGAGATGCCTGGGTAAGGCATTGTTTCCTGCACTCACTCACCATGCCAACTTTGTGCCATCCCTGAGCCTGAGTTACGAGCGGGCTCGCTCCGGCCTTCGGAGAGAGAGGCTTCATTCAAACCAGCTCGACAAACAACGCCCGTCCCAGACAACAGATTATGTTGCGGGGCGTTACCTTCCTGTGGCCTGGTCAATGACCACACACACACACACACAGAGCTTTTTTAACTCATTGTTTTTAGATGCAGATGACGAGGTTCCTTCCCTTCCTGGGGTTATTAATTAGAACCCTTCCTTTGCCCGATCTAAGACGCAGTCGTCTTTATCCTGCATAAATTTTAGAGGCAGATATCCTAGAGCTAGGAGGTGGATGAAGGCTTGCTAGCATACCCCATCCTGTTAACACCCTCTGATTAGCTAGCCCGTCATCTACAAGTGAAGAAATGATCAGAGGAGTTAGCTGGGTGAGCAGAGAAGGAGCCGGGCGGCTCATCTGTTAGTGACTCAAACGCAGGCGGATGTCTAGAGGTTGCTCTGATTGTTCCACGACACAGGAAGGGACCGAGCCAAGAGGCAGCGGGAGGCCAGGGACCCTTTAGCCAGTCTCACACATCCTTCCCGTCTCACCTCCACTGCAGCTGACAGCTCGCCCCGTCCTCTCCACTCCCAAACTCAATGATTTTACTTTAAGGAGACCTGGAATGGTTGTGAGTGCTCATACATGCTCTCTGGTCTCAACACAGATGATATGCAACACTAGTTTCAGTAGAAATGCCTTTCATGTCCTTTTTTTTAAGTATAGGAGTATTAAAGTCAGTTTCTGCACAGATCTGGCGCCCTTTTACACTAATATACTAAATCCTATTTACTTTTGACCCAGAATAGGCTGTTGTTAGTGTCGTCAAAGTAAAAGAACAAATGACTTTTCATTCTAGCTCCACATTAAGCAGCAGAGGCCATTTTCCGTCATTATTTGCCACTCCTCGACCAGTGGAAAGACCACTGATTGGGCTTTAATTGTTCGCGACGCCTCAGATTTCTGCAGAAAATCGAGTTTGTTGAAAACGAAGCTTCTGTCTTCTTGTTCCTCGCCTGTGTCTGCGGTGGAGCCGCTGCGTTCCTCAGAGGCTCTCAGCTGTTCCCCTGCGTTATCACCTAGTGCAGAGCGAGGCCCCTGCATGTGTGTGTGTGTCTTTTGTGCGTGTGTACATGCATGTTTGTTTGTGTGGGTGTATGTGTGTGTGTGTGTGTGCAATGGCCTGTCTTGACAAACAGCTGTCATAAATGCCAACATACCTCTCCTTCTTGCATGTTGCACCCGATGGTCTCCTGTAACAGAGGGTGTGTGTGTGTGTGTGTGTGTGTGTGTGTGTGTGTGTGTGTGTGTGTGTGTGTGTGTGAGACAGCCTGTCTTAATGTGTGTTGGTTGATATGTGTACCCATGCAGTTCGAGGCATGTGTATGCTGCTATGTTGGCTCAAGAGCCACATGTGTGGTTTCAATCTCTCTCCAAGGCTCTCCTCTCCTCTCCTCTCCTCTCCTCTCCTCTCCTCTCCTCTCCTCTCTTCTCTTCTCTTCTCCTCTCCTCTCCTCTCCTCTCCTCTCCTCTCCTCTCTTCTCTTCTCTTCTCTTCTCCTCTCCTCTCCTCTCCTCTCCTCTCCTCTCCTCTCCTCTCCTCTCTTCTCTTCTCTTCTCCTCTCCCCTCTCCTCTTCTCCTCTCCCCTCTCCTCTTTTCTTCTCCTCTCCTCTCCTCTCCTCTTCTCTTCTCTTCTCTTCTCCTCTCTCCTCTCCTCTTTTCTTCTCCTCTTATCACCTTTCTCTTCTCCCCGCTTCTCCTCTCTTCTCTTCTCCTCTCCTCTCTTCTCTTCTTCTATTCTTTCTCTCCTCTCTGGGGTCTAGTGAGGTGTGGTGCAGATTGATGGTGTGAGCTCTTGTGGCTCTGTTATTCTAACAACTCTGTGATTGATGAGAGCTTTTCCTGAGAAGGCTCACTTAGCATATCCATCCCTCTCTCTCCCTCTCTCTTTCTCTCTCTCTCCCTCCCTCTCTTTCCCATATTCATTCATTCTTCACCTCCTCCTCTTCTTCCCTTTTCTTTCTCTCTCTCTCTTATTCCCTTCCTCCTCAACCCTCATCCATTGCTCTCCTCAGTTCCGGGCTATCGATTACTTGTCCTGGTGGATCTCTGTCTGGCCCTAAGCATGCAGGTGTGTGTGTGGCTGTGTGCGCGTGTGTGTGTGTGTGTGTGTGTGTGTGTGTGTGTGTGTGTGTGTGTATGTGTGTATTCGTATACGTGTGTGTGTGTTTGTTGGAAGTAATCTAAAACACCTGTCTCTCTGACAGATAACAAACGCAGCATTTTACCTCCCCTGGTGCTTTGCACTATACCCCAGTGGGACGCACAGTACACACACACACACACACACTCACAAACACACACACACACACTCACAAACACACACACACACACAAGTTCTGATTAATCTACAGGTTTCAGCAGCTGCACAGGAGGGGAACAAATGTTAGAACCTGCAGTAGGACCTTTCTCATCTCCTGATCTTTGTTTTACTGCATGCAGCCTCTCTCTCTCACAGAAATCCGAGTTTTGCAAAGTTCGATCTTCACTCATCGACTCGGTGTAGCAGAGGACATACATCATATGAACGTTGCAAATCATTACAACAGTGGCATTTCACCGCAGAGCAAATTCGCCTGCACCTGGTGATGGAGTGCTTCAGCTTTTTGTCGACATGGAGCTTAGAGATGAATATCCTGGCTTGATAAGTCTGCTGTATTTTCAAGTTGCCAACCTCCTGTCGAACCAGCCTCTTCTGAAACTCACCAGGTCCGCATCTATAATCCGTCGAAATATCTCCATTGGAGCGACGTCGTTCTGCTTGATCTACCCATTTCGGGGACCACGGAGCAAAAACAAACGTGTATCTAGCCGAGGGACCTTGAAATGAAGGAGCCTACATCCTGGTATAATACGAGCCGGCGAAGCAGCATGCCAGACACGTAGCGTCAGCATCCACAATCAGGATGGGGAGGTGATCATGGCTATAGTATGGGAGGAAATTAAAATGAGCCCCGGGTCATTACTATCGATCTGCCGGGAGAGAGAGAGACGGGGAAGAAAAGGAGGGAAAGAGGGATATGAGAGGGGGTGGAAAGACGTGTGGCGGGCGGGGGGTGAGAGGTGGATGCTGATCGGTTCAGGTGCGTAGTCATGTTGCTTACATCTCTCTCTAAGCAGTTTCAGCGACGTTTTGTCATTTGTGTTCCCGGGGTTTTGCGCTAAATTTAGAAACATGTTTCCATTCGCAGCAGGAGAGCAGCGTGTTACATTTTATTGATGGTTGTGATATGTGATACTGCCAGTCGCCTCCCCAAGCTGATACCGAGTAATACTGTGGTATTTCTATACGTGATACCGACTCAATACCAATACTTTATACAAAAGCTTAAAGAGTTCCGAGAAGGGAGATGAAAAGCAGCTCTCACAATTTGTAACGCTATTAATCTACCCTATCACTTACTTCACAGCCATATCCATTCATATTTATTGCCAGTCTAAATCAAAGTTATGCTTTTAAGACTGCAGGGAACTTATAACGTATAAACCGAAGCATTGACCGATCAATAACAACATTTTTTTTCTTCTCCCCTCTACCTGGATAATTGCTGCCACTGCCACAAGAGTTTGTTTAGATCCGAGCATCATTAGTGTCAACACTGTGCTCAGTGGCTCATACATTCACAGAGCAAAGTGTAGTCCATACATAACTGTGACAGACGGACGGCCAGGTAGTCACAACAGAATCAATCTGGTGTTGTTCAGGCCGATAGCGACGGTAATACCTATACTCATGAAGCATGTGCAAAGATTAAAAGTTAAATGTTGACGACCGATGCATCTTACTGGTTTTTGCGTTTCGGTATCCGTATTACAGAGCATGGATGGTGACACGCATCTCCTTGTTTTTACCCTAGGTATCAGTGTGCAATAGATCGTGCAGTCTAGTCATTTGTTCGAGGAAAGCAAAAGCAAGAGCAGTCATTTTTAAGATGAGCCTTTTTGTGTTTTGTGGCTCTTTGCTTTGTCACAGTACAACATGTTGGCCACTGGAGAAACTACTACTAGGAAAGGTCACACCTTGATGATAGAATAGGCATTCACCCCCAAACTTACTTAGTCTCTCTATGGACATTTCAACCTGCAAATGGAGTTGTTTGAAACATCTCAGTGAGATGGCGTGTTTGCTCCACCAACACAGGTGGACCTCCACACTCTGAAGGTGCTCACGGGCATCGCCACCCAGGGCGCCATCTCCAAGGAGACGCAGAAGGCCTACCACGTCACCACCTTCAAGCTGGAGGTCAGCACCAACGGGGAGGACTGGATGGTCTACCGGCACGGCAAGAACCACAAGGTAGGCATCATCTGGGTGAACGGAGGCAGGTCTGGATGCTGTTAAGGGACACACACACACACACACACACACACACACATACATTAGCGGAGAGAAAATACGAGATGGAGCATGTGCAGCAAGACTTGACCACAAGCCCGAAAATTAAAGCGGTGTCTGCAATTACAGCCGTCGAGCCGCTGCTCACTTGGCTTCGTTTAAGGGTTTTTTACGACCGAGCCAGAACCAGCACACGCCTCCCCAGCTCCGGGCGATACGCTCAGGCAGCGCGCTCTGCTCTCCACACCCCATCTGGTTCCTGTTACCCAGCGGTCAGAGTTTCTGCCTAATGTCAACCTGGTTCGACAGGTTGACATTGGTTCGCCTCGGTAGAGGCGAGGCAGGCTGAGGTGCCGAGGGTCTTTAAAACGGTTGCAAGTGTAATTAAAGTGGAGGAGCGTTCCAGTGGTCGGGACTGCTTTTTCCATCACATGGACATGTTTGTGCTGCGGTCTAGCGCCACGTCTCGCTTTGCGCTGTAAAGCCGTATTCCTCCATGAGCGCTAACGCATGCACACGTGCACGTTTCGCAGATGTATGCGCTGCATGCGTACACGCTTTCCTTACTCCTGGCACGTCGAGGCAGAGGTCCCGTCTAACCATCTGGGGTTGTGTGGACCGCAGGTCCCACCAGGCTCAGAGCCGGAGCAGACTCCCAGAGAGGTGATTGATGGATAAAACACAGGGAGCTGCAGAGGAAAGCTTTGAGAACATAAAGAAGAATGAATAGAGGGATGATAGAGTTTTTAAAATCAGGTTTATAGCTTTATTTCTGTCTTAGTCCTGTAAGGATGCACCTGAATTCAGCAAATTTGACTTGAAAACATTTTGATAAGAAATAACTGAACAATATCTTAGCAACACTGCCAAGTTCAGTAGAGCTGTAACAACTTATTGATCATCTGAATTGTCTGATCTCAGCTTCATAAATGTGAATACTTTCTGGTTTAGTCCATCGCTTTGTACAGTCTGATCTCCTACTCTTAGCATACAGTGAAGATGATCCATCGAGCTGGTGTCCTTTGCTTATTTTACTAGTTTTAAAATGTTTACAGTGTGCGTTAACACTCAAACAGCGATCCTCTGCTGACACCAGGCCATGAAACAACAAAAACCCAACATGAAAAACAGATGAATGGTGTTTCAGGGATAGCGGTTAGTGTCGCCTCCCATAATCCCCTCTGATTGGCCTGTAAGACAGAGGGGTGCAGAGGCAGACGTTGAGAGTGGAGTCTGGTGGAAGATCCCTTGTGTGTCTTCCAAATACAGACACGCTACAACCTCAGACTAACCAGTAAGTGTCTTCTGAGCCCCTCCCCACCGACCCACACTCCCCCCCCCCCCCCCCCCCCCCCCCCCCGCCCCCCATGGTGAGTCAGTCCACGCAGCTACGGTGGGACGGTTCAGCCCAGGGTCGCCGACCGTTTCATTTGATCCACTGCTGTGAATCAATCACGGAGGAGGAAGCGGAGAGGGAGAGAGAGAGAGGGAGAGGGAGAGAGAGAGAGAGAGAGAGGGACGGTGATTAATCTGATGATGAAACGGTGGTGTCAGCATCCTGGGGTCTAATGTCCGTCCTCTCCCAACTGACATGCTGTACGTCAGGCGGCCAGTCAGCACCGGCCTTGCTCTCTTTCCGAGGTGTGTGTGAGAGTGTGTTTCACGTTAGAAAGGCGCGTATAAATAACTCGACAGCAGCGGGCCAGGAAGATCTTTTTGTTGGCGGGAGTGTTTTACGAGTTTGGGTGCGCGAAACGCTGCGTCTGCATCCACCAGGACGATTCGAGGAAGGGCTGCGTGATAACTGAGACCAGATCCTGGATGTGGACCGCATGCCGGGGAGCACCTGTAAGCCTGTAACGTCCGTCTCGCTCGGTGTTGAAAGAAGGGAGTTATGCAGACATCAGGAGGGGGGAAAAAAAGAAGCAGAAGTGCAAAAAGGCAACACCTGCACATGCAGGGGTTTAACAATGACAAGGTTTCACTTCGACTTGGGTTCTTCCGCAGGTCTAAATGTCCGAATAATGGGAAGCAGATGCTGTTTTATACATAGTGCAAACCAGTAGGATGACATATAGTGTTATGACAGGTGTGGTTAACCATCCAAAGCTGCCTACAGTGATGAACAGGCGAAAAAAAGAGACAACTAGAACTCGTAATTCCATCAAGAGCGTAGAGAAACAGAAAGTGCTTCCAAGTATCAAACATTACATCATCGATCCAACCGTTCATTCATCGCCTTACCTGCTTTGTGTCAGAACAATGGTGAGGAGGTCAGCTGGAGAATATCCCAGCATTCATAGGGGGAATGCAGGGAAGACGCCCTGGACAAGCCACATTCACTCTCACACCCACTATAGAGTCTCCAATCGACCTAAACATCAAATCAGATACATACATACATACATCAGGCACAGAAAGTTAAAAAAGCTGCTTCCATTGCACCCAGAAATGCGCAAGGCCTAAATATTGCAATAAAAACTGTTAATGGAAAGTATTGCTTAGACATTTGTACCCTCTCATGAGGTAGTTTTTCATAGAAGTTTATCACAAAATAGTCATGAAAACACTTTGATACACATATACATGTCACCTGACATGAAGTAGGACATCACATGACCAGTTCACTTCAGACAAGATGGCGTGGAAAGATGCAAGACTTTCTACATGTAATTAAAATATCGAATAAAACTTTGATAAGACTTTTTGGAAGTTATGGGATGTCAGGGAAACAGACCTTCAGAGGAGATATCAACAAGTAGCACATTTAGAAATATTATTGTTACTTGTTCCTTATCATTGTTACTAAGTTAATGGAAACACATTAAGTAGGTGGCTTATAGGGGTGTGAATGTGAAGAACAACACTGCTCTGAGTGAAACTCAGTGATTATAACTAGGCTGTTTTAACCTCAAGATGAAATCGAGCTCCTACAGATTCAGGGGTCATACGTAAAACTCTCTCAGACTGTCCAGTTATCCATCCATCCATCTCTCATTTGACATTTTCATTGACTGACTCTCCCAAAAAACCTCTTCATCCGTCCTCCTCCTCCTCCTCCTGCTCCCTCTGCGCCTGCACTCGCTCTCCTCACGTCTTCATTCCCTCCGCTCTCCCAGTCCTGCTCCTCTCATCCTCCCTCGGCACTCCATCACCCACCCTCCATCCCCTCCATATGTCTCTGAGAAACCCATCACGAGTTTGTGCTACTCTGGCTTTTTTTTTCCAGAGACATTTGCTATATGTATGCATGTATACGTGTGTGTGTGTGTGTGTGTATGTGTATGTGTGTGTTAATCTGGGAGAATTATTGAAGTAGTGTTTTACGAGCCAGAGGCATTAAAGGGGCACAAATAGTGATTGGGGCCACATGGACTGAAAGAATGGGAAAGTATGAGCGCGGCTCACACGTCACACAATTACACACCTGCAAAACAGCAAAGAAACAAAGGATGTGTGTGAACCACCTCAGATGCCTGTTTACCACCTCGATCTTGTTGTGTGAGAGCGATCGTCTCAGGTGAGTAGCTCTTAACAGGGTTAGGGTCGGTGGAGCGCGTCCACCATCACGCTCTGGTCTTAAACATCTGGGACGCAGCACACTGGGAGGGGGGGGGTGGGGGGGGGTGCCCCTGTCACACCGCATCACGGTGATTTGTGCGATCTGCTACGTATTTGATAATGTCATTAAAGGGCCTGTCGCGAACCAGATGGCACATATGGAATATGTGTTAGCGCGCAGAAACATTTCACAGAGCGAGGAGAAAGTCGTATTCACGTACAGAGCGTGTCTTGAGGCAGAGGAAGGAGGGCTGGAGGCACACTGCTAGACCAAGATAACCAAGATAGACGCACTGAATTTAAGGAAAAAGATGGGGAAATTTCTTGAAATAACTCTGTTGTTGCTTGGTTTAAGTCTTGAAATAATTAACCTTTAACACTTCTACATCTATGCTGTACTTTTTTTATCTTGGTGAGAACCAAATAATTTGCTTAGCAGACAGATGGACAATCCATATGGTTCAGGGAGGACTTCTGGGTAGATATCTGAAGATATTAGGTTTCTCTGTTGCGATCACATTTCAAACTTTCTTTGTTTTTTGCCCCTGAAATGTTTCTGCACTCCTCGGTTTCCTGGTGTCACTGGTGCGGTCCCCACTCCATCCTCAGGTCGGGGGGGGGGGGGTCATCCGACCGCTCACACGTTATACTGTAACAGAATAATAGAAAAACGTCGGGATGGCCTCAGACGTTCTGCGATCCGCCTCGCTAAGTGTTTGTTCCTCGGGCATCGTTACGGGAGGTTGCCCCCGTGATGAGGGAAAAGCGGCGATTGTCAGTGACCCGAGGTCGCCGCGCGAGAAACGATGTTGTCTCAGTTTGAGTCTTCATCTGGAGCCGCACGAGACCTTTGGCTGCGAGGGGTGCATTTAAGCTCAACGTGCTACAAATGTCATTATGTAGCCCTCCCGAATCGCTGCAGGCGTAGCTGTCCGGGGCCATTACAACACTGGACCCCGGCCAAGACCAAAACCTCCTATTCCCACCTTAATCTGTGGGAGGGAGGATGGATGGAGAGAGAGAGAGAGAGAGAGAGAGAGAGAGGAGGGAGACGTGGGTGGAATGAGAGGGAGAGAGGGAGGAAAAGTTTTGGGAACCTGAAAAAGAATTAGCAAGAGAGAGAGAGAGAGAGAAGGAAAACACAAGCAAAACAAGTGGAGCATGGAAGTGATGGAGCAGGAATGAAGCTGTGCAGAGGGAGGGGGAGAGGTGGAAACCGCTGGGAAAAAAAGTGACGTTCATAGGGGAAAAAAGTGAATGAACGGTGGGGAGGAGGGGGGACGCAAAGGGAAAGAGGGATGGATGGATCAACAGAGGCTGGAAGCAGAGGACGAATAATGAGAATAACAGACAAGGGTGTCGACCGCAAATCCCCGGCGGATGGATCGGAGGTCTCTGCAACGCCGGCTGGACGGATGTCAGGAGAGAGGGAGAGAAATAGAAAGAGAGAGAGAAATAGAGAGAGAGGGGGGGGGGATTCAATTAAAGACAGCGTCGTCAAGGGAAGGGGGGGTGGGACGAGGCGAGGGGAGACTCGTGAGGGAGGCCGAGGTCAGAGGGGAGCAGGAGGAAGGAGTTTGTGACAAATGAAGAAAGAAAAGCCGAAGGGAGAAAAAAAAAGAGCAGGAAGGACAAAGGATGGAGGGGGGGTGGGGTGGGGGGGGGGGTGGGGGGGTCATAAGGGTGCTGTGTGTGAGATTTGTGGAGCCGACCATCACAGTCACCAGGATTCAGCTGTCAAAGGCAGGTTACCTCCCTGAAGAGTGTGTGTGTGTGTGTGTGTGTGTGTGTGTGTGTGTGTGTGTGTGTGTGTGTGTGTGTGTGTGTGTGTGTGTGTGTGTGTGTGATGAAATTAGAGGAGATGGAAGGGGGCATTTTACTATTTTATAACTCCACACGTTCACACAAACCACACAGAGCACAGACATTTGAATAATTCAGCGTATCCACGCTGGTCGTCAACGGCTGACTGACTGCGGCCATGCATGCTCACGACACACACACACACACACACACACACACACACACACACACCTGTCCTTTCCTTTCCCATGGGATCCCCCTCCCTCCCTCCCTCCCTACCTCGCCCTCCATCCCGACTACAAAACCCGCAGCGGCAATACGAGGTGTTTTGCCTGCGCCTGAATGGTGCCATTGTTATTCAGTCGAGGCGTTGAGTGTAAACGAGGAGGAAGCAGCATTCAGTCGGTGTCTGCGACCTTTGACCGTCACTCAGCGATGAAAGAACCTTTCCGATGGAGGAGGATTTCTCTCGCTCGGAAATGTTCTTGCTTGGCGGGTGTTAAGCACCTTTTCTGTTTGTGTGTTTTGCCCTGTGAGGGTGCGTGGCGCCAGCGCGCGCGCGTGTGTGTGTGTGTGTGTGTGTGTGTGTGTGTGTGTGTGGAGAGGCGGTCCGCTAATGGTCTGATGTTTCCACCTGTGTTCAGAGGCACAGAAAGCTGACACCAGGAACCCTTTGGGCGAGCGGATGCTTGACTTTTACACCTCGCTCTCCGTCTCTCCTTCACTTATAACAACCTGAGACGGGGGCTGCGGGTGCAGTCCATTAGCTGATTGTTGTAGAGGCCCTTTAGAAATAGACTGTTAACTCTGAATTAGAGTTAAGGATGCCGCCTTCTCCCGTTACACCTCCCTCACACACCCTGCACAGCTCAGGGCCAGATATCCAGGGGGTGAGCGGTTCGATCCCATTCAGACTCCATGATCCTGAAACCAGCCCAGTGTGAATGGTTAAAGCCTCTGTCACCAATTCATGAAATGCCATGAATGGGTCTGTCGTTTTTGGGCTTTCACCAGAAGCATGACAAATAACACGTTCCCAGCCTCGCTCTCGCTCTGAGCAATCGCCCCCATCGTAGGCTGATGAGACGGAGCGGGGAGGATAAAAATAGAGATGAAATCACACGCAGCAGTTTTAAAATGCGCCTTATGCACATCTAAATTTTGACAGCGGGGTCAGCTCAGCATCGATTCAGAATATTTAAGAGCTGATTGCTGGAAAGATAATCGCCGCATCCGGTGGTGGACTCTGGCAGCGATCAACGCCTGCTTACAGAGGGCGATTTGAGTTTTACTTTGGAGAGTGTGTGGAAAAAAAAAGAAAAAGAAAGCCGGAGGTGAAGCAGAGTTGCAACTCTGACCTCGACCAGAGCAGATAAGAGATTCAGGACTGCACGGGACATGCACGATCACTCGAAAAACGCTGGTGCAAAGTTACACAAACGATTAATGTGCACGCACAGAAAAGTACATACAGTGTTTTAGAGTGTGTGTATGTGTGTGTATGTGTGTGTGTGTGTGTGCGCACATTTGCTGCGGAAATGTTCCACTGCGCACCAGGGGAAATCAGAAAGCACCCGCAAGCCCCCCTAACTCCTCAGAGTGAGACTTCATAATTACACTTTTACACACACACACACACACACACACCTACACACACTCTTGTAATTACAGTCCGCTGCCACAATCCCATTAAGTCTTTGGGGGCCTTTCGGCATTTTTCCATCATTTAACTGGTCACAGTTTCTGGTAGTAAGGCCGTTGTAAGGGCACGAGTTCAGTGGGTCTGACTTTGAGTCGAACGCCCCTCGGCGGGTCGCCGGTTCGATTCCCCGCCGGGCCCCCGTCGCCCTGCTCCCGTTCTGGCAGCGAGTCAGAAACAGCATTCATCCATATTTTGTCACCCCCGACGGAGCCCGCTGTTCAACTGATTGGGAGCAGGAGGAATGTACACACACACACACACACACGCAGCCACGCTCACACATTCCTAAAACAAAGCGAACATCTATAAATGAGTACCCAAGCAAGTAATTGCAAAGCCTTTGGCTCTGTTGAATGAGCTTTACTTGCATACGACGGCGCGTCTTCCGCCCTGATGTAATATGATGGAAAGATTGTTCGGGGCAGGCGGTAGCTTTGAGCCTCTCCTAATGAAACAATGGCGGAGATTTCCAGATTTTCCAACATTTACAGCAGACTATCGTCATGGCAGATGAGGGCTCGGGTGGAGGGGAGGGATGGGATGGGATGGGATAGAGACGTTGGAGAAGAAGACGGCAAGGAGCAGAGAAAGCAGAAACGATGAGCGAGACGAGAGAAGAGCGGGAGCCCAGCTGTGTTTTCCTACTGCGACTAAGAGAGAGAGAGGGAGAGGGATAGAGAGAGAGACATGACACTCTGTCAGATTGACAGAGATATAAAGTCTCGGTGTCAAGAGACAAAAAGAGTGCTTCTGGCCATGTGCGCTCGCATTCAATTTCCTTTTTATCTGTATTTGTGTGTGTTTTCAAAAGGAAATCATTTTGTGTGTGTGTGTGTGTGTGTGTGTGTGTGTGTGTGTGTGTGTGTGTGTGGGAGCTCGGAGGGCACTTTTGCGAGGCAGCAGAAAGACAGTGTGTGTTCAGCGGCGTGTGTTTGAGAGTGTCTGCGAGCCACGTCTTTGTGAATATTAAGCCGTGTGTGTGCGTACGCGCTGAGGGGCGACAGCCTGTGTTTCTCTCCGCTCTTTGTGTGCGAGCGAGTAAAGATTATGTTTTCCTCTGTGTGCACGTGTGCGTGTGTGTGTTTGTGTTGAAGTCAAGAGGACGTGAGAAGAGGATGCTCTCCCACGTACCCGCTCCCTTTGATTTATGGCACGCTGCGTGCCCTCGGATCGTGCGTCTGAGCAGAGCGAGTTAGGAAATCGCTGCACTCGTTCCTCCCTCTGTGAGCAGGAACAATGTGTGTGTGTGTGTGTGTGTTTCTGTGAAAGCACACGGATGACAAACTCTCGCGCCTCATCGGATTACGCGTCCTTTTGTTTAACATCAAAATCGTCCAGTATAGTCTCTATGGAGACCTGAGTCTGATAACGTCGGTACTACATATCTTTATATGACAGTTAAAACACGCTCTGTTTTCCTCCCCCTGGGATGTGATTTGCAGACTGACGCTCTGCCCTTTGCCCTCACGCGTACAGTTTATGGTAATCTGTTTCCTCGTTTGAGGTCCCCAGTCCATGCACACAACAACAGTCCTACTGACACTCAGTTAGGAGCCTCAAGTCATCCTAAACGTGCTTGTTGCTCCTCAATCTGACCAACCTTCTTAATCTGAAGCAACAGTGCCACTTTACCTACTGCTGTAGTTCAATACTCCACGTAATGTTATCTCGTAGTTGTTACTGTGGTTCACCTTTTTATGCTGTAATCCTGATCCCTCATTCATTTTTATTCCGAGGACTACGAGGGCCGCTGTGATATGCAAACACTGAACCCAAATCTGTTTAAATGTTTGGCAATATTAGACTTAATCCCTTGTCCCTTGACCAGCGGGATCTGTGCTGTCACGATATCTCTTTAAGCCGAGGCCGAGCCACGGCTGCACCGCTCTTCATCCTGCCTGTCGAAACGAGGGGGTGGGGGGGGGGAGAAAAACCCAAATCAATGCCTGGTAATGAAATCCCCTCCGTTCCTCTTCTTTCTCTCTCTCGCTCGCAGGTCTTCCACGCCAACACCGACGCCACCGAGGTGGTGCTCAATCGGATCCCGCAGCCCGTCCTGGCCCGCTTCGTCCGGATCCGGCCTCAGACGTGGAAGAACGGCATCGCGCTGCGCTTCGAGCTCTACGGCTGCCAGATCACGGGTGAGACGGATGACAGATGTAGCATCCTCCTCTGGAAAGTTTCTCAGACTCGTGTTTTTCGCTCTCCCTCCCGACCCGTCCTCCTCACGGGACTCGCTCCTATGAAAACACCACGGCGGCCTTGCCAGACTTCGTACCAGTGATATACTGGTTGTTTCACGGGGTCGGGGGTTGGGGGGGTGGCGGGTCATGGTATAAATAATAACTCCTTCTTGGAAAACATTTGGTGGAAAAGAGTGGTCAAACTGTGATGCTTCTCGCTCGTTATTTATGTGAGCTGATGATGAATAATTCCTTCGTTTGTTCACCCATTAATGTTTCTATTCATACTTTCCTCTCCTGTTTTTTTACCATCCATCCTCTCTTTCTTCCACACACCCACTCTCCTGTGCACTCACAACTCTTACCCCGACTCTTTCATATATGTATCCTCCCTCTCTCTCCCACACACACACACACACACACACACACACACACACACACACACAGAAACACACTCGGTCGTAATAGAATAATACTAGAGTGTGATGTGTGGGTGATAACATCAGAGAGTAACAGGCTCTCAGCTTTCATCTGCAGCCCTGGCAAACAAACACGATTTCAACCAGCATAATCAGCTCAATACTATAAATAGATAAAACTTAATTAGACTGTCTGTGTTTGTGTGTCCGTCTGTGTGTTGCAGGGATGGTAAAAGAGAAACAGTGTGTGTGTGTGTGTGTGTGCGTGCATGTAGGCGTGTGTGTTTTCCAGCTCCACCGTATCATTATTAGGTTAGAGCCTCTTTCTGTGCCATCGTAGTGGCCATTGAGAGGGACAGATATGCTCTTATCTAGTAGGGCTATTTCAGCACCCACACAAATCACAGTCACACCAAAACAATATGATACTGTGTGTGTGTGTGTGTGTGTGTGTGTCCATGATAGAGACAGAGAGATGCAGCCATGGCATATATCAGGTGTCTTTGCCTTGTGTTCTTGTCGCCCTGTTGCCTATTTTTCACCCTATTTTAACACGTGAAATTACATTATACATCACTCGGCTTTTCAGCAAGCAGTGAGGTCCAATTCGATGCATATTTCAGCCATTTACGTCTCCCCGCGTGGCGCCTGCAACCCATTACGGGTCCAAGAAAAACGCAGACTTTGTTTGCGGGATCTTGACAGTTTCAGACTGCAGTTCAGTCTTTTGTCGAGACAGATGACAGCGGGTTTACGGTCGAGGCAAAAGCTAAAAAAGTAAAAAAAGCTTCCCTGAGATATGCCTATAACATGCAGAGAAGCCTTTATAACCAAACATTAGCCGCTAATAGCTCTTTCCCTTTGGCGGCGCGCAGACGTATTGACAAGCACAGAGCAGAGCACGCCGCCGTGGGGGACGTGATAATGCCCTACACAGGCCTATAAAGGCAGACATAAAGCAGTCAGTCTGTGACATGTCATTAACTTAAATCACACTTTTATGCCTCTCCGGCTCGACTTTCTTTCCTCCCCGACTTTCTACCTATCCCTCTTCGATGTCGCTCTGTTTTTTCTTCTGTCCTTCTATTGCCTTTGCTGACAGCTCCACCCGCCCCCCCCCGCCTCTCGTTTTCTCTCCATCCCCCCTTAAATCCCCCCTCCCTGCCATCCCTGCCTCATTCCGCTCTTCGTTCCTCCATCCCTCCTTCTCTCCTGCCTAAAACCTCATTTTAGTTTGGCCCTAGAGCGCCTATCAATCACTTATTTTTAGCTTCTTTATCACTTTTTTTTGCCTGTTTGGGAAAGTGGACGACCCGGGTAGAGCCTGGTCGGCGTACTTCACAGCGCTTGTAAGACTCGTGTTGATGCAGGGCGGGAGTGTGCGTGGGCTAAACATCACAGACGTGTGTGTGTGAGAGAGAGAGAGACCTTCACCATTCAGTGTCTATGCGCTGGTGCTCGCATAGCTGCCAGTCTTTGTATACGTGTGCACTTTAAGCACTCTGGTGTGTGATATCTATCTATTTCTGCCACTGTGATCTCCAGAGATGATATTCTCATCCACTCCCACTGCACCAGTGCTTTAAATAAAAAAAAAAGAAAAAAAAAAAGAAGAAGAAGAGGACTGGTGGAGTGGAGCTGCTTTAAAAGGCAGAACCCAAAAAAAAGTCGTAGAATAAACAAACACAATAATAGAATTTTCTCCTGGCTAATCAGTTCCCGCAGCCTGAGGGAGCGGGCTGAGCTGTTGTTGTTTATTGTTGATTCATTATTTACCAGGGCGAGGCGAGCGGCCGCGGACGTCACCACATTAAACATTCATCTCCGTGTAGACCCCAAGAATGTCACCATCAATCACCGTCACCCTCCACTGTCAATCTGCTCGCTCCCTCTCTCTCCCTCTCCCTCTTTCTTTTCAACACAATCTCTCTCTTTATCTTACCCGCCCTTCTTTATTCAGTCGCCCTCTCTGTGGTCTATCATTCTCTGTGACCTTTTGCCTGCTTCTTTGTCTCCCCTGTGTCCTTTAACTCCCCTCGTTCACCTCGTTTTTTCTCCTCTCCTCCACTTTTTAAACCCGCGATCCTCTACCGCAGGCTCCATTCTAACCAAATGGAAATGGTCAGTCCTGTTTCCCTGTTCCCTTTGGTTTCTGTCTCGTTTATTCATGGCAATAACACATTCTGATGCTTGTTAGCCTAAAACACATTTGTCAGTGTAATAAAGAGCATCTCTTTGATCTGCAACGCGCTTTCATTTAGCTCCTCCATTTGGGAGTTGTGTGGCTCAGCGCCCCATGAAGAATCCCCCCTTTGGTAGCTCGGCTGAAGTTATGCAGCAACTTTGCAGCCGCGGGAAGGCAAAATAATGAAAGGGGTTGATGGAAAGCAGCCGAGTGCGACACGCCAGTCGTGGGTTTTAACAATGCACGTCGCACACACGAGTTTCACCCCGAGACGAGATCAAAAAAAAGTGACAACAAATTATCTCCTGTCCTGAAAGTCTCGTTGGTTCATGAAGAGGGTTCGAGTCGTTGGATGTCAGGCAAAGCTGTTACCTCGTTTATTTTGTCAGACCGGATTTAGAGAGACGAATCAAGCGAATCTCATCCTCACCTTTAGCGCAAATCCTTTACGGGATAACAAAAGCACAACCGACATCACAGTTGCCTCTTTTCTGCAGGTGTGTTTCACTCCTTCAACTGTGCAAAACCAAATGATCACAATAGAAACTGGCACGGAAAGACGTGTCTATGTAGACGCTAAAGTGTAAGGGAAACACTTTGCACTCATCCTATGGAGTGAGACTGAACTTTTTCTAAATCGAATTGTTTTCCTCCTCGAGATGTTCAGACGCCTGACAGCTGTGAAATCACGATTGCCGTCTTGGTTTTTTAAAACAATCAGGAAGAGCAGAGGTCATTTTGTGCTGCGAATGCATCAAAATCACTGTGTCAAGCTAATTTGAACAGTAACACAAGCATAAATCACTTTTTCTGTCTGATAAAACAGTCAGACAGGTTTACCCTTGGCTCAGAAATGTTGACGCTGACTTTGTTCTGATTACTCTGTGTCTCCTGTTCAGATGCGCCCTGCTCCGAGCTGCAGGGCATGCTGTCCGGGCTGCTCCCAGACTCCCAGATCTCTGCCTCCTCCATGAGAGACATCCACGGCTCCATGGGGGCGGCCCGGCTGGTGGCCAGTCGCTCGGGCTGGTTTCCCAACCCCACGCAACCCATCGCCGGAGAAGAGTGGCTGCAGGTGCGAAATCATACCCCATCCGATGCGTCCTTTATTACACGCGGGCTCGTTTTTCTGCATCCGTGACCAAAACGTTGACACATGAGAGTTTCCTCCGTCTCAGCCGGCGTCTTTTTGACCTTTATCCACGACAGGAACAAACTGTAATGTCATGTTTAGTCGCTGGTTCTGCTTTGGAGAGAAGCTCCTGGAAACAAATTCTGCCAGCCATGCGTTATCCCATCAAAACAAACACACACACACACACACACACACACACACACACACACACACACACACACACACACACACACACACACACAGAAAAGTAATCATCATTTTCTGCTGCATCTGCAGTGTCAACAACTTTTAAACAAACAGAACCACTGGAGAATGCACGCTGGGAAAATGATGATATTAAAGCCAATTTGGGTAAATGGGGGAAGAAACAAGAGCTGGAAAAAGAAAAGGATATTGCAACATTCAGGAAATTTGGGAATTAATCAAGCGATGAAAACAAGACTGGGAAAAAAGTAGGTTGGAAACATAAAAACATAATAAAGTTGTTTGGGAGCCTCGAAAACTGGCCTGACCCAGAGCGTGAAGTACAATGGGAACATATAAAGAGGAAAACATAGTTCTTTCTACTTTGTAATGGAAAAGCAGCTCTGATCGATTGTGGAGGCTGCGGGGTGGGAGGGGTCAGAGCTCCCTCCTCAGGGAGGGGACCCGGAAAAGGATCGGCTCCTGCAGGGCCCCAACAGTAATGATTCGGTCATGTGTGCGTCTGCAGGCGGACCTCGGCGTGCCCAAGACGGTGCGAGGCATCATCACCCAGGGTGCTCGAGGGCTGGAGGGCAGCACCAGCACGGAGAGCAGGGCCTTCGTCAGGAAGTACAAACTGGCCCACAGCCTGACCGGCAAGGACTGGACGTACATCACAGACAGCAAGACCGGCTTCGCTAAGGTACCCTGTCAAAGAAAACTGGATCGATGGGTTTAACTAAAATCACCTCTTCAACAGGTTCCACGGAAAGTGTAGTTCATCTAAGATGACCTTAACATCTCGACCTTAACATAAACATGCATAAAATGTTAAGGTCGGGATCACCTCAACATCTCGACCTTAACATAAACATGCATAAAATGTTAAGGTCGGGATCACCTTAACATCTCGACCTTAACATAAACATGCATTAAATGTTAAGGTCGGGATCACCTTAACATCTCGACCTTAACATAAACATGCATAAAATGTTAAGGTCGGGATCACCTTAACATCTCGACCTTAACATAAACATGCATAAAATGTTAAGGTCGGGATCACCTTAACATCTCGACCTTAACATAAACATGCATAAAATGTTAAGGTCGGGATCACCTTAACATCTCGACCTTAACATAAACATGCATAAAATGTTAAGGTCGGGATGAACTTTACATAAAACGTTAAGGTCATCTTGACCTTAACATTGATTCTGTCAACAGATATCACGAAAGTGCGTTATATTAGTTAGAAGCAAAAATGTTAAGGTTGTCAAAGACGACCTTAACATTTTTTGCTTTTTACTAACACAATACACTTTTCGGGGAACCTGTTGTCAAAATAAACTGAATTAAAGTCAATGTTTCTTCTTTTTTTTGTGTAGCGGAATACACACACACACACACACACACTTACACACTCCTGGCCCAGCCTCTGTCTTCCTGACACATACATATGTACTCTCCTCTCTCTGACTGTCACTGTCAGTTCTCCCTCATTTGTAGTTTATTTATAGCCGTCTTTCTCTCAATCCTTCTCCACTCTCCCTCCCTCCCTCTCTCTCTCCCTCCGTCTCCGTCTTGCCACATTCAGTCAGTCCAAAAAGAAAAAAAAAAGGCTTTTTATTACAGCCTCAGCTCTGATAATAATTCAATTTAATCACCTCACTCCTCATTCTCCCCGCCACTGTCTCCCTCTCTCTGTGTTCTCTGCCTTTCTGCCTTTCTCTGCGTCTCATCCTCTTGTTCACTCATCCTCTATTTGTCTCTCATGGGTGTTAATTAAAAATGTCTTTCCTGCATCACTACTCAGCACTGCTGGCAGTCGGAAGGCGCCGCGAGACGGGGCACTTTAAACTCCGTTCTCCTTTTCTGAGACTCTCGCCTTAAAACGCTTTAATAGTACTACTGAGTGTCTGGCTTTCCTCCTGATGCTGAGAATCCTGTTCCCTCTCATCTGCCTGTCTTTTTAAATGAGCATCCTGGGAAATTCATCATACTGTTGTTTTTTTGGTTATTCCAAGATACGAGGGGGAAGACGGAAGATACAATTCAATTAATGAAACCAATATCGCAACTTTCCCACATTTTGAGAGGATTGGTGGAGTCTAGTCAGTTTCAGCTTGTAATAACTCTCATGTTTTTTTTTTTTTGTTTTTTGCCAGAGGCTGCAGCAAGCTCAGCCTTGGAAAAAATTACTGGGAAATCAAAGGAAACACAGCCTCTGTTGTTATTTTTATGACACATGTCAGACCGTGTTTGGAAAGAAAGCTGATTAGTAGTGTTATACGCCTATTGTTGTTGTGAATGCTGGAGTGATGAAACGACAAACTTAACTACCTCTGCGGCTTGTACGTCTTCCTCAGTAGTTTCAAGACGTGCATCCTTAATAGCTTTTGGACCGAGAGAACAAAATCATGTGCAGAAAAAGAAAAAAGTGGGTTTTATTTGGGTTTTTGGATCGCTAGAGTTGACAGATATGTGAAAATATTGCCATTCTGGTGGAAACAAATCTTCATTTAGCCTCTCCCTGCTGGTCTCCCGCCTGCTCTCTGACCAACAGTTTTGTGTCACTGATTAGTCCATTAAATCAGCCAAATGAAATTATGAAAGTTGTCCCAAGAAATTGTCCCAGTAAAGCAAACAGAAATGAACTTGCCAGCCCCTATTAAGACAAGACAAGTTTAAGACAAACTCTGGGACAAGCCAGGACAGTGGAAGCACATTTTTTCCTCTGAATCAGCACTGGGAAGAAGATGCAGCAGCTCTGCTCCAAAAAAAAAGCAGAACTTTGCCATATTTTTCCTCCCGGGTGCACAAATTGATCTGAGGAATGTCGAAAAATTGGCAGGGGAGAAAAAAAAAAAAATCTGTTGTACTGGATGGGAAATGTTTTATCCGTATTTTCCTTGCCGTAAAACGAAAGTAGGGAAACAACCTCCAATAACTCTCTGAACGCTAATAACATCACTTTTAACATCTGGTTCTAGATTTTCGAAGGAAACAGCCACTACGACACTCCAGAGGTACGGCGGTTCGAGGAGATCGTGGCCCAGTACATTAGGGTCTTTCCGGAGCGGTGGTCTCCTGCTGGGATCGGCATGAGGATGGAGGTTCTCGGCTGTGAGCTGCCCGGTAAGAACACGCGTGTTCATGTGTATGATAACAAGGCTTCACACGCCAGGCAGACGGTCACAAAATGCTGCTGCTCGGGTCGTTTTTAGCGAAAGCGCAGCCATTTCTGTGTGGATCGAGGTGCGGCAGTTGGTTACTGTTGCCATGGCAACCGCGGTTGGAGGTTCCATACAGTTAATATGGTAACCGTGGAGGTAGATGTATTCATTTTTCACAGTTTTTGTCAGAGTCCTCTCGCGTTTTCTCTCTCAAAATTTCTAGTTTACATTAAGAACTGATTGGTTGACACAGTTGAACACCAAGCATGACAAGTTTGTGATGGCAAATTAGAGAGAAGTGGACGTACTAGTGTAGCTCCTCACTCTGGGCAGTGGGTAGTTCCTGGAACTGAGTTCCTGTCAACATCCATCTATCTGTCTATCCATTATCTAAGCCGCTTTGTACATTAGCAGTATTGCAGAGGTCTTTCCCAGTGCACATGGAGCGAAATCAGGGAATACACCCTGGATAGGAAACACACACACATACACACACACGCTCACGCACATACACACACCATTCACTCTCACACTCAGGGGCAATTTAGAGTCTCCAGTCAACCTAAACATGCATGTTTTTGGGCTCTGAGGGGAATTCAAACATTGCTAACCGCTGTGTTGCTATGTATATGTGTGGAGCGAAAGCGGCTTTATCTACATGTGCAACACACACATACACGCACACACATACTGTCCGCCTGCTTGACTGTACGTTTGTGCGCTCACATGCAAACACGCAGTTGAATGCATCAAAGGAACCCATTTTGTGAATGACTCACACATAAAACAACATGAGACATGTACTATTAAACAAATTATCCGACTGTGATAAGAGCAATCTTTACCAAATCACCCATACATCATTGTAATTGCCGACCTTGCACGTATATGTATATTACACGATCCACGAGCTTAATTATAAACATAACATCAGCGACTTCAATATGCTCCATAAATCACTCCATTAATCTCTCCAACCAATGTAATTACATTCTGCGTGCTTTCTGAGCTCTTCAATGCGTGCATGTGTGTGTGTGTGTGTGTGCACGCTTTAACAGTATATACATTGTGCGCATACACTCGCATGCATTCTGCATTGTGATGGAAGTTAATCATCCGGCTCTATAGGAGGCATTGCAGCACGTCTGGACAGGGATTAACATGTCTAGGTCATGGGACTTTTACTAATAGTGTCCAGCTGTGTGGTTGTTGTCTTCACAGCCTGCAACGTGCACAACACGCTCCTCGCATGTACTGAAGGATTAGGTGCCGTACACGCTCTGCTGAGTTTTGGTACCAGAGATCAATCTGTCATCTATTCTGTTAAAAAAAAAGCGAGAGAGACTTTTTTCACATATGTCACCAAGTGCAGACTGAGGTCTGAAGGGATGGATGATTTAGTGCGAGGCGTGGCGATCGCAGACCATTAGTTTATATGTTTCTTCACTGAGCTGTGCGACGACCGTTTATTACAATACGGCACTGTTGTGTGGAGCTTGTTAGCCGGGCCGTGCAAATTGTTCTCAGCTGCGCCATAACTTCGATAATAAAGCGCGTCTTTGTGCAGATTTGCCCCGCGTTTATGGCCCGACTTGAGCAATGATGCGATGCATAAATTCGGCAACAGAGTAGCCCTCCGAATCGAGCCTGAAGTGGTGACGTGTGCACTCGTCCTGTGCTACGAGCAAACCAGAGCTCGTCCTCTCTCCTTTCCTTTTCCTCATGTGCCATCAGATCAGTGCTTTAGTCAGGTTGTGGCATGTGAGAGGTGAAGACAAGAACAGGAAATGACACGTACCTGTTCCCACTGGACATGATGTGGGCTCTTGGCTGCTGCTGATGGCCTTCTGCTACGACCCTGTATTTCTGAACTGTGTGTGTGTGTGTGTGTGTGTGTGAGAGAGAGAGAGAGAGAGAGAGAGAGGTAGAGAGCCCAAAGGGAACAATATATCCTAGATGTGTCAGGACTAGCCAAGGGGTTGGTGTTGATGGGCTGAGAAGGGACAGTCTCCTCTCTAACCGCAGGTCTGTGCAGGTTACTATGACCGTAGATGCAAAAAGAAACAAAAGCACAGACTCGGCTTCGATAAAACGGTTTGATTTACATCAACTGTTCACCTCAGGGAAGATTTTACTATGTGGGACGAGTGAGCTCTAGGATAACCTAGAGGATTATCTATCGTATTGTTACTGTTTTTATCCATTGTAATACAGATGGAAAGATAAAGCCCTCAGGGGGGAAGGAGTGAATAATAAAACTTTCCTTCTTTTAAACGACAGGTAATGAAACTTAGTCGAGAGCATCCGGAGCCGGTCTGGTCTGGAGTGTAAACCATGCACACTCTGATATGAAAGTGTAAGAGAGAAAGCCCCCGACATGCAGGAAAGTTAGGACCTTGCACCGGACTGATTATCGAGCACGCAGCCGTTGTAAACCACCGATGGCAGGGAACAGTTGCTGTCTAATGGAGACCCACGTGCGTCCTAATACTTGCCTTGTAAAAAGCGTTTTACTCCACGTCGCTTGTCTCTGCAGCATATCTGCAGCCCCGATCATCTCCCCGATCGCAGGCGGATCAACCTCTCGGCTATGGCGAGGGTCTGGGCCGATTGTCTGCCGGTCTGGGGCCGTCTGCGCGCCAGATGTTTGCCTTCTGGATGTAATCCGTGCATTAGACGCAATAACAGCTCGTTCCCACTCTGTGTGAACACCACAGCGACTGCTGCTGCTCCCGCTACCATCCTAAATGCCACACATGGAGACATTCACACACACACACACACACACACACACCAAATCTACGACAGAGGCTTGGAGCAAGTTTGTTAGATTTCTCCTCATCTGGAGGGTTTTTAATTGTCTCCACACTAAGTGAGGCGGGGATGAGAACGCTGAAAAGCACATGATCTCACCAGGCATGCAGACGTTCTCATTTGGCGGGTGCTAGAAGTAAAAACAATAAAAACAGAGGGGCACATTTGACTGGAGACAACATACACTCCCTCCTCTCACTCACTTGTGTGTGTCACTGTGTGTGTGTGTGTGTGTGTGTGTGTGTGTGTGTGTGTGTGTGTGAGTGCTCGCTAGTGTAACGGGAGATAAAATATTCAACAGAGTGCATCAGCTCCAGTCCACTGAACACAGCTGTTTACACATAAGTCGGAGGCACATCAAAACACACACAGACACACACACATTCACCTCACATATCTGATGCGTTTCCATTATAGGTTTTTTTTGCAAAATATAAGCAGTCTTTCTATAATTTTGTTAAGATTTTTTCAAATTTGAAGTGTTTCTACTGGGATCGTATAGGGTCTGAGCATCTCTAGGGGTAATGGAAACACATCTAGACTACACAGCATTACAGATCATTCAGGAAAGAGCGCAACAACAGCTTTCCTTTCCAAGTTAAATCCTGTCAGATTAACTTTATCCCATCAGCATCCATTCAATTTATCCAAACGAGCAGCATTCCTAGTGTCCCGATTTTTCCTATTCATGCATTATGATATCCACCGATTTACCCATAATTAAAATAGACAAACAACCTCCCTTCCAGCAACTTGAATTGTTGGAATCCCCCAGTTTCACTTCCCTGGGAGCGCACAGTCGGGCCCCGCCTGCCTGAGTGCTGCTGAGGAAGTAAAAGAGTGAATTAATGAACTGATGAATAAATAAAAGAAGACATCAGCGGTGTAATGCAATCACTGTCCTAGACACACACACACACACACACACACACACACACACACACAGGCCTGCCTGCAGTGACTGCAGAGACTAGAATGGCCTTTGTATTATTCAGTAGTGAGGGTCCTGTTGGCATAAATAACATGACTGGACCCGTTTAGTGTGTTTGACATGAAATTGTCCACATAATATCATCTTTAAGTAGCAATACATGTTCAAGAGCCTCCGTTCTGCATCATTCTCATGTTGCTGAAAAGGTCACGTGATCAACATGTGTGTGTGTGTGTGTGTGTGTGTGTGTGTGTGTGTGTGGCACGTTGCTCTGCTTCTGCACTAGTTTTACTCATTGTTTAAAAGTGGAGGCACAGCCAGTGTGATACAAAGTCAATCATAAACCTCATATCCTCTAAACGCCAGCTTTAACAAGCCCACAAAGAAATTGCTTTTCCATTACCGCCACGGTGATGTTTTCATTTTTTATTTTTTCAGTTTATTTTTTCTTTCTTTCTTTCTTTTTTTGTTTTTTTCTCTACAATAGAGCACACATTGACCTGGCTTCAGGGCTGTAAAACAATTTCCTCCTGTGGGAGAGACAATCTGAGCAACCAATTACAATGAAGAAATCTGAAATTACGGACTCGGGTGGAAGTGTGTGTGTGTGTGTGTGTGTGTGTGTGCGTGTGTGTGGGGGGGTTCATATGGTTCACACAGTAACGTAGTTTAGCATCTCATTACCGTGCTAAACCCCCCGCGGTGCCAAAACGGCGACAAAAGCCTGAATATTATTGCGGGACTCATCCCGATCACTCGCCGTAGCCACGGAGGCAACGTGTAATTTAGGTCCCCACGCACGCACACACACACACACACGCACGCACACACACAGACACACACCCCTGACTATTGGACGTGAAGTGAGAGCTGCCAAGCTGCCAGTTTTGTTCATGTTTTAAATGACTGAGCTATCAGAACATCTGCTGCGCTCTCATCTCTTTCACTCCACACCTAGTTGTTGGCAGGCGGGCAGGCAGGCAGCCTGCCACACACACACACACACACACACACACATACACACGCATTCACAGACTCAATAACACACACACACACCACCTGTTTGGCGTGAAGACAAAGGTTTGTTCTTAGTTGTGTAAATACATGCTTAGGTCCTCATCTCTCATTGAAAGCGGACGTGTTATGGGTGGGGAACTTTGGGGAAATAACACAGGGAACAATACAAAGAGGCAAAGAGAGACAGAGAAAGCTGGTTTATGTCAAATGTCTCAGAGCGGCTGATAACCTCTTTGTCTTCATTCTCTGGCTGCTTTTTGGATGCTGGATGTTCACCTGTCATGAAAGTTTAGAGGCCGGTAGCCAGACTCTGACAGAAACCCTTACCTCGGTCTCACTGATGAGCTCGATGGGAGACGTGAGAGACGGTAGCGCGTCTAATCTGAACGGCCTGAGGAGGGATTCTTTGATTTCCACCATCACAGAGTGGAGGGGTTCATTTGTGTCTCTTTGTGTTTGTGTGTGAGTGTGTGTCAGTAATCTTGAATCTGTAAATGCTCATTACAACCTCTCGAACTTTTGGAACAGATCTGACTTTGCCTCTCTCTCTGATCACAACGCTAAGAATAGACGACTAGACTGGAAGTATGGGGCGATGCGTTCAGGCGCTGTCGGTAATTTAGGCCTGCCACGGCGGAGCTGGCTCTGGCTAAGAACGAGAAGCTGTTTGTTGTTGGAGGGAGAAGCTTCTCCTGGCTCCAGATATTTTAAGTTATGGAGTCTAAGGAGATGTTGAAAAACGAAGACAGTTTGCAGCTTATGCTGTTGTACGCCGGACAAGTGAGAGCCAAGAGCCCTCACTGCGTCTGTCTTTCACATATTAACGATGTTGGACCTGGTAAATACACACACGCACGCACAATACACACACACACACACACACACACACACACACACACACAAACACACACATCGGAAGGGAATGTTGTTTGGAGTTCTTGTTCTAGAACATTCAAGAGTGTTCCGCTGTTCCAGGTTTCCAGCCAATCGTACAGGTTCTGCCAAGTGTGTATGTTTGTGTGTGTATGTGTGTGCGTATTTGTGTGTGTGTGTGTGTGTGTATCTTCCAGGTCCAACACTGCTGATCACTTTCACATGTGAGCCGGGGCTCAGGTCCAGATCGTGTCATGTGATTGGTGGGATGCGTCCTGACTTACACCCACTCCTCTCCCCTCCTCTGCTCCTCCTCCTCCTCCTCCTTCTCTTCCTCCTCCTCCTCCTCCTTCCTCTCTTCCTCCTCCTGTGTATTCCCACTCCTCTTCCTCCACTCACCACAGAGAACCAGCACATTTACCAATAATAACAGTAAGGTTGTGCAATGCTTCTAGAGAATAGTCAGTCATGATTGTTCAGCCCGTCAGAAGGTTAATAATCCTACGGTCTGTTGATACTAACAGACCACAGTAGTGCTGTACTGGATTGTATTAATCTGACAGTTATTCTGTCAGCCTCATATATGTAAGTGGAAACGTTTCTTAAATGTGGAGTCCAGTTCAACAGCGAATCCAAATCTGAGACATAATACGTCTCATTGGACCGCATTATATTCTCAAAGCCAGTCTGTTATGAGGTAAAGTGCCGAGCTGATGTGTGTTTATGTCAGGGTGAGTACTACTTAGGTTGATACATCATTAAATTACTCTTTATTAATGATGCACTGTTCAATGAGACCGTAAAATTATGAAGAAGCAGCTGAAGGATGTTGTAATGAAGTGCCTGATAGCCGGCTCCATTCCTCTGAGGCGGACGCTGCTCTTTTCATTCCAACAGGTACAAAACGCATTAGAAGGAGAGCAAAATAACATCGGCCTACGCAAATGTTTGTGGCTTCTGCAGTAACGGCTGCTACTCCCTCCCCATCACAGGAATCTAATCACACCCACTTCTGCCAAGACTCCTGTAACACCCACCTCCATCGCTGGACACACACACACACACACACACACACACACACACACACACACACACCATCTCCTCATGTCTTCACCTTCTCTTTCCCTGACGCCATCGCCCTCCTGGGTTTGTTTCCTCCTCGTTTTCCCTCTTTTCACGTCTCTTTCAACACACCCATCTTTCTGTTTTCATTCTGCGCCTTGTCACAGTCTTTCGATCAACACATGAAACAAAACCTTTCACCGGTGTTGATTTGTACTTTCCAGCTTTTTTTTTGGTTTTTTTTGAAAGATCGTAATATCTCCCACGTAGCGGTAAACGTTTCACGGCCTCGGAGGCCCGGTCCAAACCGCAGATCACGCATTGCGCAGCTCTGGGTGTCAGAGCGGGAACTGACAGACCCAGATGGGATCGCGGTTTGGAACGGACTTGACGTTGATGGTGTGATTCCATGTGGATGTTTAGGTAAAAGAAGACAGAGGCTCGTGAGTGACGAAAAAATCCTCCGGCCTCGGCTGAGAAGAGGTTCAAAGCTCGGCGGCGGCTTCTCTCAGCTCCGCGCCTCCTTCCAAGACACACAATGAGTTGGCAGCGGGACCGTGTTCCCGTGTCGAGTGCCTGAAAGTCAAACACGAGTGCTACAGTTACTTCAGGCCATATACAGTCATGCTCTGCCATTTTCAGGTGGACAGTAAAGTTCACCACTTCCTCCTTGAGATATCACACATGGCAACACTTAGGGATGGCTCACTGTGGGTGTTTTACACTTTTATAACATTTGGCTCTCTTCTCTTCACCCTTTCCCAAATACCTCTCTCTCTCTTTCTCCCCCTCCCTCCCTTCCTTCCTTATCTATTTATTGTCATATTCACCCCATCCAGCGCCTCTGAGAGTTTTTATAGAGTCACTCTAGAGCCATAAACCCTCTGTTGTTTCCTCCTCTCGCTGACCCGTGAAGTGTTAAAATAGTGATCCGGTGATTTCAGTTTTGTTGGGCGCTCCTCCAGCTGAAATTCAAAAACATAAACCCACAAGTGCTCTCAAGTCGAGTCCTCGGCGGATAAGCTGTCCGTTTCTGGTGTTTTGGTTCGCTTTTGTCGTGTTCGAAACCACTCGGACACAAACTGGATCGCATCGTTCAGAGAGATGTTCAGAGAAGCCGCATCCACACGCACAGTCGGTCTCACAGTCCTTGACCCGGCTTTGGAAGCTGTAAAAAAAAACATCCAAGAATAATGCCGCTCGAAAAGCTGTCTCTCTTTTCTCTGGGGCAGTTGGTGGCACACTTATCAGAGCGCTTCTCGCCACAGTTAAACTCATTTCCTTTGTAGCCGGCGTAGTTAGCAATTCACCGCCAGCAGCTTCTTTTTATCTTCTAAGTTGTTGTCGCACTTAGCTTCACACTTAAGGCTACAATTACAATCACATACCTTATGGTGCTTTGTCGCGCACTCGCCTAATGAGCAATTCACTGTCCGCCGTTGACTGACATAAAGGGATTCCTCTGCTTTCTCATCTGCTCTCTCTCTCTCTTTTTGAGCTGCTCTTTAAGCTCCATTATTGGTGGCTTTTTAACTAAAGTCACATTATTCAACCGGTGCGTTTTACTGGGTTACAGAAAGTCTCCTTCCCCCTCTAACAGACATTAAAATTTGTGGTCCAGTGCAGCACTTATCGTAAAACTAGATATTGTTGGTGGCTTGCTGCACAATGGGCTAATTAGGCATTTAGTCTCAAAGGAGTTTCCTGCTGTAAAGAACTCATTTCGCCACCCACTCATCTCCAGAAGAGGGAGTCGTAATTAGTCCGCCACTTAAAGCTACAACCTACAAATCAGACCTGCACTTTTGGGTTTTTAAGTACAGTTGTCTGATTTTCCATTCAGATCACCGGCAGCGACTTTCCATCCAAAAACACTCGTGTTTCCCCACCATCACGTTTCATTTGATGTTGCACATCAACAACCTGGCTCTCAGTCGGTCACGCCACAAAAGTTCGCTAACTAGCCTCAAACTTTCAGGAAGCGTGCGCTCACTTCAGCGCCTTCCAGAGACGGCACGGTTTTAAATTCGCATATAAATGCGCGCTGTTGATTAGTTTCCGAATTGGAACAAAAGTAGTTTTGAGTTGAGTTGAAGAAGGTGTAAGATAATGTCTCTTGAAATTAACCCACAGCAGTCTGCTTTTCACTCAGTCAATCAATGGCACAGTCAATAAGTGAGGGAGGTCCCGTCACACACACACACCCACCCACGCATATCATCAATGATTTGAGTACGGATGGCATTTCCTTCTCTTCCCCAAGCACACACACACACACACACACACACACACACAGTTAGTAGTCATTATTTAGGCTGACAGTGGTAGATTTATACCCAGAGCTCTTTCCATAATTGAACAGTTTTCGCTCTCTGTTTCCTCCTCTTGCTGCTCAGTCAGCAGCTTTACAATGAGCCCTGGGGCTTATGACAGCACCGCGTTTGTGTGTGCGTGCATGTGTGTGTGTGTGTGTGTGTGTGTGCGCGCACTTGTGCAGTAAGTACGTGTTTGTGTGGTTAACCGAACCGAACCCCATTTCGGTTTTCTCAGGGAGACGCAGAGTCATGGCAGGTTGCCATGACAGATGTAAAGATTGGTGTTCCTCTTGCACCCGAGTTTGAAGCTCCTTGTTTAAAACAAGGACCGACCGCATTATCATGTCGTGGCTAAACACACACTGCACAAGCCTCCTGGGTTGCATTAAAAAAAAAACGCCAAAAAAAAGATTCAAAAGCTCTGAAAAAAAAGTTTAAAATTACCAGTTTGAATGAATTTAATTATAAAGTAATGCATTCAAATGATTTGAGTGACCTTTACAGTCGCTGCAGAGTGGGCCCTGATGGAGGGAAATGAAAGGGTGGAAGGAGGATGAAGAGGAGGAGGAGAAATGACAGGAGAGGAGACGACAGGCAGGGAGCAGAATTGGATTAGATGGGGCGGAGTGGGGATGGAGTTAGAAATGGGAGGCTGTGACGGGAGCTGTGTGTGGTCACTAATTAGGAAAATGGTGGTGAGAGGTGGAGAGGGTTATATTTCCTCTCCCCACCTCTCTCTCTCTCTCTCTCTCCCTCTCTCTCTCTACATCTATCTCCATGTATCTCTGTCTCTCTATCCCCCTCTCATCTCCATCCCTCCCTCTCTACCCTCCATATGGGGGGGCTAATTACAGTGGTAAAGGGCACCAAATTAAAACAGCTTAATGTCAGCAGCTGGGAGCTACTTATCCAATGTTAATATCTAATTCTGCACTGGAGTGTGTGTGTGTGTGTGTGTGTGTGTGGGTAAGGCCACTCTGTTTAGGCTTACATAATAATCTTGCATATTTTCACTCTGAGCAGACCGTGCTAACAACTCAATAGAGTTATGCACACACATAATACGCACCGAACCTGCTGTGAACTATCAGCAAAGGCCGACAAAGGTCAAGAGTTTGCGCCAAACAAGACACACACACACATACGCCGTAGATCACCGAGTGAGTCATGGAAACAAGGAGAACAACCAAACAAGTGATAAATCACCCAGTGGTCTCAGATTGACTGTGCTGATGCTTAGAGACGACATGAAATAACACCAGACAGAGTTACGGCAAAGAGAGGAGCGCTGACAAGGTTGAGGAGGAGGAGGAGGGGAGGATCGTAGCAGAAGAAAGAGAGCGAGAGGCGCAATCTTTGCAAATAGAGGGCGAGAGAGAGAGAGAAAGAGATCCGTGGTGAGACGAAAGCAAATGATGAGTAGGAAATCAAAACACGGTTCGGGGTGAAATGACAGAAAGGGAGCGGGAGAAAGAGTTATGGGGAAGAAAATTGCAGTTGTGGTAGAACAGAAACAACACAAGATAGGGTTTCTGTTCTACGCGGGAGAGGAAAATAAAGATAGACTGCATGTGAGAGTGTGAGAGAGAAAGAGAGCGAGGAAGAGCTCGTGTGTGTGTGTTTACAAAGAGCTTTTTGAGGAATTGATGGCGGTTTTGCGAAGGCAGAGCTGAAATTGGTCAGATTTATTGTGACAGATGACAGAGAGACGATGGAAAGATGGAGGGGATTTGTGAAGTCAAATTACAGATGAAAAGAGGGGGGGAGAGAGAGAGAGAGAGAGAGAGAGACCATGTGGTAATGAATGGCAGAAAATAGGTGGAGAAAGAAGTCCATTCTGTGAATATTTTGGGAGGTTTGTGGTGAGGAGACTTGTGCCACAGAAGCCAACCAATCTTCTGTTCCCTTACGTCAACATATAGACTTTCTTACAAGTATGTGTGTATAAGTGTGTGTGTGTATGTGTGTGTGTGTGTGTGTGTGTGTGATTCAGTGAGCTGGTGAAGAGGAATCTCAACCAACAGTAGAAAGCTACTTATTAAGACCAGAAGGTCTTGGGGGTTACGCTGACATACCCCACTGACGCTGACGTGCATGTGTGTGTGTGTGTGTTTGTGTGTGTGCCTGTGTGAGTGTGCTCATAAGAGCATCTTTGTGTACGTGGATGTGTGTGTGTGTGTGTGCGTGCACACACGCTTCCGTTTGATCTATCATACACTGGTCACATGCTGCTGTGCACCAAGGTCAGTTTGAGTGCAGCATCTATCATCTGCGTGTGTGTGTGTGTGTGTGCGTGTGTGTGTGCCAACCTGCAGTGGGTAAAACGAGTGTGGTGTGTCACAGCTGAGTGCCAGCTCGCTGCCTCGGCCCACTCCGTCACTGCCGGCAGCATGACAAACTTCAGCCTTAATACAGTCCTGGAGCACAACAGTGAAGTGTGCACAAACACCATCAGTTTCTGCATAATATCCAAATCTGTCTTTGTTCAAACATCACCGCTGTGCAGCTAAAATATCACTCTGTTTCCCCCGTGTGCCACTGCAGCTGTGGAGCAAAGTGTGAATATCTTTAAAGAAGGAGACAGATCTGGTTACAGTGGTTTTATTAGAGGGGTTTGGATCCCTGGAAACATAATCAACAGAGATTAACATATGTTTAATAGCGAGCATGATGCAGAGTACAGAACGTCCTACTGCTAATTAGAATGAGCACAGTGAGTGAGGACAACTTGTTAAATAGGATATATATCTTGTTAACTTGGCTGATAATAGGTGTAATTTGCTTGACATTCTCTTAGCTAGAATAATGATAGCTTTACATGTTGTAAGATTTATATGTGATTAGCTAGTATACTGATAACTTCCCCTTCTTATTATTTAAAGTCAAAATGGATGAAAATAATAAAATAATAAAAAAAAAAATCATCCTGAAATTAAAAGGACAAGCATGCCTCTGCAGAGTGGTAAGAGTGGCCATGAAATTAGCATGTTTCTGTCTTAACATGTCGTCTTGCTAAAGTGTTAGCTGGATACACCTGCCGTGCCATTGCTTAGGATCTTTATCATGTATTATTTCTTTCTCTTGTGACATTTGGTGTTTTTATCCCCGTTCCTCAGAAACCACCACCGTGCCAGACACCGCGACCCCCACCCTGCCCAAAGAGGAGCAGACGACCGCTGCAATGAGACCGGGTAAAGACACACAGACACGTAGTTAAAGCCGCCTGGTACACAGCATTAATTTAGCCTCTGTCTCTCGTCCGCACACACTTGCACACACACACACACACTCGACACTTTTAAGGTCAAACTCCTGATGTCATCGTGCACCATGGGGCCTCTGGGCTTTGAAGTCTGTTAGATTCAAGAGTCCCACAGGAAGCTCTGTTTGAGTGAAAATAGGCTCTCAGCTCACAGAGGAGCACACACACACACACACGCACACTTACAGGGAATACGATTTCACAGCTATAGGTCAACGACTGTCAGGCCTTGCTGGGATGAATGTACAGTGGAGTTGTGTTGCGGTGGCTTCAGGATTTTCCTCATGTTTTTCATTGGCCGTATAATTTGCTATTCATTGCCGTGCTCCGTGTGCTCCCAGACCTCTCCTTTGATTTGCATCTACGCTCGTTTTACTGCTCTCCTCCTGTCCATTTTCTGTCTATTCGCACCTTCTTTTATCCTCTGCCGCCATCCTTTTGTCTCAACTCGCTCTCTCTCTCGCACGTAATCTCTCTCTTACCGTAATATTTGCATTCGGCGCGATTTATGGAAACGTCTTATCACACGAGCTCTGTTGCCAAAACATCTGAGCACGGGGGGGAATCTTTCTCAAAGCTGAAATGAAAGTAAAGGGGGAGGCAGCCATTATCGCATTTAGCCTCATAAAAGGATGATAAGAAACAGAGGGGAACGTTGATTTGATTTAGCGCTGAAAGCACTCAAACGGACGGCTTGATATCGACTGTAAACCGGATGCTCTGGGAAAACGTCTTTTAGTCACAGTCTGTCCGTCTCTTCCCCGACCCGCAGCTACCACCCCGTCCCTGTCGGCCGTGTGTGACTTTGAGCAGAGCTTGTGCGGCTGGTCGGCTGATCCCCAGTCAGGTGTGAGCTGGTCCCTGCACACGGCCAGCAGCGGCTCCACCGGGCACGGCACGCATGGAACGGCGCAGGACCTGGCCCTGGGATCGGAGCGTGAGTAGTCACCCGTGATTCACAGTGACCGCCTGGACACGAATGTAGCATCAGAGGCTATAGGATTTATATTAGGAACATGGAGAGTGAATCACTGCCCCTGCAGCTGTCATATACACACAAGAAAACATTCCTACAAGGAGATTTTAAAGGGACATGCTGTCTATTTCCTGTCTAGAGTCAACAAAACCAGTCAAAAGCTGAAGCAGTATCAGTTTGAAGTACAGGAAGTTGAATTTCATCTAATTGTTGCATCTTGTTGGTATAAACACAAGTGTTTTCTTATGGAATTTGTGCTTAAAAAGCAAAACTTATTTGACTCTATTAATCTACTGTAATATGCATGTATGGTTCATATCCAAACTTTTCCCACTCAAAGGTGGATCTGTTCAGGATAACAAGCTGTATGAATGCTTCTAGGCAGGACCTCTCCTTCACTTTTCTTCTCTGCAAACTCTTAAGTGCGCTTCAGAGAGCTATTTAACACTCGTCTTCCTAGAGAGATTTCTCATTTCTTGAAGATAAAATCAGAGGAAGCACCAAAAGAAAAAAAAGAAAACACCACTATGTTATCATGGTTAATTAAAAGCACGATTGTTGTCTCATGGTGGGGTATGACTGCTCCTAGAGCTGCGAGGATCCATGATGCAACGATTTCACTCTGATCTGCTAAAGACGGAGTTCACATCTGTTTTTGCCGTTTCCCTTATCTTATTAGTTACTTTATTGTTTCCTTTCTTTATTTCCCATTCCCTCTCTCACATTTTTACCCACAGATTCCTCCCTGTTCGACTTTTCTCTGTCTTCTCCTCCTTTATTTCATCCTGTGTTTTATTTCCCTCTGATGTCACACAAAACTATTTCTGCTCTCCATCCTCATCACCTCAGCCTCCCCCCTTCACTCCAGTCTCTCCTCGCCTCTCACTCCTACCACGGTGTCTAATTTTCACGTAGTCGTCCACCTCCGGCCATCGCACTCCATCACTGTGATCACCTTTTTCTCTCCTCTCGCTGACCTCTCCCTCTCCCTAGTTCCCACAGTGGTACTTGCCTTTTTCCACATCTGTCCATCTTTAATAAGACAGCAGGAGGATAACCAGACCTGTTTTATCCATCTCACACACACACACACACACACACACTTTCACTGCCTTTCGTATCTCTCCACCTTCACACACTCACACATACATCCTGTACTTACACACACACATAGACACACACACACTGCCCAGAGCGGTGAGATACGTCAGATGATGACTTTGACAGAAGTGCTGCCTTAGCTCTCCAGCTCCCCCAAGGCTTTACACACACACACACACACACACACACATGAACCGCTCAAGGTGGGACTGTCCGCGTATTAAACACTCAAGGTGTGTGGGTTTGTTTCCCACACTCTCACACACGCTCGACCTTGCCATCCACCAAGGTTTTCCCCCCGTATCTGTAGAAGCCATCCAGTTCACGGCTGACTGAGCAGCTCCTTCATAAACAGACAGGGCCGTGACACGAGGCGAGGCTCTACATCACACCCGGCTGCTGCCTGCCTGCCTGCCTGCCTGCCTGCCTGTGTGTGTGTGTGTGTGTGTGTGTGTAATTGACATAGCCGCGTCCCTGTCTACGTGTTAGACAGCGACATGACACTAAGTCTTGTTCTACAGCAACATTAGCGCGGCACCCTGTCTGGAAGCTGTCTTCCATATGCAAATCAAATCCCCAGCCCCTGTCACTGAAAAGCCCTTTTAGGGGCTGTGAGAGAGAAAATACGACCGGAACGGATCGCTCCGGTTATTCTTTTGATATTTGATATTAGAAATTTTACACCCCGTGGAGGTTTTCATCAAGATGAAACTTTCTCACTTGGCGCCATTGTTGGAAGCAGTTTAGCTGTTGATAAGGGGAGGAAACAAGACGGAGGGAGTGTTGAACAGATAAAGAAATCATAATAGAGCCTGAAATCTGCTGATGTGACTTTTTTACTATTTTATTTAATTTTATGTGATCCATCAGCCATCCTTTCTGGGATCTTAACATCATCGCTCCACCCTGACGCATTCAGCACATTTTCAAAGTTTGTTCTGGCTCTAAAATTAAAATCGATGGGAACGTCTCCAGTAGATTTAAGCGTGCCGATGTGTCGAGGGTGTACCTGGGATCAACTCCAGTCACTGTGACTTCCCTCTAAAGGGTTTCAGGGTTATAGATGGAGGACAGATGGATAATATTTCTAAGGTGTTTTTTCCATCATCCCTCTCCGAGTGAACTTTGTCGAGTTACAAAACAGGACAATCAGAACCACGATAGAAAGAGGTGAAAAGTTACGCTAAACTTCTTCAACCCTACTCACCATTCACTCTCAGGGACCCTAGGGACAATTTAGAGTCTCCAACATGCATGTTTTGAGACTGAGGGAGGAAGTACCTGGAGAAAGCCTGATCTCTGGAAATCGAACCCAGGACCTTCTTGCGTCCAGGCTAACCGCTAATGGCTAACCGCTAACCACTTATCCACCATGTGGCTGGAACCATCTGCAGAGCATAGAGGTAGCATAAACAGTACATGATAGGTGATGTGAGAAGCACAGTGCATGGATGCAGTATTAACACGAGTTGATATTGTGTTGTACAGTACTCAGAGTACTCTCTCACCTGTGCCCTCACAGTCCTGCAGGATCTCACAAAACACACAAATTCAAGACTGTAAACTCACAAACAAGGAACTTTCACACACACTCAATGACTGACAGTTGAACTCACACACACACACACCCATACTCACACACACATAGCAGTAAACATAAACATGCATATAAACAGAAATCAGCACACACACACATATATACACACATTTCCCTCCCTCCCTCAGAGCCAATTGCACATCCCTGCCTATCCCTCCCATGGAGAGTTGTTAATTAATTCCCTCCCTTTGTACGTTCGCCAAGATCAAACGCGGAGAGACAGAAAAACACTGCAACTTTCTCTAACTGTACTTAATGAGCAACGGTAATTTAGGTCCCCTTTTTCCATTGCCTCCGAGTGAAGAAGCAGAGTAACCTCAACCCAAATCCATTATTCATTAAGTGTGAAGTGCTGCAAAATCTGTTGAATGCCCCTTTTCTGACTAAAGGAGGGGAAACAAGACTGAATATAAACAGATAGACTTAAGGATAGATAGATAGATAGATAGATAGATAGATAGATAGATAGATAGATAGATAGATAGATAGATAGATAGATAGATAGATAGATAGATAGATAGATAGATAGATAGATAGATAGATAGATAGATAGATAGATAGATAGATAGATAGATAGATAGATAGATAACAACCATGACTTTCTTAGCTATATGTTGAGAGTTTGAGCAAACTATGAGGGCTTATGATTATTATTGTTCTTATAATGAAAATGGTTCATTCCAGTTTCATTAAAGCCAAGATGAAGTCTTTAAATGCCTTCATTTTGCCCTCACCACTACAGCACTCTTCTTTTCTGTCCTGGAGGATTAAAAAAAAGACAGAAAACATTCACATCTAAGAAGCCGAGATGAGAGAAATTTGACTTCATTTCTTGAAGTCGTTCTCAGTTTTCTCTCCAAATGCTTCAATCAATGTATTAAAATAGTTGTTTAAGGTGTTGCAGCTCTAAAAACCTTCATTACAAACTTTTCTGAGACTAACATGATGCATCCTAACAGTGTCTGCCACATGCTTTGTGATGATACGTCTTGGATGTACAGTATAGATGTGTAGTATCTCTCTCCTCCACCCTTTTCTCTCTCTCTCTCTCTGTTTTTACGAGGTGTCACGCACACAGTGTCTGTATGCTGATGAAAAAGACTATTTGCAGCTCCAGCGAAGCTTTTACTCTCCGGCCATAATAGACAAACTAGACAAACAGCCAAACACAGCAGCAAGCTAATGATTATGGTCCTGTTTCAGGGTAGGGAAAACATTATGGCACCCCTTCCCTCTCTCTCTCTCTCTCTCCCACCCTCCATCCCTACCCTCTCCTCCTTTCTCTCTCTCTCTCTCTCTCTCTCTCTCTCTCTCTCTCTCTCTCTCTCTCTCTTCATGTTTGCTCACTCTTACACTCACTCCTTCCTTCCCTTCAGGCCTCCCTCCTTTACTGGCTCCCCATCAATTCTTCGAGCTCAGAGGAGAGAAAAGAAGTGAATTAGATTTAGAAAACAAAAAAAAAACTGATGGAGTGAGTGTAGATGGTGCTTATAGACCCCCCCACCCCTCACCTCCTACACACACACACACACACATGCACACATACACCTACACACTTTGACACAGTTTTATGTGTACTGCTATGATGGCTGTGCTGACACAGGCAGAGCAACCAGAGCGAGGTGTCAGCATTCAGACTGATTAAGGCTGTTTAAGCAGGCGTGTGTGTGTGTGTGTGTGTGTGTGTGTGCGAGCATGTGTGTTGTGTTCATTTGTATCCGTGGCCATTAGCGGCCATGATGAAATGGCAGCCTCATTTGCGGTTAGGCCTCGTACCCACAGAATGAGGGCGGTTAATGTCTTAAACCCGGAGCGACCACAGCCCACTACATTACCGCCTCAGACTGCACGTCGAGCCCGTCCTCACCGGCCGGGAATCTGCTGCCTTCACAAATCATAAAATTCATTATGGCGCCCGTTAAATAAGTGAAATAAAAGAAGCACAGAGAGGGGGAAAAACGTAGACGCAGCTAAAATAAAACAGTGGCGGCGTATCATTGTAAATGCCACTAATTTCTCCTGCGGTGCCGCTCGTTAATCTTAAACACTCCGCTGGTTTTGAATAATGCAGCGTCTGCCACCTGTTTCTTAGGGGTTTTGTTTCCTCTCTTCCTCCAGATTTCTCAGGGAACTACCTCCACCTGGACGCGGGCAGCCACACCCAGCGGAAACGTGCGCGGCTGCTGAGCCCCGAGGTGGCCCCGGAGCGGGGTCCGCTCTGCCTGGTCTTCCTCTACCAGCTGCAGGGGGAGGCGCAGGGCAGCCTGAGGGTGCTGCTGAGGGACAGCGACCAGGAGGAGACGCTGCTCTGGGCGCTCAAAGGAGAGCAGGGCTCTCACTGGAGGGAGGGCCGCACCGTCCTGCCCCAGAGCCCCAAGGAGTACCAGGTGAGTTGTGTGTAGAGGCGCTTCTATTACCCCTGTAAAAAGCATCTTAATAATAAAGATGGTATTAGAGATATATCATAGGAGTGTAATGGAAACACGTTTTTACATTTCACATAATGTAGGGGGTCACATGACCATATTCCTTTAAGTTGAGCCGATTATTTCCACAAGACTTACTCTTTACTCCTTCACTTTTCTACTTCTTCACTACATATATTACTAATGTTCCAATAAAGTGAAAAACTTAATAAAAGCCAAACCATTTAGAGAAGGAGGTGCAGGTGTGGAGGCTCAGGTGAGAAGTGGAAGGAGCTGATTGGTTGGGACACACGGCTAACGAGGCTACTGCTAGCAGATGTGTGAGGAGACGTACAAATAGATAGCAACAGATAGCAAGTGTTGCATTCGACACACACAGAAATACAAGGTTCATGAAGTTATGCTAGTATTTATATGGTTTAATCTTTTGGTTTATTGCCATCACTTGTTTTCCCAGTTAGCCTAATTAAAGTAAATTGAAAACTAAATAAGCCTTTTGGATTTTAAGGATTTTTTTCTAGACTTAATCAAATAACAGAGATATTAATCGGGGAGTTCTTCCACAATGAAAACAATGTTTCATATTGTTAGTTTCAGTACTATAACGATCCTGCTTATACTTAATATGCTAGTATGTTAAACTGGATGTTTTGATTGATGATTTCCTTGTTTTTTGTCCCCATCCAGGTGGTGTTTGAGGGCTTCTTCGATCACCCGACCAGAGGCCACATCAGAATAGACAACATCCACATGAGCAGCAGCATGGAGCTGGCACAGTGCACACGTGAGTCTCATAACCTGTCTGTCTGTCTGTCTGACTATGTGTGTGTGTGTGTGTGTGTGTGTGTGTGTGAGCGCAGGCTTCGTCCAGGCTTGTCTATGTGTGTGTATGTGTGTGTGTGTGTCTAACCAGGCGTCTGTCCGGTGTGCTCGCTCATTCACGCCAGACTGCTGCGTTTTCACCAGGGAGAGAAAGAGCGGAGAGAGAAAACGACTCATAATGTTTCTCGTTTACACACACATACACACACACACACACACAAATACAAAAAGGAAAAATATATTAAAGAAAAAAAGAGAAAGTAGGCCACAAACGGCCTTTGGGCATGGATTCTAATCTATCTTTCATATCTCCCTCAGTCTTTTCCTTTACCACCCCAACCCACCGTTTTATGATTCTTTTCAGTCATCCTCGCTCTCTCTCCCTCTCTCTCTCCCTCTCTCTCTCTCTCTCTCCCTCTCTCTCTCCCTCTCCCTCCTTCTCTCTCCCTCTCTCTCTCTCCCCTCCTTCCAATCAGTCATTCGGCACCAAATAAATGTACTTGTGCACATGAGATTACCGAAGAGAGCAACAGTTTTTCTCTTATCAGAGTGTTTGTTGGTCTCTCTTATACTCACACACACACACACACACACACACACACACAGATGCATACAAACAGACACACCACCCCTGAGACTGCTATTAATAACTATTGGCTTCAATTATGGATGTTTTGTTATTACCGTGACATAAACACGGCGACTTATCCGAGATACACAGACTAGACAAAGGATTAGGTCTGAAATGCTCCGCATTGCCCTTGTTTGAAAGCCAGAGTTTCCACCCAAACACACAGTCTATCATCCCAAGTAATGGGGGTTAAAGGCGATAGTTAACCTAATAAAGCTCTGCACACACACACATACACACACACACTAATGTAGCATGGTTTCAAGGCTTAGAAACAACCAATGTTCTTCTGCATCAATAACCACGACACAGAAAGTCCACAAAGTAAAACTAAACCAAATTGCTGGCAGACGGTGCGGTATTTTTTCACAGAAATTGTGTTTTGCCCCCAATATTTGCCTCACTTATGGAATGACCCTGTTTCCAGTGTTTTATGAGAGATTATCAATATTTCATGTGTGACACTCCACTAACTCTCCGCGCTGCGTCCCACGCCCGCCAGTATTTCTTCCTCTGTTTTCTGTCCGCGTTTTCCCCGTTATTGCTTCACCTTATCTCGGATGTGTTTCTCCTATCTTTCATCCGTCTTCTCTCAACTCATCTCCGAACTCACTGCTGCAATCTCAGTTACTTGTGAGGGTTCGCTCTTGTTTTTTCCTCCCTCCCTCCCTCCCTCCCTCTCTCTCTCTCTGCCGCCTGCTTTCATAATAGATGTCGTATCCTCTGGCAAATAATAAACAGCAGTAAATTTCAGTCGCCATTCCCATGACCCTTTAGCTTACCTCCACCCTTCCTTCCCATTCCTCAGTTTCCCTCCTCCTCACCCCTTCCCTCTCTCTTTTCACCCTCCTCCATCCTGCATCCACAGCCCGGCTTGTCTGCCGCCATGAATAGCTTGTGTCTTACCTCTGGAGAGGAGATTTAGAGAGAGCAGTCACAGGAAGGAGAAACAGACACAGGATGACAAAGCAAAAAAAGAAGAAGAAGAAAGTGAGGAGCATTCAAAGAAAGACAGACGCACAAAGAGAGAGACACCCACTTCCTGTCAGCCCACACTTTTGTCATCCTGGAAGATTTATGGGTCTTTACTCTTCCTGCACCTTCTCGGAACTCGACAAATCTTTATTGATTTTTTTCTCCCAGAACGGGTAACAAGTGCCTGAGCAAAAAGTGCAGCGTCCTGCAGTTTTGGGATCCAAGTGTTTCCAAATGCATTTTCTGTTAATCATCGGCAACACAGACGCAGCGTGTAAATTAAATCAGGGGAAACGGGCCACGGAGCGTTGAGTCAGAGCTCGGTCGATGCTGTGGATTCTCTCTGTCCTCTCAAATGACTTAGCACAACGTCTACGATGAAAAGTCCAGTGGGCCAATGCCCCTTTTCCACTGCACAGTTCCAGCTCGGCTCAGGACAGGTTCCTTTTCCAGGACTTCTAGTATGGGGGTCACCATAGACCATATGTCAAAAAGCTGCAAAGTGAGTTTCAGATCTCAAGTTTTGATCTCAAGTACAATCCCTAGGTGTTTTGTGCATGAGCCATAACTGTCATAAAAGTCTCGTAATAGCCCATAATTTTCATAAAATCTGGACTCGCTATGAGCAGGTACCAAAAATGGAACCAGGTGCCAGATATTATCCCTGATGGGAAAGCAAAAACAAGCCGTGCTGGAACTGTGTGTGATCTTCTCTCTTCTTTTCTATTCTTGATCCTTTTATCTCATCCATCATCAGTAACACTTCTCCTTTTTCCTCCTTCTCTGTCTCCTTTTACAGAGCCTTTCCCTGCCTTAACTCCCGGCATAACCAGTAAGTTCTGCTTCCTGCTCTTCCCTCTCCTCTTCCTCTTCCTGTGCTTCTTCTGCCTGTCGCTAAGCTCGGCTCGTAGCTCTGCACTGGCCCCCCGGGCGGCCCGCTACTCCGCCACCTGGGTGGCACTGAGCGTGGTGCTAGAGCTAAAGAAACATAAAGCACACGTACTCTGACCTGTCGCGCCACGTCCAAACACGGTTCAGAGACATGAGACCACGTCAGGACGTTTGTTTTATGTGGGAAACTAGACGATGGAATGGATCTCCTGCATTGTTCCAGCATGACCCTCTGCATGCTGGGCTGGTGCTAGGTTTGGTTCTGTGTGCTTTTTATGAGCGAGGGAAACTACATTTCCCACTAGGCTGTGTGTATATATATATAAATATATTTACATATCCAGTATTTACTGCAGTAGCACTGTGTGATTGTGGCATCGGGGTGTGTTTACACATTCCAGTGACTGGTGTGTGTGTGTGTGTGATCTACCATGGTTATATATAGGAATATACATGCAGCAGGTCACAGTGCATGACCGTGTGCACATGTGCGTTTTTATGTTGCTCGTATGAAAAGTAAACGATAAGGGACTGTAGGAAGGAGGGACAAAACTCACTCCTCTGTAGGCAAACGGGTGGCACAGACTCCGAGGATGTGTTTTTATTATTATTTCTTCTAGTTATCAAAGAAATTCTAACAAGTGGGCATAGTGTGCACCCTGTATTCAGTCATACATAGCAGAGAGCAACTCACTTGGATCTATGTAAGCTCTCTCTCTCTCTCTCTCTCTCTCTCCCTCTCTGCATTCAACACCATACAAGGAGCCTCTCTCCTTCCTCTTCTTTTTTACTTTTTCTTGCCCCCTACTTTGCTCCTCCTCCTCCTCCTCCTCTTTTTTCATGTTTCTTTCTCGTTCTCTCCACTCTTCTCCTTGTTTCTCCTTCTCTGTTTCTCACTCAATTACTCTGCCCCTGCAAACTGCTGATCCCACCTGAATGAAATGCAGAGCTGATCGCCATCCAACTTGCCTTTTTCTCGTTTTTTTTTTTGTTTTCTCTCCTTTTTTCTCAAATAGAAGATAAAAAAGGAGGGCTTAGACAGATTAGACTACTGGATCTCCTGCTTTTAAAGTCTGGAACGAGACCTAAAACGCTGGCTGAAGCTCCTCTGGTGTAGCTGTTAAAGATACGAGCTGTGGTGTTTTTGTTTTTTGTTGTTTTTCTTTACAGAGCCTGGCTCTCAGTGACGTGTTTGCATTTGGCGATTAGTGTTCGCAATTATTGTGACTGATTAAGAGCAGCTTAAAACAGACCGTTACGTCTTTTATTGTACAGGAACAGCTGGTAAAACGCAAACCGCTCAGTTGGTCTGCGTCCGTATCGCTGATGACGTGCGCCTAATTTAGTCTGTGTGCGTGTGTGTGCGTGCGTGTGTGTGTGTGTGTGTGTGTGCGTGCGTGCACATACACGTGCTCCCAGTGTGCGAATAGGTCAAAAACATTCCTCGAATGCTGTCTTGATACTTGAGCGCCGCTTGGTTTTTGTGCAGCACGGTTCGGTTTAAAAAAAAAGAAGAAGAAGAAAAAAAAAACAGAACCACCATTCCCAAAAATAGTAAAGTCAGAAACCTTCTCATCACCTGACTCCCAACACCAAGTATCTGACCTAATGTGGGATTCCTGGAATATCGGAGCCTGAGCAGATATCATCTGACTCCCGCAGCATGTGAAGACAACAGGGTCGGGGTGTGACAAGAGGAATCTGTCTTTTTACTCTTTTTTTGGGGATTTCTCCTGTTGAAAACTGGGCTCTGTTTCCCCTTGGGACACAGTGTAATGATAAGTAATGATAGCGCAGAGCTACTGAAAAACCAGTAAGTCGTTACTGTAAGAATATGAACAAAAGTCTTAAAGACAACAGACAACCGACTTTTTGAAGTCGTTTCTGTCCCTTCGAAGGTTTCCTGCAGTTCATTTTCCGTTTTTGAGTATTTTCTGTCCAAGTAGCTGATTTAGTTTTCCTGGCCATCTGCCAGCCCCTCTGGAGAAGTCATCTCTGCTAACCAGCTGTACTCCAAGTAGGTGACTCAACGGCAGAGAGAGAGCAGCTGCACATTTTCTGCTACGTACAGCGCCGTTAGTTTGATGAAACGCGTGTCTGTTGATGATGAAACGTCTCGGCTGCCCGCGATGATGGAGCGGCTCGTCACATTTCACACAAACTCGTCAAGAAACTTGACCTGTGACCTCATCAGGCGTCCCAACACGTCGACCATCTACGGGGGAAGATTAGATGGATTAGTAGGAAGAAACGTAGGCAGAACCTCGACACATAAGTTATAAAGAGGACCAGATAGCGCCAGAAATAAGTCAGTCTGATGAGTTATTTTGCAATTTCCCAGCGTTGATTAGAAATATATACAGACATCAAATCATCTGTTGTTTACTCTAGCGTGTCATTTCTCCTCGCAACTTTCAGGTCGACCAAGATCTATGAGCATAATATGTATAGAATCAGCCCTCCATCACTTCTCAGCTGTAGTTTTTGCCAACAAGGTGAAAAAGAGGTCGGGTTTTTTTCCATCGCCGAAGACATAAACAGAAATTTGATTGGAAGCTACTTTAAATTTTAATTAATCTGAAACAAAAAAAAAAGTCAAATTAACTTCCCTCCCTGTAAAGGAAGTGTGAGGAGGAAATAAAGTGAATGGCTCGGTCCTGTGAGAGCGAGGAGAGGGGTGGAAAAAAAGAAAAAAGCTTATTCTGGCTATAAAAGAGCCCTGCGGAGGAAGACCAATAAAAATATATTAAACGAAATAAATCTACTGACCCAAAATTGACCCCAAATCTCACATTACGCGGAAAACTTCAGCAGAAGCGAGAGATAAAATGTGAAACTGCGGGCTGGGTTGTTAAACAGTAGCTGGGTGGTTTCATCGTGATGTGACACACTATCCACGCAGATCATCACACATTAAAAGAGGCTAATTCCAGCCTCGGCTCGACTCTAACCACTCTCCACACCTTCATCTCCATTTCTTTTCTTTATCTTTTTTGTAAGTGTCTCATTTTAGACGAGGCCGCAGCGTTAACGTGTGAAGTCTGACACGTTGGGTTGGAAAACCTGAAAAAATCAGTGATTCGTAACTGAAGTTTCCTGGAAAGCCACTCTCTCTTCCTCTCTGCCTCACTGTCTTTCCTCTCGGTGCCCTCCTTTCGAGATAAAAAGGCTGTAAGAATAACGGTCAATTCTTCGCAGCCCTTTCGACATCATCCTCGTCTTAATCCACCGGTGGGACGGCTCCCCGTGCAGACCGCTCAGAGCGCAGCTTTACAATCAAAGCCGCCGCTAAACCCTCAGACTCCTCGTCTGAACTTAAAAAAGAGACAATATTAAGCCCGCTGCTTTCCTCGAGGTTCTCTGTCTTCCGTGCACCTTTCCCTCCTCGCCCCGTCCTTTCATTACTCTCTCGTCTGTTGCCCCCCCCCCCCCCCCTCCTCCTCCTCCTCCTCCTCCGCCTTGCTGTACTTCCTCTTCTCCTCTCTTGCTCGCGGTCTTTCATTCTTTCACGGGGTCTCTCTCAGTGGCTCTCTTTCACAGTCAGTTGACAGAGTATTGAAGTTTCAGACAAACCCTCTAATGCAGGATTAAAGATATCATGACAGGATTAACTCTCTCTCTCTCTCTCTCTCCACTTCCCCCTTCCCTCCCCTCCCCTCCCACCCCCGTCTCCTCACTTTCTGCCACCCCTCTCTGTTTCACTCCATTCTTTCTTCTAATAAAGCCTCCTCTCTCGTCCCCTCTCTCTCTCTCTACGCCTGTAATTTCTCCTCTGATTTCCCTCTCTCAGACCATGTCTCCCTCCACTCACCTCCTTTCAATCGGATCTCGCCCTGATGAAAGCAGCCGCATCCGCCCCCAAATACAGCCACTTAACCCCCCCCCCACACCCCCCCCCCACCCCTCTGTCCAAACCAGCCAGTCACTGCATAATCGAGGCTTTGCATTGTGGTCGACCCCGGACGCATGGCATGAGCCTCTGCGTGTCAATGTGCAGCTTACGCTTGTGACATTTGTGTTAACCAAAGAGAAAAGAAAGAGAAAAAAGAAACGCTGTGAGTCGAAGAAGCTCAATCCAAGCATATGTATGCATAAGCTTTTTTTTTATGTCAAGAGTGAAAAGTTTAAATGCCGTTGGATGCATTCAATCTGAGATGTCAGGTAAACATTTTCCGCTTTTAACTTGCTTCCTCCAGACCATCGCTGCAGTTGTTGACCATTTGCCAAGTCTCCATGTTTCCCATTATTACATGGAATATTTGCAATTCACGTTGATAGCAATAGTCAAGTTCAGCATTCAATAAGATTCAACTGTTTACATTAGTAGAGCTCCATGGGTCCATTGATGACATTATCCCCTGCTACATTTTGTAAAAGGGGTTAAACATGCAGTTGTTGGATAAAATTTTCACTATCTTTTATAATAAAGTATGTATAAAGTTGCATTTTCCAGATCTACAAGTGCATTTTAACTGTTTGCTGACCCATGCTAAAGACAGTTTTAGTTACCTGTGCTATGACAGCTTTAACGTGTCATTTGTTAAACTTCATCACTTCATTCTTTTCTTCATCCATTTCATTTTGTCCGTATATTCGGGGTGTTTTCGGAAGCTAAGAAACAGACAGACCTCTAAGGTGCGACACACTCTGCTTCGAGCCCCGAGCACATGACTCGGCTGGTTTCAGCTGCTGAGCTATGACTGGAGAAGGGGTTTAGCAAATGGTCAATCAGCCAATTAACAGCTCCCCAAAAGCGGCCTGCATGCCTGCCTCCCTCCTCCTCCTCCTCCTCCTCCAAGTGCCAAACCAGTAATGTGTCCTCCTGCCCTCCAGGGGGCGCCATGTCTGGGATGAAGCCCACAGTTGACACAGTGGCGGTGCCAGCCGTCCACGCCTACTGGCACTATCTGTTGATGGGAGGCGGCGCCCTCTTGCTGCTGGTCACTGTGAGCGTGGTGGCGGTGCTTTGCCGCCACCGCTTCCACTGGGCGCCCAAGAAGAGCAGCGCTGGTCAGCACCACTCTGTGAGCTACCACAGCGGCCCGCACCCGGTGCAGCACAGCCACCACCACTGCTTCCAGAACGAAACCCCCCCCAGCTATAACAATCTGATCCACGCGCCCAACACCCCCAACCCACTGCACCCAGGTGCCGGCCAGAGCCTCGAGCCCATGCTCACCATCAGTCTGGACAAGGACGACAACTACGATTCCCAGTGTTGAAAACGACTGGATGTTCACTCAAACGAACACCCAAAGTGTGATGCAAAAAAAAGCAAAAAAAAAAAAAGAAAACACCCTGAAATGAAGAGGCATTCTCTTCTCTGACGAGGATCTACACGGATCTACACGTCCTCGTTGGCTGGAGCAGGCGCTCATAAACTCCCGACATTAAACCTGAACAGCCCCTCGGTGGGGCCGGGCCGACCGGAGAACGTCCCGTCTGCTGTTCTTAACAGCTGATGCGAGCCCGATAACGAGAGCATATCTCCCTCCTCTGTGAGAACATCTATCCACGTCGCCCTGCTCTGATCTGCAGCTCGGACACTGCCTGCCTGCAAAAAACAGCCGCTCTCCAGCAGGGAGGGGATTCGAGATCGAAGTCGCAATGCGCGCCGCATAGAGAGAGGAGGCCGTTTGCTTTTGGCCGGGACGGAGACAGATTAAGGAGGGGAGGAAGAGGACGAGGAAGGAGGCGTAGGGAGAATTAGCACCGCCCGTCCAGCCGTGACAGACAGACAGCAACACGGTCCGTGAACCGGAGGGAGGGGGAGGGGGAGGGGGAGGAGGGGGGAGAGGGGGGGATCAGTGTATGTGCTGTTACTCTGCCTGGTTTACACCACAGGGAGATGGGATGAGACAGCTTAGGGCGCATCCTGCAAGACAGAGAGAGAGATGGAGAGAGAGAGAGATGGAGAGAGAGACAATGGCTGGGAACAGTCTTGCACGCATATGCACGGGAATCCTTTCAGCGGCAAATAATCGAGTTACACGTGTTAGTGTGAGTGTTTTTTTTCTGTTTGTGTGTTGTGTTTTGTTCATCACATCCTGATATGCCTTTTTCAGAACGTGCTTTAAAATCTACGACCTCTTCACCTCCTCTCTGGAGCGTGCTAGTGCCTCAGCAATGGACTCTATACTTTTGTTTTTTGTTTTTTACTCAAATGCCTGTGTCTGATAATGTAGACTGAAACCCTCTCTGTATGACCTGCACATGAAACAAACCTTCAAAGCAAGTGCACTGACTATAGCTGGAGTTACACTCGTCACTTTGAGCTCCGTGCAAGCTAAAATCTCGACACGTGTCGAGCGGGGTCGGAGGTCAACGCCCGACGCAGCGGAATGATTTGCATATTGCTAACCAGATACTGTGCATCCACTCGATACTGCTACCAGCCAGAAGAAGAGAGCTTTCACAGATTATGTGTCAGATAAGACTGATTCGTCTTACGTTCACATTCTCCCACGAGTTACAGCGAAATCAGCCAGATGATTGTGATGTGACACGTTTTCTCTCTTCTTTCTTTTAAGTCGTGTTTCACACTATTTTGCAGGTTTTTTTTGAGGTTAACATGAGCACTTTTCTGCCTCAGAAGCAACTGGTGATTTATGGAAAGGCTCTGATGAATTGACTTTTTTTCTTATTTACTGTGAATCTTAATGTAAAGTGGAGTAATGTACTGGTTTTGAATTCCTGCCGTTTTCTTTCTTTCTTTCTTTCTTTCTTTCTTTCTTTGCAGCCACATGTCAGAGTTCTCCTACATGTGTTTCTTATGTATAATAGTTATACAGCGCTTATTTTTTATACTTACTGACAGTTGTTTTGAGGCAACGAGTCGTTTTCACTGAGATGATCTTAACTTTTTACTCGACTTTCAGTCGACGTCGGAGCCCGTTCTCTAACAGGAAATGTCGGACACGAACCAAAAGTCGATCTGTACGCCGACGATGTTTTAATGACGTTGCTTCCCCGCCTAAAAAGAGAGAGAAAAGAAATTAATTTGCCTTAGAAGCTGAGATTCAATTCAGATCATTCACGCCATTGTGGTGTTCATTTTCTGGAGTTTTCAGCAGCAGTTCATTGTCCCATGTTGTGTTCCCCCCCCCAGCCCCCCCCTCCACCCCCCCCCCCCCCATCATTTTGTTCATGCCCAAATCCCCCCAGCCCTTTTTATCAAAACCCGCTTGTTCCTATTCTCCTCTTTCTCTTCATCACAAATCCTCCTAGTAAAAAACACAGGAGAGAAAATGAGAGGCAGAGATGGAGGAGAGCAAAATCTCTCCGAGGAGAAGGGCCCATTAAGCGAGGCCCCTTTCCCTCCAAAGACTGCGCCCAGAGATGGAGGAAGATGAAAGAAGTGAAAGAAAAACGTCTCCCTCCCTCTCTCCCTCTCTCTCTCTCTCTTCCTCTCTCTCTCTCTCTCTCTCTCTATACTCTCTAAAGATAGATTTTTCTCTTACTCTGAGAGGAGGGCTAACAGGGAGGCAGGTTGGGGCTCGGATTGAAGGAGGGAGAGAATTGAAGGAGGAGGGCAGGTTGTTTCAAACACAAAAGCAGATGAAAGAAGTCTTTTGGCAGAATAGACAGTGAGACGGAGACGCGCATTACACGCACACACACACACACACACACGCACGCTCGCCCCGACAAACACAAACCCCTGTTAGCAGAGAATCTGGATCTCCAGCAAATTCGGTCATTTGTTTCATGCATATTTAAAATCCGCAGCTCCCCGTGTTGACATTTTTCCTCAAGTTGCGGCTCATAAAATATGTTGTTTTTCTGCTTTATCAACAAGTATTTTCAGTGTGTTTCTGCTGCATATGCGTCCGCTTTTTCATTCCATTTCCATCGACTTTGTGTGCGTGTGATTTACACGTCACATGACTCATTCTAGCGGCTCCGGCTCTGTAAACCCAATCAATGCGGGCTCCCAAATCCAAACAGAGCGGCGATATATGGCGGCGTTTACGTCGCGCTGCCAATGCACTTCTCTCCCCTCCGTCCCGCGGCTCTTGTCAAAACTTTCTGCAAGATTTGGAAAACGCGCTGGCGTCCTGTCATTGCGGCGCTTTTAAATCACGCTCCCCTCACTTCCCGCTCCCGTCTCCATCACAGGCTGCTCTGAAGCCCTTTAATATTTCTCATTAGTTAATGGAGCTGATTGCATTCATAAAACCCCGCAGTAAGCACTTCCAGCCCTCAGGCCATCTCTGTTTCCTCCTCCTCCTCCTCCTCCTCCTCCTCCTCCTCCTGCAGAAATATTACAAGTGAAAGCACTCTAACAGGTCCTCGGGCCCCTGGCTGCAGCAGCGTACGGTGCCAAAGAGCCGTCCATGTCTTTGCCTGTGGTTAGAGGAAAAAAAAAGAAGGAAAATAGCCCCTTTTTATTCTTCTCTTTGCTAATTGGACAGCGGAGATAAAAACGGGACTACGGGGAGTTTTAATCTCCTTTCAGATCCGCATGATGATTTTTCTCAGGATCTCAGCCTGAGGGCTTTAAGCCAGGATCATTAGAAAGTGTTCAACAGTCGTCCAAAGAGTGTCCGGCTTTTGTTTTGTTTTGTTTTACCATCCTGCCTCTTTTGCCATCTAGCGATTGAATGTTTTTGTCCCGGCTTGTAGTGATTTTCAGTTTCCTGTGAGATCAGAGACTTCAGGATCAGAGAGAGGTCTGTGATGGGATACGTAGACGTCCGCAGGTAGACTAGACTCTTGGATGTGTGGAGGGCTGCGTCTCAGCGACACCTCTGTCAGACAGTGTGATGCAGAGCGTGACTCCTGGGATCAGCCTGAGTTAACTTGGTATGTACCTATTGTTTCAGAGCTGACCGCCTACCCGTATTTTGCTCTGTAGGATGGTTTCAGCCTTGGGCCGACTTTGGGTGAAGTCATGCAGGTTTGCATGGCTCTCTCAGGTCGGTCTGAAACGTTAGATCACGTGTTTTCACCCCTGATTTTAGGGGCCTGTTGAGTTCATCATCTACTTGATGATGTCGTTTTTATCAGACGAAGTAACGGATTGTCTTTATTTCTTTAATACTTTCTCGGGAATGTTTTTCCTAATCATTCTGAAACTGGACTTGGTTTTGATTCGAGTTCAGACTCTGGTTGATTGAAACGTTCATCTTACTTATATTTACTGTGCACTTTCTCTGCCTCTGTGAAGGAAAGACCTCGACTTTGTGATTGTCCTTTTTTTTTTTTTTGGACGGATTTCACTGTCTCGTGGGGAAGTAAGAGAGACAAATAATTGGACATGTACATTTTTCTGAGAATAGAAAACAGTCGATTATTTTAGTTAAATTTGAGTCATTTCAGAGATTATAGTCCAATGTAAAATCTCCATTTGGCCTTATTGAAAAGTATCCCCAGTCTCCTATTATTTACAGACTGATCAGTATGGGGAGTTTTTAAAGGCCGTTTTTAGAAGGTATA